>JBAMBD010000523.1:2677500-2685000 GCA_037043625.1 Drosophila melanocephala | reverse complement strand
TGCAGTGAAACATTTGGAATATCAGTTCGCGCCTGCCACACGCAGATCAAGATTCGCGATCGATTCCAAGTAGTAAAAGCAGACACAATTTGAATATATCCTGACATATAGTATTGATCATGTTGTTGTTGTCTTCTAATAAAAGAAGGCACTATTTCATATATATGTTGTGTTTATGCACACTCCCAGATAACCATCCGGGTCTGGGTGGGCGCAAGTAATCGGACAACTTCTAGAGTTGTCCCCTTGGCTTTGAGTGCATACAATGGGCCACCATCATCTCCCTTTCCCATCGACAATCGACGATTAAGGAGGCTTTGGCCTATGTTCAAATAAGACAATGTTGAATTTCTGTCATTTCATGCCAAACTTGTGGACATTTTCAACAGAGCAACTCTAAAATCACTTCCAACTGACAGTAAGTGCATGTGAGTGGGTGTCTGGATTAGAAGATGCGTACGCCTCTCACCTGTCAACTTGTTAATTTCGTCACTTAGCTGTTGCTTCTCATGGTTGGACATGGGCTTGACTGTGCCCTTCTTCTCGGAGCCACCAGCTCCAGCACCGGCGTTGCTGGCATTGTTGCCATTGTTGTTTTTGGTGCGTTTGGCATTTGTGGTGCCACCACTAGTTGTGGCAGCCGCTGTTGCAATTGCAGCGATAGCCGCTGCATTCGCAGCATTGGTATTATTGGTATTGACGTGCGCATTGCCCTTGCCTCCACGCTGTCCCTTGCTGTTGGCAGCGTTGCTGGTGCCACCAGAGCCGCCAGCTCTGGCCGCAGCACCAGCTGCGAGGGAGCTCGCCAGGGCATTAGCGGGCGCCTTACCACCGCCAGCTGAAATACCCACGCCCGGATTAACGCCTGCATAACCGCCAGCACCCGCTCTTCCTCTTCCTCTTCCTCTTCCCCTTCCTCTTCCCCTTCCCCTTCCCCCGCCACCGGCTCCAATGCCCGCTCCGCCCATCATCTGGTTCCTAGCCAGGGCCATCTGGTGAACATGCTGCAGTGTCGCCACACGGTTTGTCGGTGCTCCGTTCGAAACGACGCCACTGGCACCCGTCAAATTGGGATTGGCTGCACTTGTTGCCGCGCTTTGGGCTGTGCCGTGGGAGGAGTTGAGCATTTGGGACCCAAGCGATTTCAGCGATTCATTTTCGGTGTCGCTCGAATCACTGGATAAATTTAGATAATTGAGGGTAGCTTTCCTGAATGCCTCATCGGAAAGAGAAGTTGCAGGCTTGAGGAAAGGCCAGGCGCTGTCCGAGTGCTTCTTGGAGATGAGCTCTTTGAGCACCTCCTTGCATGACTTGAGTGAATCCAATAGCTCCTTTTTCGATTGGGGCATGGACGCGCCCACATCAATGGCGCCGGCAACAAGACCTGGCATACCGGCGCCACTCAACGGTGACATCGGAGACCCTCCGGAGCCCTGCAAAGTAAAAATGATAATAAGCAAAACATTACTGACATTACTATGGTGGTTATATAAATGATGAAGATGAGTCAGATCGTACTAATGGATAATTTAACAGGAATCAAATATGGATACTTAAAGAACAAGAGAGGCGGACATGGCCATGTGGACTTGTCTGTTTGCGCTGATCTAGATTATAGAATATATGTACCTTATCGGGTCGATCAAGTCTGTAATATTATTATAAGAGCCTTAGCAATAACAGTTGGAAACGATGCGAAAGACTCGGAAAAGTAAGCACGAAAACCACGTGGTGGTAAAGCGATACAGGAGAAACTTTTGCAGATTGGGTCAGATTTGGCTCTTATCTTCCTGGCAATTACCTGACGACTCGATTCCTGCCTCGTCGCTTTTTTGGCCGCCTTGGCCATGGAGCCGCAGGGCGATTCATCCTTCTTCGCCGCCGCAGATGCTGCTCTTTTGGGGGCGGTCGGTGCACGTTGATTTTTGTTGCCCCTCTTGACCGCGACGGACCCCAGTTCGAACTCCTCCTTGGGCATGCCTTTGATTTTCTGCAGAAAGAC
Source organism: Drosophila melanocephala (assembly GCA_037043625.1). NCBI lineage: Eukaryota > Metazoa > Arthropoda > Insecta > Diptera > Drosophilidae > Drosophila > Drosophila melanocephala. The sequence continues at coordinate 2,682,998 of JBAMBD010000523.1, read as the reverse complement.
GTTCTCGAGCGTATTGGCCATAAAGACAACATCCTGGTCGCGCTTATTGTACAGGGTACAATTGGTGAACATCATGTTTATATCGTCGACAGCCTCCTTGGCGGACCAGTAGTAATTCTTCGCCAATCGATTCTTAATCGTACCCAAGTCCATTGGCTGTTTAACGATATCATGGTAGTCGGGCAGGTTGTGTTTTTTCGCATTGACCGGCCGCTGGAAGGGCCACGCATAATTATGTTTCCACAAGAACTTCATAACCGTCTTTGAGATATATTCCAGTTGATTTGTACGGCGTCCCGGTCGATCCAGTGGCGGCACAGTCGGTGGCTGGACGACGCCATTGACTGGCATCACAAACGGCTCATGGCGTGGCGGTGGTTCGTTGGACGCCATTGTTCTCTTGTCCTATATTATATGGAGATATATGCATATATATATATATATATATACATCAAATAATTTGTTGGTGCTTTTGGTGCTTATTCTGCCCCAAAAACCAAAAGAAACCAAAGCAAACCACAAACCACAACTGCAATAATGTCTCACACAAGCCAGGGGCTTTCTCGTCCTCAGCAAATTATTGTCAACTGTGAATTGATAGTTGGTAATTGGTTGCTTGTAGTTTCTTCCTTTTCGCAATGTTTGATTTACCATTTACCAGTTGCTGCTTTTTCTCTTCTGCTTAATACAATTATATTTTATATGCTTTTGCTCTTGAGACTGCAACACAGAACGGAAGTCAGCAAAATGCAAAATGTAAGAAAAAAAAAGAAAATCGGTTCACAAGCAAATAATTTGTATCAATTGACAATTGTGACAAGTATATGGCAATCCAGAGAAGTGTCTGTGCTAACATTTACAGCAGTCGCAGATCAAAATGACATTTTGGAATTTTAAAAAATCTGAAGGCTTGTTTGACATCGCTGTCAATATCCAATATAAACATGAATGTAAATGTAAACAAGGCTTTTTGGCAAGAAGAGTTTCGTTTTACGCTATGCAGACAAAAGAATAATATTCGCTGAGATCCTTAGATGACTTCATAGTCCTTGAATGCAGTTCGCTTGTTTTCTCTGAGTCCTGCAGGTATCTGGCTTTGTCCTCTTCACGATATTCCTGCTCCTGCTGCTGCTCCTGCTCAACGTAAATACAAAAACTCACAAATATATCATTTTTTATCAATTTTTATTTCTGTTTTTTTTTAAGTTTTTTTTATTTTGTTTGTTTGCAGTCGACTGCAAAATTATTATATAAGTAAAATATAATTGCATTTTTCTGTTCTTGTTGTTGTTGTATGTTAAAGTCATCAACTTTAAATTAGTTAACAAATGTATGCAAAAAATGAAAAAAAGTTTTGTTTTTAATCTAAGTTTATCGGCTACAAATCAATGATCAATATTAAAATATTTTTAAATCAATAATAATACATTTTATTTTATTTTATTAACTTATGAGAAAAAAATTGCGCAAATAATTTTGTATTCAAAGGAAATTTGACTTTGTTGGTTGTCTGTCTGCAGTGTGTGTGTGTGTGTGTGTGTGTGTGTGTGTGTGTGTGTGTGTGTGTGTGTGTGTGCTGTACATAGCACAATTGTACTCTTATTTTACACATGTATGTATATATTTAAATGTAGTCACTAATTGTAATCGTAAATACTTAGAGCATTGATTGGGCTGAGGTTAACAATTGCTGTCTGTTGTTGTTTTGTTGTTGGTTGTTGTTGTTGATTGTCTAATAGGTGTTATGATTATCATTGCCTTTCGATGCTGTTGTCAATGCTCATCTTCTGTTCCTTTTAGTTCTTGTTGCTGCTGTTGCGATGCTTTGTGTTTGTGGGAGGACGACATTGCCGTCGAGGCCTTGCCTACAGTGTCCTCTCAAAGGCAGCCATTGCTCCTCATGTTGTTGTTAATTCGCGTAACCATCTGCATACAAATTTGACGAGTTAGTAATTGAATCGTAATATTTCCATTTCAATTTCAATCGAAAGCTTGATGAGCGATCAATGTGTTTGTGTCAATATTAACAACAATAATATTATTAAATTGAACATTGAATGCTCAACTGTGGCCAATTTGTATTAGTTATCAGATATTGTTGAGGAGTATTTACCGCCTGGCGTCTGCGTCTCTCTTGTTCAAGACGTCGTTGCTCCGCTCGCTTGGGCGATACTTGTACTGACGAACTCTGGCCCTGACCCAGCGACACTTGATGACAGTTACTGTTGCTGCAAAGGACACGGACTTGACTGTGCACTTCTTCTCGGAGCCACCAGCTTCAGCATAGGCGTTGCTGGCATTGTTGTTTTCGGTGTGTTTGGCATTTGTGGTGCCACCACTAGTTGTGGCAGCCGCTGTTGCAATTGCAGCGATAGCCGCTGCATTCGCAGCATTGGTATTATTGGTATTGACGTGCGCATTGCCCTTGCCTCCACGCTGTCCCTCGCTGTTGGCAGCGTTGCTGGTGCCACCAGAGCCGCCAGCTCTGGCCGCAGCACCAGCTGCGAGGGAGCTCGCCAGGGCATTAGCGGGCGCCTTACCACCGCCAGCTGAAATACCCACGCCCGGATTAACGCCTGCATAACAGCCGGCACCCGCTCTTCCTTTTCCCCTTCCCCCGCCACCGGCTCCAATGCCCGCTCCGCCCATCATCCGGTTCCTAACCAGGGCCATCTGGTGAACATGCTGCAGTGTCGCCACACGGTTTGTCGGTGCTCCGTTAGAAACGACGCCACTGGCACCCGTCAAATTGGGATTGGCTGCACTTGTTGCCGCGCTTTGGGCTGTGCCGTGGGAGGAGTTGAGCATTTGGGACCCAAGCGATTTCAGCGATTCATTTTCGGTGTCGCTCGAATCACTGGATAAATTTAGATAATTGAGGGTAGCTTTCCTGAATGCCTCATCGGAAAGAGAAGTTGCAGGCTTGAGGAAAGGCCAGGCGCTGTCCGAGTGTTTCTTGGAGATGAGCTCTTTGAGCACCTCCTTGCATGACTTGAGTGAATCCAATAGCTCCTTTTTCGATTGGGGCATGGACGCGCCCACATCAATGGCGCCGGCAACAAGACCTGGCATACCGGCGCCACTCAACGGTGACATCGGAGACCCTCCGGAGCCCTGCAAAGTAAAAATGATAATAAGCAAAACATTACTGACATTACTATGGTGGTTATATAAATGATGAAGATGAGTCAGATCGTACTAATGGATAATTTAACAGGAATCAAATATGGATACTTAAAGAACAAGAGAGGCGGACATGGCCATGTGGACTTGTCTGTTTGCGCTGATCTAGATTCTAGAATATATGTACCTTATCGGGTCGATCAAGTCTGTAATATTATTATAAGAGCCTTAGCAATAACAGTTGGAAACGATGCGAAAGATTTGGAAAAGTAAGCACGAAAACCACGTGGTGGTAAAGCGATACAGGAGAAACTTTTGCAGATTGGGTCAGATTTGGCTCTTATCTTCCTGGCAATTACCTGACGACTCGATTCCTGCCTCGTCGCTTTTTTGGCCGCCTTGGCCATGGAGCCGCAGGGCGATTCATCCTTCTTCGCCGCCGCAGATGCTGCTCTTTTGGGGGCGGTCGGTGCACGTTGATTTTTGTTGCCCCTCTTGACCGCGACGGACCCCAGTTCGAACTCCTCCTTGGGCATGCCTTTGATTTTCTGCAGAAAGACGTTCTCGAGCGTATTGGCCATAAAGACAACATCCTGGTCGCGCTTATTGTACAGGGTACAATTGGTGAACATCATGTTTATATCGTCGACAGCCTCCTTGGCGGACCAGTAGTAATTCTTCGCCAATCGATTCTTAATCGTACCCAAGTCCATTGGCTGTTTAACGATATCATGGTAGTCGGGCAGGTTGTGTTTTTTCGCATTGACCGGCCGCTGGAAGGGCCACGCATAATTATGTTTCCACAAGAACTTCATAACCGTCTTTGAGATATATTCCAGTTGATTTGTACGGCGTCCCGGTCGATCCAGTGGCGGCACAGTCGGTGGCTGGACGACGCCATTGACTGGCATCACAAACGGCTCATGGCGTGGCGGTGGTTCGTTGGACGCCATTGTTCTCTTGTCCTATATTATATGGAGATATATGCATATATATATATATATACATCACATAATTTGTTGGTGCTTTTGGAGCTTATTCTGCCCCAAAAACCAAAAGAAACCAAAGCAAACCACAAACCACAACTGCAATAATGTCTCACACAAGCCAGGGGCTTTCTCGTCCTCAGCAAATTATTGTCAACTGTGAATTGATAGTTGGTAATTGGTTGCTTGTAGTTTCTTCCTTTTCGCAATGTTTGACTTACCATTTACCAGTTGCTGCTTTTTCTCTTCTGCTTAATACAATTATATTTTATATGCTTTTGCTCTTGAGACTGCAACACAGAACGGAAGTCAGCAAAATGCAAAATGTAAGAAAAAAAAAGAAAATCGGTTCACAAGCAAATAATTTGTATCAATTGACAATTGTGACAAGTATATGGCAATCCAGAGAAATGTCTGTGCTAACATTTACAGCAGTCGCAGATCAAAATGACATTTTGGAATTTTAAAAAATCTGAAGGCTTGTTTGACATCGCTGTCAATATCCAATATAAACATGAATGTAAATGTAAACAAGGCTTTTTGGCAAGAAGAGTTTCGTTTTACGCTATGCAGACAAAAGAATAATATTCGCTGAGATCCTTAGATGACTTCATAGTCCTTGAATGCAGTTCGCTTGTTTTCTCTGAGTCCTGCAGGTATCTGGCTTTGTCCTCTTCACGATATTCCTGCTCCTGCTGCTGCTCCTGCTCAGCGTAAATACAAAAACTCACAAATATATCATTTTTTATCAATTTTTATTTCTGTTTTTTTTTTAAGTTTTTTTTTTAATTTTTTTAAAATTTTTTTTTGTTTGTTGTTTTGCTCTTTGCGTTCGTAGGCCCGTTTCTTGATGCATGTTTAATTTGTTTGTGTTTTGTTTGTTGGTTTTGCTTTAATACTAAGTGTACGCATTAAAGGTAAAATATGTGTAAGTTGTTAATGAATTTTCATTAATTTTAGGCTTACTAAAAATTGTTAAATTGTTATTTTGCATTTCTGAATTTTATACTCGTAAATACGTACTACTACTGCTACGGGCCTAGCATCGGGGCTAAATTAACAACAGCTTCAATCTCGCTTCTCGATTCTTATGTTCCACTTTGCGTCTGTTTTTAGTTTAGTTCAGTTTTTAGTAAGTTTACATTTTAGTGTTGTGTGGTTCTGTTTCTCGCTTTCAATGCTATTGTTATTAACTATTATGTGTTCTATGCATTTGTATAAGGCTAAATCGTTTACTAAACGCATTTAACGTTATTTGTTTAAATATATTTATTATTTTATATATATATATGAACTATATATATGAACGTATGTTACATGGGCTTTTGTTATCGCGTCAACTCAGTTTAGTTATAACAGAAAATGTCAGACAATTCTAATGCTAAAATT
>JBAMBD010000523.1:2185000-2675000 GCA_037043625.1 Drosophila melanocephala | reverse complement strand
ATTATATAAGTAAAATATAACTGAATTTTTCTGTTCTTGTTGTTGTTGTATGTTAAAGTCATCAACTTTAAATTAGTTAACAAATGTATGCAAAAAATGAAAAAAAAGATTTGTTTTTAATCTAAGCTTATCGGCTACGAATCAATAATCAATATTAAAATATATTTAAATCAATAATAATAAATTTAAATTTATTTTATTAATTTAAGAGAAAAAAAAGTGTACAATTTATTTTGTATTCAAAGGAAATTTGCCTTTTAATATAAAGTGTTGGTTGTCTGTCTGTCTGTCTGTCTGTCTGTCTGCATGTGTGTGAGTGTCTGTGTGAGTGTCTGTGTGAGTGTGTGTGAGTGTGCGTGTGTGTGTGTGCTATACCCTATGCATAATACGTTACATGCATACATATGCGATTTATGTATGTCTTTGTGTGTATATATATTTTTGTACACTCTCTAATTGCATGTACGCACATATGTATTCCTATGTATGTAGTAAATGTAGTTACTAATTGTAATCGTAATTGTAATCGTAATTACTTAGAACATTGCTTATGTTTAACAATTGTTGTCGTTGTTTTGTTGTTGATGTTGGTTGTTGGTTGTTGTTGTTTGTTGTTGTTGTTGTTGTTGTTGTTGTATTGCCAGCCTTGCCATGCTGTTGTCACCGCTCATCGTCTTTTCCTGGTAGTTGTCGATTTTGCTGCTGTTGTTGCTTCTGTCGGTTTTTGTTGCTGGTGTTGTTTTTCTCTATGTTGTGGTTCATCGCGATGCTTTCGATGCGACTTTTCATCACGCACTTTTTTATGCAGCTTTTCATCGCTCTGCTTTTCATCGCGATGCTTTTTCTGCGCATGTTTTTCGCGATGCTTTTCTTGTTGTTGTTGGTGTTGTTGTTGGTGTTGTTGTTCGTCGCTATGCTTTTCTTGTTGTTGTTGTTGTGGTTCTTCGTTATGCTTTCTCTGTGGTTGGTGTTCATCGTGATGCTTTTGTTGTTGCCGGTGTTCGTCGCGATGCTTTCTGTGCTGATGCTGATGCTGCTGCTGCTGATGCTGCTGCTGATGCTGATGTTCATCGCGATGATCTTGCCGATGCTTTCTGTGCGGCTCCTCATCGCGATGTTTTCTGCTATGCGATCGCCGTTTCTGTGAGTGCGACTTGCTAGTGGCAACGCTGGTGGATCTAGATTTGGATTTGGATTTGTGTTTGTGGGAGGACGACATTGCCGCCGTGGCCGTTACCTACAGTGTCTCCTCAAAGGCAGCCATAAGATCACTCTGCATGTTCATGTCAATTTGGCCAGCCATCTGCGCAAAGATTATAGAGTCAAATCAGCAATTAAATAATAATATTTCAATAGAAACTTCAATCAAAAGCTAGATGAGCAACCAATGTATTTGACAACTTGCAACAGTTGCAGCAGCAGTTAATATTAATAATATTATTCTCGATGAAGGTCGACACTGAATGCTCAACTGTTGCCAATTTGCAATTGATTGTTAAGGAGTATTTGTATTTACCGCCTCGCGTCTGCGTCTCTCTTGTTCCGCACGTCGTTGCTCCGCACGCTTGGCAGCCGCGCGATCCTGCGGCGATTGCTGTGCCGGCGAATTCTGACCCTGACCCGGCGACGCCTTGATGTCATCCATCCGCGATATTTGCGGCTGTGCATCGTGCACACTTTTCCTGCAATGTAAAATGGCAATGGATGGCATTTATTGTTAATGCAATTTGGATATGCAACTTGATTCCCTGATTTTCTGATTTTACTCACCGTCCGCTTTCCATGGCGCCCAATGGCGATGCAGTCAGCGCCAGAGCATTTGCCGCTGCGGATGCTTGCGCAGCGGCTGCTGCTGCTGCGGCTGCTGCTGCCGCCGATGCTGCTGCTGCCACTGCTGATGAATGCTGATGCTGTTGCTGCTGCTGTTGCTGTTGCTGCTGCTGTTGCTGCTGCTGCTGCGACTGTCCACTGCTGCTCGACTGATGCCCATTGCCGGAGGCGTTGCTGCCAGCTGTGGCCGCACTTGAAATGCCGCCGCAGCTACTGCTGCCGCCTTGGCTGTTGCTATTACCGCCAACTAGATTGCTGGCCGTCACAGCGCCTAGGCTGGCAATGGCAGCGCTCAAGCTGATGTTGCTGCTGTTGCTGCCGCCGCCATTGCCGCCGCCGCTGTTGCTATTGCTGCCGCCGCCGCTGCCGACAAGGCCCATTAGTAGATTGTTGCCGCCGCTGTTGCTGCCGCCACTATTGATGCTGCCGCCAGCGACCGCAGCAACAGTGCCGCCGCTGCCAACACTGCCAGCGCTTCCCGGTCCGTTGCTGTTGATAGAATTGCTGCTATTGCCGCTGCCGATGCGTGAGGCATCTGTGGCGCCGCTGCTGCTACTGCTATTACCGCCGCCGCCGCCACCGCCACCGACGCCGCCGCGATCGCCGCTGCTGCTGCCGCCCAACGTTGACGACTGCTGTTGCTGCTGCTGCTGTGCCCCAGCGATGCTGTTGTTGTTGTTGGCGGAGCTTGAGGCATTGGTGGTTGCAGTGGTTGCTGCTGCTGCTGCTGCTGCGGCGGCGGCGGCAGCAGCAGCAGCAGCTGCTTGATTGACAGCAGCATTATTTGCAGCAGTATTTGCTGCAGCAGCCGCAGCAGCAGCAGCAGCAGCAGCAGCAGACGACGACGATGATGAGGAGGAGGAATTGGATTTGTGATGCTTGCGCTGCTGTTGCTGCTCCTTTTCGGCGGCCTCCTTCTGATGCTTCTTCTCCTTCTCGGCCGCCTCGAGCAGCTTGAGGCGATCGCGTTCTTTGGCTTTGTTGCGGAATTGCTGAAAGGAGTCCATTGCCGGCTTGGCCTTGCTCGATGTTGTCGCCGTATTCTGTGGCGAACTGGCCGATGCCAGCGATGACCACGAGCTGGCATTCTTCAGGTTCTGCTCGACGGCAGTCTTGAACACCTGATAGCCGGCATGCGCCGTGTGGCCGAGATGCAGCTTCAAATCGGACGGGGACTGTTGCGGTGGCAGCACTTTTTGATTGTGATGTTGCTGCTGCTGCTGCTGGTGTTGCTGCTGATGTTGATGCTGCTGATGGTGTTGATGCTGCTGCTGGTGTTGCTGCAACTGTTGCTTGTCGGGCGGACTGGGCATCATGGACTCGATGGGTTTAGGTATGATTAGCATTTTATTTGCAGCCGCTTGCTGCTGTTGTTGCAGCAGCTGTTGTTGGTGATGATGATGTTGTTGCTGCTGCTGCTGTTGCTGCTGTTGCTGCTGCTGTTGTTGTTGATGGTGATGGTGATGCTGCTGCTGCTGTGGTTGCAATTGTTGTTGCTGCAATTGTTGCTGCAACTGTTGCTGCTGGTGTTCGACATCTTTATGCTTGCCGCCGCCGCCGCCACCAGCACCACCACCGCCACCGCCGCCTGTATTGCTGCCCATCATCATCACATGATCCTGCAGCGAAGGCAATGTCATATTGAGATTATCAAAGACGGGCATGCCACTGAAATCATTCACATTATAGCCATTATTGTGCGACTGTTGTTGTTGCTGTTGTTGTTGCTGCTGCTGTTGTTGCTGATGCGGCTGCTGCTGCTGCTGCTGTTTCTGTTGATAGGCAGCGTTAGCAATGTCCATATTGAAGATGGTATTATTAAGCAAATGATTGCCATTCATTCCAGACACATTCTCCAGGCTCTTCGACAGCAGCTCCGCCATGTAGTCCATGTTTTGTTGCTGCTGTTGCTGCTGCTGCTGCTGCTGTTGCTGCTGTTGTTGTTGTTGTGGTTGTTGTTGCATGCCAAACTGTTGCTGATTGCCTGGGGTAGGCTGCTGCTGCTGCTGTTGCTGCTGCTGCATCTGCATAAGCTGCTGCTGCCGGTGTGCCATATAAAAGGAATCCTTCAGCGCTGACGATGGTGTTGATGATTTGCCCGTGGAGGAGGCGCTGAACTCCAATGAGGCCAGCGACTGCTCCACGGGATCATCGAATTGTGGAATTTGCTTCAAGCCTGTTGCTAGTGCATCGTTATTGTTATTGTTGTTGCTGTTTGTATTGTTATTGTTGCTGGCAACACCACCACCGCCGCCACTGGATGCGAGCGCAGCTGCCAGCGCCGCATGAGGATCATTCAATCCGATTCCCCCATCCGGCTGCTGGTGCTGCTGCTGCTGCTTGTGCAGATTGCTGGCAACCCGTATGCCACCTGCCGCCGCACCGACATAGCCATGCGTCGTCTTGCCAGCATTACTGCCCAATAGCTGCTGCTGCTCGCCGCTCACACCCGATCCAGCAGCAGCACCCATTTGCACACCGTTCTTATGGTGTCCAGCAACTTGCAGCATACTGTTGTTTGCGGCGACACCGCCACCAACTCCAACATAACTGCCCCCCGTCTTATTGTTGTTGTTGTTCAGCACTGCTGCCGCAGCCATCGGATTCGCATTGCCCAAAAGGTTAGCTGGACGAAACACAATAAAACACAACAATCGACACACACACACACACACACGCACACACACATACGACGGTACAGCAAGACAGGAGCAGGAGGAACAGGCGAAAAATAAAATATAGATTAGTCACAATAATCATTTATACAGATATAAGTATATATATATATATGTTTATATGTATATATGTATATATGGATATGCCCCTCCCCCGTTGGCACATTCTTGCTTGAACGAGACATCTCCGTTCCAACCCGCATAAAGGATAAACTCCTCATTTGAATACTCTGCTGCTTGTCTGCTTCTTTGCAACCCGATTCCTCAGTAATGAAGCTATAGAAAGCTATAGCAGATAAATCAAATAGCAGGAATGGGAACAGTTTGAAACTTTCTACTTTGCTTCATAATTTTTTTGAACGGAAATTGTACGGAAAGCAGCTCTGACCCCATCAAGTAGTATGTATATATATCTATATAATTGATCAGGTTATCATAAAGAGATCAAGTTAATTTCAAATCGAAATTTCCGATAGCAATAATATACACAATTGTCAATATTTATACTGTCAGGCATATTATTGATCCACTGTATAAAGCTCATATCTCATATATCTCAGATCGGAAGAGAAGCGAACTAACTGGCGGTTCGGGGGTGTCTCGTCATCGATCATTCCAACTTATTGCTGCCAGGGGGGTATATACACATGTACATATCTGTTCATTGTTGCTGTTGTTACTCACACATTTGCGATGCGACCGTATTCCCCACCGATGAGGAGAGCATCTGATCCACTTGGTCCAGCTGCATTTGCATCTGTTGCTGCACAGAAGGCGTTATGGCGACGCCGGTTGACAGACTGTTCAGCAGCAAGTTGCTAACCAGGCTGGTATTATTATTTACCTGCGATATATCCAACAAATCAACACACAACACACACACACACACACACAAGCAGGGCACACCCACACACAGACAGAGAGTGAGAGAGAGAGAGAGAGACAGAGAGAGAGAGAGGGGGGGAAACGCACAAAGGTTAAATGAGAAAAAACAAAAAAAAAAAAACAAAAGCAAAATGTATTATTATAATATTGTAATGTTGTAGTTTATAATCTTATAAGATTCTAGCTAGAAAAAATCATGAGCAATGCAAACTGTTTATAGAGTTTAATAGCCGTGTTTATCCGTGTTTAAGCCAAATAACATTGCCACAATGAACAGCGCACAACATGCCAGATGCGAAACACGACAGCTGCGGCACGGTAATATCTGAGCTTACTTCTTTTTTATTATATATTTATTTCTTCTATATTTCGTATCTATTCAAATGCAACATACGCAATTGAAGAAAATGTAACATTTGCTGCTTTAAAGTGTACAACTTCGATTCTGAATTTCAATCGGTAAAGGTGCGGTTCCGATTCCCATACCAATTCCTGGTTCCCCAACATTTGTGAATGTAACTCGACCAGACCACGATTGATTGATTCGAAATGGACGAAATGTTGAATGATTTAATGGATATATCCGAGTTGTGCCCTACACACGATTGATACCTGAGCAGCACTACTACTGAGCAAACAAATAGCTGCTAATCGCTGAATTGTTTTAATAAGCGATTGTTTTGAAGTCGGATCGATTACGATCGATGCAGCCTTAATGATCAATCCAATATTAAGTATCGAAACAATTTATCGAACATTTTGGGTGTTTTTTCCCTCCCCCACAACACACTGACTGACAACTGTGAATATCCCGAATTGATGAACCGATTTGAAGAGACTGCTAAATCTTGCAAGCAACATTATTTAGCAAATGCACATTTTCAACAAATGTATTGTAGTGTTTTAAGCTGGCTGCACGAAGTTCAGTTCGATTCGTTCAAAAGTGTAATAGTTGCAAGAGTCTGGTACTATTTATGCTGTTTTTTTTTTTTTTTTTTTTTTTTTTTTTGAAAATTACTCACATTGCTTCCACTTGAATCAATTCGTGATTTTTTCTTGCGTGGTGGCCGATCGTCCCCATCGCCTGTAATTTGTCGGAAATTACAAAATTATACATTAGTAAAGGTTTTTGATTTATCATTTTATTGCTTTTTGAAGTGAGGAGGAATAAAAGACAAAAACTAAAAAAGACAAAGCATACAAAATAGAGCCAAAAAATCATAGTAAGAAAGGTGAGGAGTTGAGCGTGAAAACAAAAAAATATGGAATACTAAAGGGCGGGGTGGGAGTAGAATGGATTAATTTGAGTTTGAATTTGAATTTGAATTTGATGTGCACTTATATTATGTACATATAGCGGATATAGTTGTTATAAATAAGAGTGTGTGTAGGTTTTACGAATCAAAAATACCTCGATACAATTGTCGAACGCTGAAACCAATGTGAAGCAATTGTGGTACGGGGGGCGGGGGGGCGGAGGAGGGATTCGCGCGGTAGATTTTCCTGATAACATTTTCATTTTTTTTTTTCACACTTTTCATCTACCATTACCTCTCCCACTCTCTCTCTCTCTCTCTCCCTCTCTCTGTCTCTCTCTCTCTCTCTTTATTTTTCTCTCTCTCGCTTTCTGACATTTTCTCCCTTACTCTCTGTTACTGCATTTCTCTTGCCTAAACGCTGGAAATAAGAAAAACTGGAAGTCTGCGAGGTAAAAGTCCTTTTTTGTTTTTTGTTTTTGGTTTTTTTTTTTTTTTTTTTAATTTTTACACAAGTGGGGAACCAACCAACTTTTTGTCTGTTATTCGATCGATATATGTGTATCAAACATATATCTTCTTTTTTCTTTGCTTTATTGATTTATGTTTGAGTTTTTCTTTAGGTATCTTCTGTAAAAACACAAATATGTCAACGGAAAAAAAAAGAAATGAGTACACAAACATAAAAAAAAATTGTTCATAGAGAAATGGAGAAACACAGTTGTTGTTATTTTTTTCTTTTTAATAAACGTTTTCTTTGTTGTTGGTGTTGTTGTTGAATTGCCTTTGTTTTCATTTTAGTTGTTGTTGCGCTGCATTTTGCTTCTTTTTTTTTTTTTTTTTTTGTCTTAAACTAATTATGTGTTTGTTTTCTGTTATTTTGCAGTTTTCTTTAGCAGCTGCTCTTTAATATTAAATATTATTTTACTATAAATATTTGTAGATATAGGTATAATGGTTATTGTGTCTGTGTTCTGTGTGTGTGTGTGTGTGTGTGTGTTATATCTTCATATGTAATTTATGTATAATGCGTCCTTATGCTAAGTGTGTGTACGCCGTAGTGTATGTCTGTCTCTGTGTGTGTGTGTGTGTGTGTGTGTATGTTGTTGTTTTTTTTTAATATAAATTTCCTGCCATATTCATTGCGGTTGGCTTTAGCTAAGATTTTCACTATTTTATTTGATTTGATTTTATTTTATTTTATATTTATTTTTATAAATTGGCTTTATTTAAGTGTGTGTGTTTATGTATATATATATATATATATGTGTGTGTGTGTGTGTGTGTGTTAGAGCGTCAACAAAATGTAGCCATTTCTACTGCTCTTTTTCTGCTTGAAACCAAAAATGCAATTTTTTTTATTTTTTGTTTTTTTTTTATTTTTACAAGACTTTGAGCGTGTTTACATGTGTATGTGTGGGTGTGTTTGTGAATTTGTGTGTGTGTGTGTGTATGTGTGCTTAAGTTGTTGTTTTGGTTTTTGTTCTCACTTCTCTTTTAAGCAAATGTATATATATAAACATATATATTGTTTTTGTTTTTGTTGTTGTTTTAGTCTTCTTTGTAACTAGTTTTTAAACAAAAATGTGGCTAACATAAGGAATAACGAAAAAACAGTTATATACATATGTATGACGATATATATATTTTTTATGTATATGGTGACGTTATTGGAAAATATCCAAAGAGTGAAGTAAGCCAAAATAAAATGGCATTCTCCAATTACTCTTAATTTTGTTGTATTGGATATTTTCTTATTTAAACAAACACATATATATATCTATATCTATATATATTTATATATATGTATCTATATATATATATATATATGTATATATATGCGTCGAGTAGCGGGAGTGCAGGTGTGGGAGGTTAGACGAAACCAAAAGTTTTGAAAAATAAAAAAATGTTCAATTACAAAATTGTTTGCGCATTTTTTCGGCAATGTTTTTTTTGGGAAAATTGTTATTGTGACTTTTATTTTATTTTATTTGTTTTTTTCTTTCTTTTCTTTAAGTAAATAACAGCAAAAGTGAGTTTTAAAACAATACAAAAAGAATTCTTAAAAAAGCATACAACATTTTTCGACAATTTTCTGAGTGTGAATGAATGTGTGTGTGTGTGTGTGTGTGTGTGTGTGAGTGTGTGTGTGTGTGTGGGTGTGTCTGTATGTCTGTGAGTGTGTGTATGTGTGTGGTTATCTAACAGCAAATTACAAAGCACACGCTCGAAAAAAATCATTAAATGTATTTTTTCTTGTTAACGTTAATTTGTTGTGTTGTGTTAAAAATAATGTTGAAACATGGTGTTGTTCTTGTTGAATGTTTATATAATGTATTTATATTATTATTGTTGTTGTTGTATTTTTGTTTTGTTTTGTTTTGTTTTCTTCGTCTTCTTGTTTCCTTTTTGCTGTTTATTTAGTTTAATATTAAAAATGTATATATTTAAATTTATTTAATGCAATTTGTTTTTTACGTTTTAATCATTTCTATATTTTTGCTTTTTCATTTTACTCTTTTTTCTTGTTTTTTTTTTTTTTATTTTTTTATTTATTTTTTTTTGAAAAAACGTGCAAACAATGTGTAAAGGGGAAAACCGACAGCCGAAAAATAAATAAAAAAATGCTTTTCAAAATACATTTAATTATTTGTTTTCAAATATACCTTTTCTATATGCATGTATGTATGCGTATACACACACACACACACGCACGCACGCACGCACGCACACACACACACACATATATATACACTACTAGATGTGAGCATGTACATATGTGTATCCATGAAGCCAAAAACAAACTTCATGCTAAAACTTGACTTGGGTTGATTTTCATTCCATTCCTTTACAAGTATATCAATATATATATATATATATACATATACATATATATATCTTCTTATTCTTTTTGGTTGCAGTCTGGTTGTCTGTGCGGTCTGTCATCTGTATATATGTATATTTTTATAATTTGTGTTCCGTTTTTGTTTCGATTTGTATAACGTTGTTGGCGTTAACTTCATTACCTCCTATCCTATCTCTATCTTTCGATTTTGTTGTTGTTGGTGTTTGTTGTTTCCTTTTGTTTGTTAAAGTATTATTGCTTGATTAAGTATAAATATATATATTTATACATATATTTGTACATATAATTTGAAGTTTCGTCCTGATAACCTACAAGTTGCATATATGCATATGTAACTAGATAACTAACTTATGAGTTAACTTCTCAAAGTCTTTTAAGTATTTTTACTGCAAGTTGTAGCTGTAGCTGTGTGTGTATATCTGACTGTGTGTGTGTTTGCGTGTGTGTGTGTATCTGTGCTTGTTTCACTAAATGTTAGTCCGAAGTTGTCTTCAGATACATATCAAATTGGAAGAGTTTCACATAACTTTTGCTTTGTCAATTGAGAATATAGAAAACATTCAAAGAAAAAAGAGCAATAAACAACAGGAAGACCGAACAAGCACATAAAACATAACATACATGTGTGCGCCTGTGTGTTGTGTGTGTGTGTTTGTGTGTGTGTGTGTCTCTGTGTGTGTTTCTGTGTGTGTTTCTGTGTGTGTGTGTGTGTTACCATCGTTCCATTCCATAGTGTTCCCCACGACGGACAAGAAAAACTCTGCACTGCTTGCAGCCCAAACAATAAACACGAAACGAAGCAGTGCACAGTGGGTAACAATATACAAAATAGCACACAACATATGTTCCCAGTACGTATGTGTACGCGTCTGTGTGTGTATGTGTGTGTGTGTATGTGTGTGTGTGTATGTGTTTGTGTATATGTGTGTGTGTATGTGTTTGTGTATATGTGTGTGTGTATGTGTTTGTTGAGTAAAAAAGGTTCTTGTGTCTCGTTTGTTACCTATCTAGCTACTTATATACCCGCCCCCCCTATGCCACACCCTCCCCCACACACTCCTCCTCTAGTTGCTCCCACTCTCTCCAACACCTGCATCCTTCTAGTTACTTGCTCCTCTTATTTAATTCAATTCTTTACATATTTATTAATTTACGTATTCGCTAATCGTTGAATAATTGCTGTTCTGTGTTGTGGTTCCCTTTTTTGGTTTTTTTATTTATTTATTTATATATATACTTTATTTTTACACATTGTCTGCAAGTGTGCTTTAATATCAATTTCAATTTCAATTGTTTTTCATTTATTTTTGTATTTATTGTATTTTTGTCTTCTTTTTCTTTTGCATGTAGTCTATTTGTATTTGTTTTTTTAATTGCTATTTCTATTGATTTAATAATGCACATATGAATTGTGTTCGTGTGTTTGTGTGTGTGTGTGTTTTTTTTTGTTTTTTGTTGCACTTGATATCATTTTGTTGCATATTTATTCTCTATTTGTATTTGGGTTTTATCATTTTGAAATATTTATGAGATGTAAAAAAACTATATATGTTTGTGTCTATAAGGACATACTTTATTTTGCATTCTTTTTTCCTCTTTCTCATTTAACGTCTGACCGATTTGTATTCATTTTTTTTTTTGCGAGATGTGTGTGTGTGTGTGTGTGTGTGTGTGTGTGTGTGTAGGAGGGGAGCGAATGCAGTAGCTGACTGCTATAAAGGACAAGTGTATGTGAATGACAAAAACCTGACTGAAATGAGATGAAAAACTACGTTGTGCTGCTGACGTATGCATTTGAGAGAGCAAGAGAGAGAGGGGGAGAGAGATACGTGTTGAAAAACATAAATATTATTTAATGTTGAAAAATAAGTTTCGAAACAGAAATCAGTTACAAAATTTAAATATATTGCGAATAATCATTTCGATTGATGCAAATAAAATAATATAGAATATAATTTACATAGTGATTTGAGAAACTACCAATTAAAATAGTACAACAAATATTATTCAAAAGTTGAGTCGCTGAGTAAACAACTATACAGAAAAACTTGGTTGGAGATAGACAATTGTAGACACACTTATTAAATTTGATTGCCACATGACTGGTGTGGGTCAAAAATATTCTAAAATATTAACAAACAATTTCAGTTAGCATATAATTGTAGATATGTGTGGTTGTTAATGTGTGTGTGTGTGTGGTATGTGAGCATCTTCTTGATTGGCTCTGTTTCAATAGATGGGAGAGTAGATTACGTAATTGATTGATTGATTGATTGATTGAACTGCGCGCTGTCGGCAAATCAGAGACAGCAAGAATCATCGTCGGCTGAATTGGCCCTGAATATAATTAGTAATATATATATATATATATATATGTATATATATATACATTTATATATGCATAAATTTAAAAAGGGTGTTTTAGAAAAATGTGATGATTGAGGTCAGTAGTAATAGTGTGTGTCAGTGTGTTTGTGTGTGGGTGTGTGTGTGTGTGTATGCACTACTTGATGGTTTCATATATATTGCTTATTATTCATGCATTATTGTAGATGTTTGCTTGTTTTCCTCTAACTCTCTCTCCCCCTCCTCCGATTTTGTTGTTTTTATACATATATATTTATTGACGCAACTCTTTTAATTTTCAAGTATTTTGACGAGTTGTTTTTTTTCGTTTTGGGTTGTTGTTAGATAAATTTATTGATTGATTGATTGGTTGGTTAGTTGCTGGTTGGTTGGTTGGTTGGTTGATTGATTGATTTGTTGGTTGGTTGGTTGATTGGTAGAGTGTAGAGTAGTTGGTTCGCATTAGTTTCTTTTTCAGATTGGCTGCCCCCAGTACACAATTGCTTCACGATTTTTTTCAGCATATTCTCATAATAATCATATAATAATAATAATAATCATATAATAATAATAATGTTCTTTTTTTTTGTTTTGTTTTCGATTTGTTTTGTTTTTTCAATATACTTAAAAATTATTGAAGCTTGCATAACGCAAGCTTTTGCTTCTTCTTTCTCTTCTTCGATTCATTTCTTTGTTTTATTTAATATAAACTTCTTTTCAAACTTTAATTTCCTTTTTTGTTTTGTGGTTGCTTGTCGCTATATGTATATACACATACATTAAGTATATACACATACATATTAATATCTATATCTATATATATATATATATATGCATGTGTATATATACATATATAAACAATGTTTTCTTTCTTTTGTTTTTTTTTTGTTTTTCATTTAAAAATACAATTCGTTTAATACCTAGAAAATGCTTAAATACAATATCTATATGCATATACATATATAATAAGTGTATATATACGTATTACTAGATCTAAATAGTATTTATATATATCTATATATATGTATATATATATATTTATATATATATTTCACGATTATCATTTTACAGTTGTATGTGTGTGCGTGTGTATCTGTGTGCGTGTGTATATGTATGTGTGTGTTGGTTAGTCTTTTGTCTAGTTGAAATAAATTATAAATTTGGTGTTTGCGAGGAATTTCCTATTATTTATCCTTGCCATATATTTCTGATATAACCCCAAAAACACAATTACGAAAGTATTCGAAACGAAATTGAAATTGGAAAATGGTCCGAAAGCAGCAACAATTTGTTTAACAAATTCCAAATGCTGCCAAATCAAAGTAAAAATTGCTCTAGAAATTGTTTGTATTCTTGCAAATTTAAACTACATTTTAAAGTATGACGAGAAAATCACAAAAAAAAAATACGTTTCGTGTTACCCAAATTTCAATTATGTTTAAAAAAGAAAGTAAACGCATATTGCACTTTGTCATGAACTTTGTTCTGGGCATCAGAGAAAAAAACAAAAAAAAATGTATTTAAATAATTTTTGGGTTATACAAAAATGGCAGTCTGAAGGGGGGTTTCGGGGGCGCACGCACACACAAGCGCGCTTTCTGTTGAACTCACACACACACACGCATACACACACGCACACACGCATACGCATACGCACACACACACACACACGCACACACACACAGGTGGCAAACAAAATCCGCTCCAAATGTATACAGCTTTAATAGGTGTGTGTGTGTGTGTGTGTGTGTGTGTGATGTGTGTCTGTGTATGTATGTATATAGGCATACACGTGTCCGTGTGCGTGTAAGAAAATTGTTAAATATTAAATATGAAAGGTGTTACACAAACAAAAACAACAAAACAACACTGCTCTAAAAGCGCCATCTACCGCACGGCTCAATTATTTGCTCGCTCTCTCTCTCTCTCTCTCTCTCTCTCTCTATCGCATCGCTGTCTAATCCAAAACTTGGTATTGTATATGTATGTATATATGTACATGTAAATGATGCTTGCTTGTTATTCGCTTCATTTCCGCTATATTTTTTTGTTTTTTGTCTAGACCTTAGCAAAAAATTATCAACTAAAATAAACAGATTGTATGCCTATACATATATATATATATACATATATGTGTGTGTGTGTGTATGTATATTAAAAAAATTACTAAGGTTTCAACTCTGTCGTATATAAATTTCTAACATATCGAGTAGTGTTGTCGCCCTATACTCCCTATTCTTTACAACACTGTCAGCTACTACTACTACTCTCTTACTGCACAACACTCCCTCTTTTCAATCTATTTATCTTTATGCTAGTCTCTGTTCAGTTATTCCCGATGTGGGTGGGTGTGGGTGTGTGTGTATGTGGTATGTGTGTTGTGGGTGTGAGTTTCTTTGCGTTTCGTACTATTTTTTTTTAGCGAGCTTAACTTTTTACATATAATTTTGGACATACAACTAATTCTTTCCTTTGCAGGACTTTTCGACTAATATTTATATTTATAATCATAGAAATAAAAAAAAAATAAAAAAAAATATGAAAATGTTGTTGTTGTTGTTATTATTCTGCTGTATGTGTGTGTGTATGTTTATGTTTGTGTGAGTTGTTGCTTTTCATTTTCTTAAATTTTTTTAATTAAAAACATTTCGTTTCATATTTAGATATATATATATATATATTATATATATACATATACATATATAGTTTTTAGGGTAAGGGGGATTATTGATATATATATATATAAATATATATATATATATAAAAAAAAATACAAACAAACAAACAAAACGGCGTCCTAACCTGCTTCACTGTCACTCGAGTCACTCGAACTGCTATCACTCGAACTCGACGACGATGAATCGCTGGAACTTGAACTGGACGAAACAGGATTCGCTGGCTGCACAGCCTCCACTTTGCTCGATGTGTTCTCATCTGCAAGAGAAGCAAGAGTATAACATTATTACATTATTCTTATTATTATTATTGCATGCATAAAGTTCATAATAGAAAATACACTTGTATCACAACCCTCATCCCAACCAGATTGATTATGTGCATAGGGGCTATCTACTGAAACCGAAACTTTAAACTGACAAAAACAAACGAATTTTTGTTCAAATAATATCAAAACCAGGCTGATAAACCGAAACGAATTTAGGATCCGCTCGGTGTGCTGGTAAAGATTCCGGAATTTTTCCAACCTTCTTTTTAACCGTAATTGCACGTTCCAGTCGGTCGGTTTTTCTTTTCAAAATAACCGTTATTTCTTGGTTATTACCATGAACCCATACAAAAAAAAAAAAACAGGTAAATCTGCGGCCCCATAAGTTACATCTATTTTCAGCAACCGAGTCGAACCAAGTCGGTTTGATAGCCAGGTTCCCAGCCGGCATCACAAAACATAACAGGCACACCCACATGGTGATAAAACTAGGACTGGACAAATCACATCCATCTATATAAGACTCTCAAGCCATGTGGCTCTCGCGCCGTCTATCCACAGTTGACAGCCCAAAAGAAATGTGAACAATGTTTATATGTTTATTCATGTCTAGGATTGAGCCACGAGTTCCTGTTCCTGTGTCAACACAATCTCACAATCTCAAACATATTATTGACAGCTGCCCCATATTCAACATGATCAAGCCATCCAGAAAACTAACAAGCTTTATAAAGCTTACCTTTCTTGGCGGTTTTCTTGCTAGCGCCCAATTGGCCGGTGACGTCTTGTAAACGCTTTTCCAGCTCCTGTTTCTTTTCCGCCATTTGCTCATCCTTTGATTTCCCAGAAGGCTTTTTATCTGTAACAAGAGAAATGCATCATTATTTCAGACAATATATGCAAAAGAAATTATATATATATATATATTTAAACAGCTTGAAAGCGATTAGTTAACTGACAAAGCAATAAACAGACAAAAAGACAGAGATGGAGGGAGGGAGAGAGAGAGAGAGTGGGAGACAAGGGAGAAATAGTTGGAGCAACAGTCTGTTGTTTTTTTCTTTTTTTTTAATTAAACAGTTGGTCGTTGCATGCGGACTGAAGAGGTTTTTTGAAGGATGGATTGATCAGCAATCGTCAGATGTGTCAATCAGTCAATCAATCAATCAATCAATCACACACAAAACAATGCAAGAGTTCTAAGCGCATGCAATTTTATCATTATGAATCTCTTTTTTGAGCTACATTACTTGAAAAACAAACATTCCAATCAACTGGATACCCTTGCAGAGCATTTTACTTCGACATGTGTATTTATGTTTACATATTTGAACTGATCTCGGATTGCGGATGTGTCTTCAAGTGCACAGGAGAAACTTCTTTCATCAACAACGGTTTCTCTACTCTATGCCTGCAAGGGTATTTCAACTTCGGCTACCCAAAGTTAACGCTGTTTCTTTTTCTTGTTGTTGTCAATTACACATTTTTCAAAATGATTTTCGGCAAAGTAGCGCAAAAAATTGGAAACAGAAAAGAAAAATATATATATATATATGTATATGTATAAACACATATAAATATATATATCAATTTGAAAAAAAAAAAAAAAAAAAAAACATTGAAGCAGCAAACTTAAGATATATATTATTTTTCTTTTTGGTTTTTTCGTTTTTTTTTTTTTTGTTTTTTTTTTTGAGAGTTTAGCTAACTAAACATGTGACCACTAGAGTAATTTGCGTTTTGTAGTAATATTGAAAATTTGGAAAATTCTTTTTGTTTCGTTGCTGTTGTTGCTTGTTGTTTCAATCGATTATCGATTTATAAAAATTGTGACAAACAAACACAAAAAGAGTCACACAAGCAACAAAAATTAATTTGTTGATTGCGCACCAGCTTTAAATATATTGTAGCATAATTAAAAATGTTTTTTTCTTTTTCTTTTTTCAAAAATTTGTATATTATTGCTTCTAGTTGTTGTACTGGTTGCTATTGTTGTTGTTTGTTGTTGGTTGTTGTTGTTGGTTGTTGTTGTTGTGGTCTCGTGGTTTAGTTACAAACTTACAATATGGCTTACGTGTTTTTTTGCGCAAACACGACGCCACATAGCTTTCTAGCTCGCGCAGCGTCGACGGCTTCAGCGTCTCGAAGTCAATCTCAATCTCATCCGGATTCGAGTCGCGCAGCGATGGCTCCCGATTCTGTATGATGTGCACCACACGTCCCAGCTTGTCACCTGTTAGCCACACACGAGGGGGGTGGGCACAAATAGGGGGAGGAGGATAGATAATATATGTTTAATTAGTTTATTTTTTCATTTGATTTCAAATGCATAGTCGAGTTAGCAATAATTATCACATTAAATCTTTTATAGGTTAGGTTAGGTTAGGTTAGGTTAGGTTAGGTTAGGTTTGACGGTTGCCAACCGTACTCGACACACATGGGTAATGTGGCCCGTTGTGATACCGTGTGGATCTCACTATATTTGTGGTACGAAGAGCCCCTGATATGCATAAATCAGCCATACCTGAACCTTGTTAAGCTGTTTCTGTATGGTTTGCCTTTTCGGGCAAGGCCACCATACTATAACCCACCACATATAAGAGGATAGGCCTAATGATTGATAGGTACATCCATCGGACATTACTAGGGGACATACCCATTCTTCAAATATTGTGTAAAAGGGAGAATCGCATAAAGTATATTTATGTTCATTCCCGATTCAACATCGACAGACTGAGCGAAAACAAAAAGAATGAATAAAATAAACAATTTTAGAAAGAAGACCATCCCATCATCTTGGCAAACGGTATGGAAGGATTGGGAAAACCGCACTGCAGCAATTCTTCTCTCTTCAAAAGTGATAAGACTAAGGAACTCAGTTATGCTCTTGTCTGATATCCTCTACTTCAAATGTTCTCACTTAGCAGCAAAGAGAAAGTTGACATCAGTCAGAACCAGTGGAAGGTTAAACGGGAACTGAATGGAATCGGAACCCCATTTTTACCGATTGAAATTCTGAATTGAGTTTCAAAGTCGACATGCGAATATACATTCAAAATTTTGTATCGCAATGGTCTTATGGTAGATCACCCACGCTGGGTGTATGTAGTATGCGAATTTGCTCCTGTTGAAGCTGGCATATAACGGACAGAGAGATAGACATGGTTCGGCTTGACAACCTGCTCCAACACTGGCTAATAATAGGAACTCGTGCAACTGGGTACTATCCGAGAACAGATTCTGCATTTAATTTACCACTGCCCGATCAGCTCATTCTTATAGACATAATCGGGAAATCTTCGATATTCAACACAGACAAGTTCTTCCTGCTTCCTGTGTCTGTTTGTGTGTGTGTCTCTGTGTGTCTGTGTGTGTCTGTGTGAGTGTGTGTGAGTGTGTAGATTAGAAGATGCGTACGCGTCTCACCTGGCAACTTGTTAATGTCGAGAGATAGCTGTCGCTTCTCATCGTAGGACATGGGCTTGGCTGTGTCCTCCTCCTCGGAGTCGAAGTTGATCACCTGGTTGGGCCTCTTTTTGCTGCTGCCACGCGCACCGACTGCACTGCCGCCGCCGCCGCCGGCACCAGCCGCATTGGCGCCAGCACCACCGCCACCACCGCCGCCACCAGCTCCCAGCGCCTGCGTTGCTGGCATTGTTGCTGTTGTTGTTTTTGGTGCGTTTGGCATTTGTGGTGCCACCACCAGTTGTGGCAGCCGCTGTTGCATTCGCAGCGATAGCCGCTGCATTCGCAGCATTGGCAGCCGCTGAGCCTGCTCCACTGCCGCCGGCATTGACGTTCGCATTGCCCTTGCCTCCACGCTGTCCCTTGCTTTTAGCACCTTTGCTGGTGCCACCAGAGCCGCCAGCTCCAGCCGCAGCACCCGCTGCGAGGGCGCCCGCCAGGGCATTAGCGGGCGCTTTGCCACCGCCAGCTGAAATGCCCACGCCCGGATTAACGCCCGCATAGCCGCCGGTACCAGCTCCTCCTCCGCCACCGGCTCCAGCGCCAGCGCCCGCTCCGCCCGTCATCTGGCTCATGGCCAGCGCCATTTCGTGAACTTGCTGCAGTGTTGCCGCACCGGGTACACCGCTTGAAACGCCACCAGCGCCGGCAACGCCACCGGCATTCACCAGCGAACCACTGAGCAGGGCGCTCAGATTGGCACTGGCTGCATTTGTGGAATTTAGGGCGGCCACATTTGGCGGCATGGCGACGCCACCAATGCCGTGCGAGGCATTGCCGGCATTGCCTGACCCACCAAGCGAATGATGATGATGATGATGACTGCCGCCACCGGCGGAGCCACTGCCACCGCCCGACCCACCCATCCCTGTGCCCAGTTGGCTCTTCTCTCCTTGAGTTTTTTTCGAGCTTTCTTTTTGGCTGATGCCTCCTCGACCAGTTTACGTATCTCCTCTTGCAGGCCTAGCAACTTGGACTCAAGCGTTTTCAGCTTTGCATTGCGCTCCTCATCCGAATTGGATTCATTTTCCGTTTCACTCGAATCGTCACTGGATGAATCACTAGCATCATGCTTTGATACGCTTGAATAGCCGTGATGATGATGGCCTGCATTCGCTACTGTCTCATCGGGTATATTTGCGTAGCGCATCTCGAATACATCCTGTAATTTACGTCCCATCGCAACAACATCATGATCTGGTGGATTATACTTATAGCAATTTGTGAAAATTAAACGCACATCAGCAGCAAATTCCGGGGCGCTCTTATATTCACGATTGTCCATTTTCCGCTTAACGGTGCCCAAGTCCATTGGTTTCTTGATGATGTCATGATAGTCGTGCAGGCCCAACAATTCCGCATCAACCGGTTTGTAAAAGGGCCAGGCGCAGCCCGAGTGTTTCTTGGAGAAGAGCTCTTTGAGTATCTCGTTGCATGACTTGAGTGAATCCGATAGTTTCTCCTTTGATTTGGGTATGGAGCCGCCAACACTGCTGCCGCCGGCAACGAGACCAGGCATACCGGCGCCACTCAATGGTGACATCGGATACCCTCCCGAGCCCTGGAATGTAAGATCCTGTGTTCGTTTTCATTCAATTCATCGATTTATCGGATATCGGATATCGGTTATCGATAACGATTCGGTTTTTTTTTTGTTGTTGTTGGCAGTGCGTAGTGTGTGGTGCATTGATTATTAGATGATGACAATAACGATAACGATGATGATGATGATGAAAACGATTAGAAAGAAAATAAAAAGAAAATAAAATAAAAAATTAAGAGAAGAAGAAAACAAAGCGACAAATGGATTAGAGAGCATTCAAATTAAATTCAATGTACAATAATATTAGGCGTATACAACGATGTCTGTTTTTTTAATTTATTATTTTAAGTTTAAATATTTAGAGCTGAACAACAACAATTAAGCGAATCCTGCATTCCAAATGAGCAAAGATTCTCGTTTTATTGCAATTCAAAACTCTTAATTACAAAATGTATAACAAACTCATATCGATCGATCGATAACTACTTTACTTTAACAAGCAAATGCATTTAATCGGTAACTATTCTGTGAGGGCAATTAAGTTCGCCTCCGACAATCGATTGTTCTCAACTCTAATATTGTACGCATAGTGGGTGGGTGACATTATCTCAAAGCATAAGTGTAAAAGGCAAAGGCAGCGTTTAAATACATGAGTTAATACGTGTCACTTTTTTTCATAGTGTTCTTGTGGTTGTGTTGTCTGAATATGTGTATGTGTTGGGGGTGTGTTGGGGGTGTGTAGGGGACGTGTGTGTGTTATTGTGTGTGTATTTTTGTGTTAGAGGTGGAACTCATCAAACTATAAATTCAAGCCGCATATAAACCAAATTACTAATATTCAATATCAATTAAGTTTTAATTATTGTTCAATAGTTGAGGTTTCAATCCAATTTTAATCGATTAATTTCGATTGACGATTTCGGCAGCGGATTGACAGCTACCTTTGGCCAAATCTTTAGGCTGTTGTAAATATATATTTTCAATATTTTGAATGTTTGATTTGACGGTTGAACTGATACAAGATAAAAGAAAAAAACTCGACTAAATTAATTTACCCACTTTTGAGATTTGCCAAAGAAATCGATTTACCCCGATAAATTTGGGCACCCCCAAACTATCAGCTTAATTTGGAAAAGGCTTGTTGAAATTATTTCTTATGAGAACAAGTCTGCCCGAATCCAAGATGCCGCCGTTAGCTAGTAATTATGCCCCTTCAAGGATCGTATTTATATAGCCAGAAGTTTTGTGTAAATGGAAACAAATTTCCGATCTCGAAGGACGGCTGAGATACAAGGGCGAAATGCCATGAATTCTTAAAATATGCTAACCGGCGGCTCTGCAAAAGGATATATCGATGGCCGTGAAACAAATAACATTGAAAATTGAAACTGTCAATCAGCATTTCCCAGACGTCAATCAAGGCGGTCTTTCCGACAAGTTGAAACTTTGAATAAAGAAGACGAAATAATAATATCTATATTAGCTTAGAGTTCCGATCCGCCCTCCAACCCTAAATGGGTGTATATGTATATACATATATGCGTACACACACATATATTTATATACATATATATATAATTTAGCGTAAAAGAAAAATCACGAAGGATAAAATGAAAACACGAACCACTCAAAACTGATTTTTGATTAGATGTTGATTAATGGTTGGAGGATTAAGTTGATTAGCGAGCATGGGGAACATGGGGAGCATGGGGGAGAAAGGAGAAACGTCTGCGCTAGATTTGCCTCTTACCTTCTTGCCAATTACCTGACGATTCGATTCCCGCCTCGTCGCTATTTTGGCCACCTTGGCCTCCATGGCTCCGTAGGGCGATTCAAACGCATTCGCCGTTGGCGTCGTCGTGTCTGCCTTCCGTTTGACGCCCTTCTTCATTTTGGCCGGCTGCTGGGGCGGGAGTACGGCATCAACGACACCCGTACTATTCACATACGCCTGCACAGCTGCCGCAGCCGCAGCATTTGATGTTGCCATTGTGGCGGCACCACCACTGCCATCTAATGCTGCTGCTGCCGCTGCCGCCGCTGCTGCCTGAGCTTGGGCTGCCGCCGCTGCTGCTGCGACCGCTGCTGCCGCTGATGCTGCTGAGGAGGAATTGTTGCCGTCCAGCAGCGAGTTGCTGCTGTTGCTATTATTGTTGCTGTTGTTGCTATTGGCCAGCTGCTGTTGCATGCTGGCCGCATAATTAGCGCTATGCGCCGGATTCAATAAGCTGGCCATCGCTGCATTTAGGGCGGCCGCATTGTTTGGTCCGCCCGCCGCTGCTGCTGCCGCTGCTGCTGCCGCTGCCATTGCCATTGTCGTTGTGTTCGTGCTGCCGGGCACCTGATGTGGCGGCATTGTGCTAATCGGTGGTATGGACGGTGCACTGCCTCCGCCTCCGCCCGTTGATGATACCGTGCCGCCCATCGCCGAAACGGGACGTGAGGCATTTCCCCCCGACGACGACGACTGCTGCCCCAGACCGCCCAATGAACCCGATGACGACGCCGCCGCCGCCAACTGCTGTGCGGAGGATGTGGATTGCGATGCTTTCCCAGTTGTTGTTGTTGTCGTCGTTGTTGCTGTCACCGATTGGGCGCCTGTCGCAGATGTTGCATTATTATTATTACTGCTGCCGCCGCCGCTGCTGCTGCTGGCTGCCGTCGTTATGCTCGTGCTATTATTCGTGCTTTGGTTGGCTGCCGCAGCTACTGCCGCCGCTGCTGCTGCTGCAGATGCTGCACCTTTTGGGGTGGCCGGAGCGCGTTGTTTCTTTTTGCCACCCTTGGCCGTGACGGGCTCCAGTTCGACCTCCTCCTTGGGCATACCTTCGATCTTCTGGAGATAGACCTTCTCGAGCGCATGGGCCATAACGACAACATCCTCGCCGGGCTTATTGTACACCGAACAATTGGTGAACATTGTGTTTATATCGTTCACAGCCTCCTTGGCGGACCAGTAGTAATTGTTCTCCAATCGCTTCTTAATCGTACCCAAGTCCATTGGCTGTTTAATGATCTTGTGGTAGTCGGGCAGGTTTAATTTTTTCGCATCGACCGGCTGTTGGAAAGGCCACGAGAAATGATGCTTCCATAAGAATTTCATGACCGTTTTGATGATATATTGCAATTGATTCGTGTTACGTCCCGGTCGATCATGTGGCGGCACAACCGGTGGCTGGACAATGCCATTGATTGGCTCCACAACGGGCTCATAACGTGGCGGTGGTTCGTTGGATGACATTGTTCTGTTGTTGTAGTTTTATACAGTCTATATATATATATATATATAACTGTTGATGTATATAATATATATATATGTATATGTCAACTATGTTTTCTTTCTGCTGTTGCTGTTGCTGCTGCTGCTAATGCTGCTCTCCAAAAACAAATTGACTGAGACGGCCGACGCACACACACACACCACACCACCACCACAACAACAACAACGCCGCACACACGCCCGGGGCCGTCTCGTCCTCACGCGTCCTTGTTTGTTGTATGCCCCGCTACTCAGAGCAGCCACGGATGCCGGCTGCTGTTGCTGCTGCTGCTGCTGATGCTGCTGCTGCTGCTGATGCAACTGCAACTGCTGCTACTGTTGTTGCTGCTGCTGCTACTGCTGCTGGTGTTGCTGCTACCAACAACGAGTGTTGCTGCTACTTCGTCGACGGCTTCTGTTGGTGGCTTTTGTGTCCGTTGCATGCTCAGTAAATTGTTGTCAACTGTAAATTTGAATCGCATTAGAATATGTTTATCTAAACAAATATTTATAAATCCGTATCCCCCTAGACTTACCACCACTTGCCGGTATCGTGGCGCGGCGGCTTTCTCCAGATGTCCAGCAGATATTGTTAATTGGTTGCCTTTAATTTAAATTGCTTCTTTCGTTTTCGTTTCACTTGCAATTAATCAGTTCATTTGGCATTTTTTTTGTTTTTATTTATTTATTTTTTGTTTTCCTTTTTTTGTTTTTTGGATGCAGACACTTCTTGCTGCTGTTACTTGTTTGTTGGAAGTGGTCCTGCTGCTGCTACTTCTTCTTCCTCCCTTTTGTTAACCGTATTTTGTATTTAATTTATGTTTGTTGCTTTTGCTGTTGGTGTTGCTCTTCTTATTGACATATTTTGGTCGGGGATCCAAGCAGCGAGGAGACTGCAAAAACAGATAAGTAAACACCATATCAAAATCAGTCTCAATCCAGAAGAAAAAAAAAAAGTGATGCCTTATTTAACGTCGATATCGATATACACAATAAACAGAAATGTAAACACAAGCATGTTATTTTATTTTTTTATTTATTTTCTTTTTTTTTCGATGCCGGCCGGGATTATCGAAAAGCCGAGAGCCGAAGAAACTTTGGCTCTTTTGGATAAAAATGACATCTCGAAATATTTGCATGGACAATTTTTTTCTGCACACATACACAGAACAAGAGAGATAGAGAGAGAG
Source organism: Drosophila melanocephala (assembly GCA_037043625.1). Lineage (NCBI taxonomy): Eukaryota > Metazoa > Arthropoda > Insecta > Diptera > Drosophilidae > Drosophila > Drosophila melanocephala. The sequence goes on along the minus strand of JBAMBD010000523.1, from coordinate 2,650,741 downwards.
AGAAAGAGAATCACACGTGAATGCTTTTGAGCAAGCAGAACTTAGTTTTATGTTATATAAACAATAAAATGCTATTCAAATAAACAAAATGCAAACAAAACAAATATACATACATACATACAAAAACACGCACACACACACACACACACACGCATACGATTCGTTTCTCGCGCGCGCTCGCCGAAATGCAAAATGCAGCGAAACACAGCAGGCAGCAGACGGACGGAGAAGCTAAAACAGCGTGCAAAGCAAGCATCAAATAAATAAGAAACAACACAAAATCGCTTAAATTTGCTTCATATTTACTATGGCAATTTTCTTTTATACACAAGACACACAGAGACGCTGCAGCTGCTGCTGTTGCTTCTTGGGGTTTTATTTTATTTAATTTTTTTTTGTATTACGCTTTCGCGGGTTGGCCTTTATTTTTCGATTATTGTGTTTTCGTATACACCACATAGTATGTGTTTGTGTATGTTAGTTGTTACTTTGCCGCCGTTTTGACACTCACGGCAACAGCAGCGCTAACATCACCAGCACCAGCGTACCAGTCGAATTGAGCGGCGAGACAACTTTCGAAATTCGAAAATGAGAGAACGAAAAAAATATTGAGAGCATCACACAACACACACACGCACGCCTGGCGAGAGACACGAAATGCACACATAGAGCTGTCCCGCTTGCACACATGTGTGGCTTTGAAATAGTTTTGTTTGACAGCGCGTAATAAAATATAAAACCAAAATTTTAATCAAACGAAATTAATGTTCTAGTTATAAATATGTAATATGTTTAAGGCACTCTCATCGGCCACAATTCTTCAGGTGAAAAATGTCACAAAGTGAAAAGAACACGAGCGCATCTACATACATACATACACAACATATATATATTTACATATATATATTTTATATATGTATATATATATTTTGCGGGCTGAGTGAGGGAGACACACTGCTATGTGTATTGTGGTGTGTTGGTGATTGGTGGAAGAAATTCACCACTCAACCGCCGCCGCCAACTTAGCTTGGTTATGTTTCGTTCGTTCCAACAGAGTAGCAGCAGGCAACATGATTCATGCATATAATAACGTCTCTTTGTTTGTTGCTGTTGTTGCACATTGCAAGCACACGTACACACACACATGGAAAATAAAAAGGCCTACCTAATTTTGTTTTTAACACTCTCACACCCTCAACTCAACTCTGGCTGATGAGATATTTATGGTGAGCTGAGCGGCGGCAGCGGAAGAAATGACTCTCGTAAAGCTCTGATGACGACGATGACGGCGGCTGCCACGAACAACAGGCGTACACACACACATACACTTACACAGCCACGAGCAGTTTTCTCTCCCTCTCTCTTTCGCACACATATGTCCGTTGCTAGGCTGCACAGTGGTTAGGCGCTCGCATAAATTCCCCCAAGCGAATTTGTAAACAATGCGCCCCAAATTTATTGTAACTGTCACACATATCGCACACACTCACGCATACTCACGCATAACTATGCACATATATATGTTTAGGTGACATATTGTATTTAGTTTGTATATTTTGCCGGCCGGCAAAGTACGCATTGCTTTCACTTTGCAACTTTTACACACACTTTAATTAATCGAGTAAAACATTCAATTTGAACCACAGTAGGCTATACAAAAGTTGCCAAGGCGCTAAGGAAAATTCTGTGACGCAAAACTCAAATCGGAAAGGAAATACAGTAATCAAAACAACAGCAGTCAACAAATGACGTATTCATTATCAAAAGTGTGGGTAGATTCAATATTTCTATAACGCGCAATTATTATTAAACACAACAAAAATAAAATAATAAAAACACGCCAAGATAAAAACAAAAATAACATACGCCAACGTCAAATTGCATGCAAGCAGAGCGGCAGCAGAGGTCGGAGCAGAGACGGGTGAGCGGCGCTTCTACTCTTTTCTCACTCTCTCTCTCCCACTCTTTATTTCTCGCGTATTCTCTCACAACAAAACAAAACATTAACTGGCAACACCAACACAAACTCAAACTCACACACACACACATACAGCAAACGTGCTGATGCTCGCTGCGCTCTGTTGTAATTATGTAGTACAGTAGACGACTTTGAGTTTTCAACAAAAATTTGTACGTATAACAACAACAGCTACGACGTAGAGTAGCGTAACGTAGCGCTCGCTCTGCTCGGTGTTCGGGTTTCGGGCTTCGGCTTCGCTCGTATCACACTTCGTGTTTGCAGTTGTGTATGTAACGGACCGCGCCATGCATACTTGTATGCATGCATGTATGTGTGCATGTGTGAATATTCAAGGCAAACACGATGACGTCGAGTTAGATGATGATGAAGAAGAAGCAACAACAGAAGCAACAATGGCATGCATTTAAAACACTTCGAGCATGCCACAAGGGGGTCAGAGGAGGAGGCGGGTGGGAGGAATGAAAAAAAAAGTGTATATATAAAGAGGCAAGTTGAACAATTAAGTGCTAGACATGTATATATTTGAATATCATTCCTAATCCTTCAATCCAAAAACAAGAAAAAAAAAAGCACGTTGAAAAGTTCGTTTTATCAACAAAGGTCAACACACAAAAGAATTCGTCGTCAGTTTTAGCAAAAAAAAATTTTCGCTCTAAAATTAAATATTATTTTATTATGAACGGATCTCTTGGGGAAATGTTTCATTCAAATTCAAGCAGAACACAATCATTATTAGTTTTTTCTTTTTTCTTCCTTTTTTGCATGCACTTGAACTACGCGCAAAAAAAAAATACATATATATATTTAAATAAATAAAATACAAGTGATCCCACACACACACATAGCAGTGTCGTGACTGAGCACTTGGGGGCACACTCGGCATGTGTTAGAGTGAGACAACAATTCACTACGTAATATATATTCCAAATGCAAATATGGCGGCAGCGGCACGAGACACAGCAAGAGACCTAGCAACGACCCAGAGAGACGACGACAGACACAGAGAATTTTGCGCTTGCATTTGTATTGGTGCACACGTAAACATGTCATGTATGTGTCTTTCTCATTTTCGATGCCAGAGTTCGAAAGTGAAAAAGAAGACAGGCGGTAAATTGAGTAGCAGCAGCAGCAGCCGCCACCGTCAGCAACTGTTGTTGTTTTGTGTGTGTGTGTGTGTGTGTATGTTTTTTGTTGTATCTGCAAGTATGTGGCGCTGCTGCTGCTGCCGATGCCGACTAACCATTGTAGTGAAGTGACGACGACTACGTCACAAGCGAACGAGAGAGAGCGAAAGAACGAACGAAATGTCAAATCGAGTCGAATGTCGAATGCCGAGAGGCGCCCGAAGAGAGCAAAGAGAGCGACCACGAGCGCAGCAGAATCTTCATTTGTTCTTTCGTTCGACTGGCAGCCAGGCTGTTTGCCTCTGGGTTAATAAATCGTGCTAATAGTGGCACGAATTTAAAGCCGGTTTACATGCGGCACAACCACAGCACAGCACAGAAGCAACAACAACAGCTTTTGCAATCGCTGTCGCAGTCGCCTTCGCCGACGACGACGTTGACAGCAAAAGCATCAATGAAATTGCTCTGGCTGTCGTCGTCCCCCTCTCTCCACGCCCCTCATCAAACCCACAAGCGTTCGTCGCCCACATAGATAATAAAAACAACAAAACGCATTAGACATTTATAACGGTGCTGTGGAAAATGTGACGTGCAAAGCACACCACAAAGGTAAACAAGAAATTTGAAGCTGCTTTTGATTTTGCGCGCGAAATGCAATTCGCCACACACACATACACACATAACAGAGAGGGAAAGACAAGAAGCAGATGCAAGCTGAATGAACAGCCGGTAAATGACTACATTTATATGTATATATGTATGTGTGTATTTATGTATAAATGTGCATTTAGCCTGTGTGAGCCGCTAAACATCACAAAGTTTTGTTTACACAATTTTCGCGCGTATTCGATCAAAACTCAACAATTTATCAACACTTTAAACGTTGCTTGGCTTTTTGTTTACACACAATAAGCACTGTTATTTCTTTTTGTTTCTCTCGATTTGATTTGATTTCCCTACTTTTGCATAAATAAATATATATACATACATATTTATGCAGGGGTAGCTAAATGTAGCAAAGCAAATGCAGCTGCCTTTTTTCTTCTCGTTTGGGAGACGAAGGGTTGCAAAATACCCAAAAATGTTTATTTTTGTCTGATCAAATCTTAACAATCGATTTCAATTTGCGATGAATTGACACTTTCAATTTGCAGCAAGTTGCAGCATTAAAAAAAAACGATCACACAACACTCAAAATTCAAGCTCGATCGATAAGTTTGTGTGAGTGATGTGTGGGGCATGCGCCACGTGCGTCGAGTTTCAAGTTTACTTACATTTTCTTTTCAATATATTTATTTTGTTGTTGTTGTAATCCAGTCAATTGTTGATGATTGATGCGGGGAGTTTGTTGTTTGTTTTCCGCATTTGTATCTTGTTTACGTTTTTCGGTTGTTGTTGTTGTTGTTGCAGTCGCGATTTCCTTGCTGTTAGTTTTATTTATTTGCTTTGCTTTTTGTTGTTGTATCAATATAAAGATACATTTATATTTTTGTATATTTATATATGCGAGGAGATTTTTAACAAATACAACACGCAAATTCTAAATATCTACACAAATGTTTAGTGTAACTGTAAAAAAAATAAATAAATAAATATATTTCATTTCGCGGCACCAACAACAAATAATGTTTGTTGTTTTCCCCCGTTTTGCAATTCGATGGATGACGGCGGGAGAGGGGATGAAACAGAAAGAGAGAACGCCAACAAAATGTGCACATGACGTAGCGGGCTACGTTAACGTAAGTGATGACGGACGACGTTGATGGCGGTAGCCAAACACGTAAGCTGCGACAACAAACTACGCGGCGTCCTTACGTTACGTTACGTTAAAAACAGCGGCGGCAAAACAGCGCGAGACAAAAACACACACACACACATGCATACTCACATACACATATACGAGAAGGCACATGCAAACGCGCAACGGGCTACATAACGTTTACGTATGTACGTAATAACATAATAATCAAAAAAAAATTAAATATATAGTAATTTTATTTTTATAAATTTTTCCTTTATATCAAATCAATTTTTTGTAGCGAAGAGAAACTTTTTGCGCGTTTGCGTTTTTGTTTTTTATTTGTTGCTGTACGTGTGTATTTTTTATTTATTTATTTTTATTTTTTTTTATACTTAATATATATATATATTCACTGCCTATTGCTGCTGCTAAGCGCACGTACACACACACAGACACACACACACATTCTCAGCGACAGATAGTCAGCGCTGCTGCTTCTTCTTCTACAGTGCTGGCTGGTTGCTCTGTTCGTTGCCACCACCAAAAAAAAAAAAAAGAAAAAAAGTAAAATGAAAAAAATTGTCATGTCCATTGAAGTCTCACATTTTCAAATGCATTTTTTGGCGCAAAATTTATTGTATATATAATAAATTTGAGTCGCAATCATAGCACATTGCATTTAATAAACACTTTACACACAGTTTATATAATTTTCGCTAATTTTTACCACAATTTTTAAGCAATTTTTACACACCGATATATTCGTACGCGCTACAATTTTCGACATACGCGCGTTTCTTGTGAGTAAAGCAGCCGTCGTTGTCGCCATCAAATATACAAAAAAAAAAAAAATTCGAAATTACTCAAAATGCGAATACACACACACATACAGAAAACACAGCGAAAGGCGAGCGCACGCGTACACCGAGTGCTCTATAGCGGCACTGCTCACATCCAACACTAATGGTCGTGTGTGGAAATGCAACCGACATACCAGCGCTGCATTAGCTGGTTGGGAGCGCGAGAGCGGAGACTGTGTACATGTGTGAGACAAGTCGAAAGCGTTCGTCTCGCTCAGCGTCCGTTGTTCGTGTTAGTGGTGGTGGTGGCGGCAATGACAAATGCTGCTGCTCTTTCTGGTGGTGGTGGTGAATTTTCGATGTTGTGTATGTGTGTGTGTGTACAGAAAGCAGCAACGAGCAGCTCGCATGAAAAAAAAATGCACGATGAACAAACGTAACGACGAAACAAAATGGCTGTCTCACAATATTTTCCTATCATCGGAAATGGTGTTGAACGCCTTTTTTGCTCAGTCTAAGCACCCATGCGCCCCAAAATGTCCAAACGAAACAACAAGTTGAACATCCATTCGGTATTGTTTGCGTGCGCCGCTAAATACAATATTTGATAAGCATTTACATATATTATCTACATTTTAGCATTGACTAGCACATTTTTTCGTGTTCATTTTCAGCACGTAGCGGCGCGAGTACTATTGTTAAGTATTGTGCCAACATATCGATACGTGAGGTATCGATGCCAAATCAACGACCAATAACAGAGTGTGCTCTGTGTCATCGCCAACCAGCTGCTAAGCCACACAGCAGCTGTGTCGATAAACGCAGCAGTCTGAGACCGATAAATATATCTAAGGCAATCCAACTTGCGAAAAGGGTGAGCATAGAAAAAAAATATAATACTTACGAGCGACGGAGTGCTGTGACATTGAAATAAACCCAAATAAATCGAAACGAAGCCTTTTTGCATTTTCATTGAGAACAAATCCGAAATTAACAAGGTACGACGCCATTTCTTTTTGTGGAAAATCTTGCAAGCAGCAGCAGCGATATACACGCGTGCGCACACATACACTTGCAATCACACACACACGCTCACATATACACACACAGACGAGACATGCATATGTGTTCACACATACAAGAGAAAAAAATAAAAATGCCTTAACACATTGAGTACTAATACAAATACAATTTATAGAGATACGTTCGCAATGCCACGAGGAAAATATGTTAACCACAAGGGGCGCAGTCGCCACTTCACATCGCCCGAGGAGCTGCAGCAGGAGTCCGAGGAGGAGAGCGATCAGTCCAGTGGTAGCGATGAGTCGGGCGAAAAGGAGTCTGGCAACGCCGATGCCGCCGCCAGCAGTACAAATAAGCCGGCAACGCGGAGCAAATTGGCAAAGCCAGCAAATCGACAAAAACAAACACGTCGCGTTCCCCACGCTGATTCCGATGATGACGATGATGATGAGGAGGACGATTCGGATGATGATTCGGAGGCGGAGGCACGTGATTCGAAGAAAGGTGTCGCTTCCCTTATCGAAATTGAGAATCCCAATCGTGTGATCAAAAAATCCACACAAAAACTATCGCACATTAAAATCGATGATGGTCCAGGCGGCGGAAGTGGTGCTGCTGCTGGTGGTGGTGCTGGTGCTGGTTCATCCGGCCACAAACCGGAACTGACGCGTCGCGAACGCGAACAGATTGAGAAGCAGAAGGCGCGTCAACGCTACGAGAAACTGCATGCGGCTGGCAAAACAACCGAGGCGAAGGCCGACCTCGCCCGTCTCGCCCTCATCCGGCAGCAGCGAGAGGAGGCGGCGGCCAAGCGTGAGGCAGAGAAGAAGGCAGCTGCCGATCTCTCCAAGAAACCACTGTCCAAGTAGTAACGTCAACAACAACAACACCAGCAACAGCAGCAACAACTACAAACACAAGAAGCAAAAAACAAGCAACAAAATTAACAGTAACAGAACATTAACAGTAACAGTAGCAGTAGCGCAGGTCTGGCAACGTCGTCGTCGTCAGGCTAACAGGATGCGGATGCGGATGTGGATGGAGTAGTAAATCAGCAGCAGCAGTCTGGCAACGGGAATTATGGCAATTCGCATTCAACTAGTTAAGTGTTCAAACTTCGAAGTTTCGAATATCCGCAAATGGACAGCAACAACAACAACAACCACAGCAACAGCAGCGAATTTCTTTTGCGTGAATAGAGTAAAGAAATCTATTAAATATGCTAACTATTTATAAAGTGCAATTGCTATATATACAAAATATTTATGTCGTTTTCACAACACTAACAACAACAAAAATCAAAAACAAGCGTGTTTAGTTAAGATTTGCCAAACTTTACTAAGCAACAACATCTTTTCATAATTCTCTTTTTTTTATATGCATTCTTTTTGTAACTGAGAATTGTATAAATAAATATACATGTAAAACATTCAACTTTGACTTTCGATAACTTTCCCAGTCGGCTATTACATATGCATATACTTATATATATATATATATCTATATAAACTAGTCAAGTTAATTACGAATAAAATCCTTTGCTAAATGACGCCCCAAACCTCCTCGAAGGCGGTGCACAATTTGGAACAGGCAATCGCCGCCGATAACGGATAGTTGCTTATAGAGAATAGGTCCTCGGTGTAATCGGATTTGAGTACGCCGTGCGCGAAGGCGCCAATTACCATGACAACGGGTTCATTGTAGGTTGCGGTGCCCTCGTCGCCATGCGGCACCAAATCGCGACAATTGCTGATCAGTTTGCCCGAAAAGGACATTGCGTACTTTTTGCAGCCGACTGGCAAATGATCGGTTATTGGATTCTTGATGACGGACATCAATCGACGCGACGAGTCCCCGGCTCGAATCTGGAACTTGTGCAGCAGCTGAACCATCAAGCCCGCGAACCGTTTGAACGTGCGTGGAATGCGCGTCTGCGGATTGATCTCGATGAGCACATTGTGCTCGGTGCGGACGAACACCTGTAGTAGCCCGGCCCGATTCAGCGGCGAGTCGAACAGCATCAGCAGGCACTGGTGGGTGATGTCCGGGCGGCAGGAGCCCGGATCTCTTTGATTTTTGCGCATAATGCCCGCATGATCGTCACAATTGAGCAGCTCAAATGTGCCGTGCACCTGTAATAATCGAGTGTTCGATTATAGTTTGATATCGCTATCGTTATCATTATCCTGATACACACCTTGACCGTTTCCAGCTGAGCGCCTTCGAGCACAATGATTAGACGCTTCTCTGTTGCGTTCAGGTGCAGCACCTTGAAGTGCTTCTTGTCCAAATCGAATTCGGGATCATCGGATTTCCGGCCAACGAATTTGCGTTTGCGATTTATCATTTTACCCTGGCCCCCCATAATAATAACTGTTGTTGTTGCCGTTGCTTGCAACAAACATATGAATGAAATGTGCACGCGGCTGCGGCAATAAAGATGTGCAACACGTCGATAACGATACAGATTTAAACATATCGCAGCTGTTAATCTCAATGTGCGTTACCACAGCAATCGATTCTGCGCTGTTGTTGATATCGATATAAGGTATGTGTATCTGATCCACATGCAATTTCAAATGTTAAGTTACAAAAATACGATTTAACTGCAAGGACAGCAAGTTGTTTTTTTCTTTATTAATATTAAGAAACGTATAATTTATTTTGCCATTAACAGCCCAAAGTTATGGTCTACCGTGACGTCATACAAGCCCAGCCAAAGCCTTAACAGAGCCAACCAATTTTACGTTTTGCAGTCGATAACAGGGTTAATGGAATATGCCATCACTAAAGATAATCGGCTGTATTTTGATTGTTGACAAAGTTGAGACTCGTTTCGAACTTTAAATAAAGCAAAACAAACAATTGACAATGGCTGCCGTTAGACGAGATATAGCCCCGTTCCTGCAACGCGTGCGCGCCTTCCTTCTGGGCGTAAGTATCTCCCAGCTTCCGCATTTTTCGCCACCCAATTTCTCCACTACGTTATGTAAGCTTGGATGTATTTTTAAATATTTTTTGTTTGTTTGCATATTTTCTTATGGGTGTGTGCAGCGGGAACATACCCCTGCATTGCGCTTCGAGGATGGCCTCGCCGATCGCACGCAGCCCCAGCCGGAACTTCCAGACGGGCCCTCACACATCTATTCGGCCAATTATTATTGCACACGCGACGGCAGACGCGAGGTGCAGCCGCCAATCGATCTGGTGCAGCAGCAGAAAGTTATCGATGCCAATGCTGGCGATGCCACCGCTGCTGCATCCAAAGCGGGCCACCAGCTGCTCCCCACACCCGGCAAAGTTTATGCCTGGGACTAGGAACTAGTTCGCAGATGGGGGAGCAAGTGAACAACATAACTAACTGCAAATCAAATGCATGCAGTCCGTGTTTATAAGTTTGTCTCGTTTTTTTTGCATAATAATAAAAATATATAATTTAATACTGTCAGTGTGTGTGTAACTGCAATTAAAATTTTGAATTTCTCATTTTTCGCTCTCTCTCCCTCTTTGGCATCTGGCAGCACTGGCAATCATTCCGTTAGCTGGTTGAATGATTACCGTTTTAATAGTATCAATTATTTTGGTTATTCCGTTACGTATCAGCTGACAAGTGATAACATCTGTTCCTGCAGCGCTCTCTCCCGTTTTCAGCTGTCTGTCTCTGTTATGCCGATACCCTGGCCGCGTTCTTATCAAGCGAGTATTCCGATTTCCATACAACGTACAAACGAGAATCGAAAATAGTTATTAAAGCATATTACCAAAATCCATGCACTTTATTGACGCTGGCAATGCTCATAATAATATATATTGATCTATTATTTATTTACGATTTATGCACAGCGTATTTTGTAGTCGAACACTCGTCTTTCAGTTCGTTCCTTCTTCGTGTTGTTATAAAACAGTTTGTATTTTATGTCGCACTCAGTGTAGCTGTACATTTTATAATGCATTCAGATTCTGTCCCCCATTCGCAGTGGCTTTGCTAGCATGGTAAGTAAATGAATTATTTGCTTAATAGGCAATGCGTTTGCAGAGATCGATATATTTCTATGTAAGCTGTATTAATGGTATATAATAATTGATTGGCATATTATATATGAAAATATTACTAATAGGCTTAACGCAGAAAATGCAGTCTACTGTTAAAACATTTACAGGGTATTTGCCTTAAAAACATATTCATAACTTAAATATAAACGCACATTTAAATCTACACAGAAATCGAGTCGTTTTTCCTTCTTCCATTAAATTGTGTAAACGGAATAAGTATATTTGGAATTATTTCTGAATTATTGGTTATAGATTGAGAAATAATGTTGGTGATAATCGCAGTGATTGGTTTGCTAATTTCGCTGCTGCGTCTGTTGTTGCAACTGTTGCGGCAGGAGCGAAAACAACGTGAGCAGTTGTCGAATTTGGCGCCCAACGTGTCCCAGTTGCCGCTAATTGGCGCCATCTGGCAGATGCGTGACTTTCAGCCGGACAGTGAGTGCTGAGCTTTAATTACTTTATTACATAATTAAGAATAATAATTTATTGATAGATTTGCACGAGAAGTTTGCGGCATATGTGCGGCGTTATGGACGCAGCTTTGTGGCCACCACATGTGGACGCATCGTGCTGGTCACCTCGGAACCGGCCCATGTGGATGCGGTACTGATGAGCAACCATCAGCTGCGGAAGGGCGTGCTGTATGGCGCCCTCACCAGTTGGCTGGGCAACGGACTCCTGCTCAGCCGTGGCGAGAGCTGGCATGCGATGCGTAAAATAATTACGCCCACTTTCCACTTTAGCATATTGGAACAATACATCGAAATCTTTGACAGACAGTCCAATATACTAGTGACCAAATTGAAGCCATTCGCTGCAGCTGCAGCAGATCCACTGGAAGCGATCAATATATATCCGCATGTATGCCTGGCTGCGCTGGACATTATCAGCGAGGCGGCGATGGGCGTCTGCGTGAATGCCCAGCTCAATGTGGATGCGCCCGTGGTGCAAGCTGTCAAAGAGTATGCCAATTATTGCAAATACTATATATATATATATTCTATGTATATCTGCTGATAGCTGCTGACTGCTTCTCTTTCTCTCTCTCGCTCTCTCTCTTTTCAAAGCGTGACGAATATTTTGGCGACGCGTTTTATGCGTCCGCATTTGTTGCCGCCGCTGCTTTTCCGATTGCTTTGGCCCGCTGGCTATCGCAAGCAGATCGCTGGTCTCCAGTGTCTTCATCACTTTACCAACGCCATCATCGAGCGGCGTCGTCAACTCTTGGAGCAGCAGCGACCGCTGTTGGGCAAAAGATTTGCCTTATTGGATACATTGTTACAGGCCCGCTTGGCTGGGGCATCTTTAACGGATGACCAGATACGGGACGAGGTGAGCACGTTCATCTTTGCCGGCCACGATACGACCACATCGGCCGTCTCCTTTTGTCTGTATCTGTTGTCACGACACGCAACCATCCAGCAGCGTCTGTTCGACGAACTCGCCGGACATTATGGCCAGGATTTGGAGCAACCGGTTTGCTACGGCGACTTTGCAGCACTGCCCTATTTGCACTGTGTCGTGAAGGAGTCGCTGCGTCTCTATCCGCCCATACCGGCAGTGAGTCGTTGCCTGGACAAGGATCTACTGTTAGGCATGCATATCTATTTTAATATATCATTTTATATATTTATTCAAAAATAAATACCGATTTGTGTGTTGCAGGCGAGTCGCGGCTGCCGTCGGGCAGCAATGTGATTGTGCTGCTCTGGCAGCTGTTGCGCGATGAGCAGCTCTACGCGGATCCCCTACGCTTCTGGCCGGAAAGGCATTTGGATGCCGCCGGCAGAGATTACAATATACCGTTCAGTGCTGGGCCACGGAATTGCATTGGGCAGCGATTCGCGCTGCTCGAGCTGAAGACGATCGTCATCCGGATGCTGCAACATTTTGAGCTGCTGCCGCTCGGGCTCGATGTGAAGCCGTCCATTAAAATTGTGTTGCGTTCGGCGACCGGCGTCAACATGGGCCTGAAACTACGCTCCAAAAACTAAACTGCACATCGCACTGTTATCGATCAATGGCATCGATCTTGTTCGTGATAACACGTTGCACACTCCTGTTGCACTATCGATATAAATATGCATGATCGTTTTTATATCGATACGAATTGAACTGGTACGTTAGTGACATCTAGTGTGGAAGAATGTCAAATAGGCGGCGCCACCTGCCGGTCAACATGGAAAGAGAGGTGTAAGAGCGAGGATAAACGAAAACAAAAACAAAAAAGGAGAAAAGACACAAAGGAAAAGGACATCGCTAATCGCTCATAACATATTTGATATCAGCGATGCGCAACAGTGATGCTCATGCTGTGATGGACATTGTAGCTTACCAAAAAAATTACCCATTTAAATACTAGATAGTTTAGATAATTGAAAATAAATTAAATAGAATATGCATGAGCAGCATGAATACTTATGGAAATGAAGGCCCTAGCACTAATACAGGCGTCAAATCGACAAAAAAAAGTGCATCAGGTTTTTTCCCAGTCTCTGGGCGCAATAAATGATAAACTCAGCCTTTTGTGAGCATGCGCACCTTTTCTAATGGCTCTAAGGGGTTCCGAATGTGTGCGAAAGAAGCAGCTACATCGCTAACGGATCACGCAGACCCTTCAATGTGTGCTATATTCGCACTCGCAGCAACACGCTGTCCTTTTCTGTTTGTCTTTAAAAAAGAGATTTGCAGTGTAGCCATTGGATTGGATGGATTGGATTAGAGTGTCGACTGTATTATCTGCTTGGTGATAAAACTAAGAAATGGGTTCAGCTTCAGCTTCGCAGATGTGTCTTTTATATGGATTGGATTTTTATTGCTATCGGAAATGGATTTAAAGACTTAAATTTATAGTATGCGTGACTTATATTCCAAACTGGAAGCTTTCAACTTTTATTCCACTTTGAGACGGAAATGACTAAATTGATTCTGCTTTCTGCTTTCGAGGCCGATCAGGAATCCAAATACTGTCAATTTTCACACAGAATCTATTCTGGATATTCGACATGTACGACAAATGACCGAGAGAAATAATATAATAAAAAAAAGAAAACGTGTCTCGTCATTCATTGATTGATCTAGCTTATTAATGGCTCAAAGAGTTATATCTGTTTTTATATATATGTTTCAATCGATTTTCTATTGGATATTGCTGGATATTTGTACGCTCCATATGCGATTTGCCCGTTTGCCCGATTGCCCTTATAAAGTCGTGTTCTTGAAATTTACGCAACATTTGGCGCTTCTTTTGAGGCGCGTGATCTTGACGTTCACTGTCGATGGCGTCAACCTGCATCATTACCTCTATATACATATATATATATATATATATATAGATTTGATGCCACCCACCCACCACCACACTGCTGCCCAACGCCCCTTAACGAATCGTTGTAAATGTCGTGTTCCGCCCACGCGACGAGGATCCAATGTGAGCGATTCTTAAGTGCGTCGTTCTACATCCAATTCCAATTCCAATTCCAATTCCATTCCAATTGTAAGAACTTCCAATTTGAGCAAAAGCAGAACGACATTCTGCCACACCAAGATCGCATTTTATGTCTATCCGCCTATGTGTGTGTGTGTCTGTGTGTGTGTGTGTGTGTGTGTGTGTGTGTATCTGTGTGTGTGTGCATCTGTGTGTGTGATTGACTTTCATTTTGCTCGTCTCCGAGCTGCAGATGCCAAAAGTGCGACTCAGCCAAGCATATAAAAGCGATGCGAAGGCGCTTCGATGTTTCAGTTGCTGCCAAATTTTCGTGCACTCTTCAAGCTATTTTTTTTCCGTTGTTGTTGTTGTTTCGAATCGACGCTCGCAGAAAGCCACCAAAATCAAGCAAAGCCAGTTAGATAAAAAAACAAAAAAGAAAAAACACGAAGAAAATAAGCATAGAAAGATGTCTTACATTGGCAACGCCTCGGATTTGGAGTGTGAAAAGAATGAGTTCCCAAGGCCGCGTCCTACGGGCATCGTCACCAAAATGGCCGCCCATAAGCTATCGTCGGAGCCGAAGTGGGCCGATAAGCGGGACGATGATTCCGATTCGGAGGTCTCCTCGCCCGACAACTTCCTAACCAAAGGTGCTGCCTCAAAAAAAAAAGACATAAAACATAAAAAATAAAGCAAAACTATTTTTTTTTTTTTTTAATTTTACATTTACTTTTTCTTTTTTTTTTTTTTTGTATTCGCATGGTTTAAGAGTGATTGGATTTAACAGCGTGAAAGCTTAAAAGAAGAGTAAATTAACGTAAAATCAATTGGCTTTTTCCTATTTTATTTTTTTTAAATAATAATTGCGAAGGGAATCTGAACAGTGAAAGCGAACCTAAGATAAAGTTCATAATACTTTTGATTAAGCTTCACGTCGAATGCATTTCATGTGCACATTGTTTAAAGCATGTAGTTGATGTCATAGCATCGTTTACTAACTGAGTTCAAAATAAAACCTCATCCGAACTTGCAGGGGCATTCCTGTTGACACCGTCCTATGAACTATCCATGGAACGAGCCGCATTAATTTGCGAAAAAATGAGTTTCAAGGGATGCTTCAGCTTGACGAAAACCGCTACAGGAATTCTATTTAAATTCTCACATCCAGATGATTATCAGGCGGTCTTCGAAGGGCTTCCACAAAGTGACCGGTGCGCGTTTCTATCGCAAAGTAAGTCGGATTTGTAAACTTGAGTCAACTATTGAGTCACTGGTCTATGGTCTAGTATGTACATGTATAGTATATTAACACCCGTAAATAGCAAGCAGAGTTGGGATTGGGATAATGGCTCAACTCACATTTCTCAACATCCAAAAAACCAACGCATTCCTTATGCCTTACTTTGTAAGATGTTTTCAACACTTTCGCCACAAAGTTGAATTGAAAAGTTATCCTTATTTATCCCGATCCCATTTCTAGTAGCAAGATCTCTTCTCTCTCTCTCTCTCTCTCTCTCTCTCTCTCTCTCTCACCCGCATGACTGTATTCTTTGAAATCTTTTGAAATATGAATATTTTAACATTTTTGCAGCAAACATTCTCGCGCAGTGTGAGTATTTGGCGACACATTGGCAACTCCCACAACATATCATCGCCAATCCCAATAACAAGCTCATATCCCGCATAAGCTATATGCATACATATGTGTATATATGTATATATGTCTGTGTACTAACCCAAGATACGCCAGATCCATAATATAACCATCATTCTGCGTGTATCTCTTGTCTGTTGTTGCTTGTGTTTCTTCTGTCTGTGTTCCGATTTGTTTTGTTGATGATTCCTTGATAGATTGCCATACCATGTCGGCCACGGAAAACGTTCACGCTGTACGTGCTGGACGTGCCGGAGGATCTGCCCGTGGAGGATATACGTCATGCGATGTACAAGTTTGACTCGGTCGTTGAGGTTGTCCGCCTCCACATCTATTCGAGCCCAGGCCTGGGTGGCAGCAGTGGCGGCAGTGGCAGCGGCGGTGGCGGCGGCGGCGGCGGCGACAAGGGCATTGAAGGTGAGCAGCTGACCCACAGCATCCAATCCCCGAGCATGAGCATGAGCATGAGCACGAGCCTGAGCCCGGGCCAGACCCAGATGCAGACACTGCGCCGCGCGGCCATTAGAAGTAATTGTCCCAACCACAAAACTTTCGCTTCGCCGCATCTTGACGAGACACTCACAAAGTATCCATTGCCACACGCATCTTGAATCTTTGCAGGCAGCAGTGCCAAGAGTGTCATTGGGGGCATTGTGGGCGATGCCATCGAGAAGGCGGAGCGTCCGGAGCGCCGAGAATTGCCGCCAGCTGTCATCCGTATCACGTTGGCCTCCATGGATGAGTACAACATCTTGCTGCAGAACGGCCTCAACTTTTACGATGCCACATTCTTTCCCACTGATGCCAACATATCCCTAAAAGGCGCCAAAATCGATTACAAGCGTCGGTAAGAACACGCCCACCCGCACCACCCACCACCCACCTCCCTGCCCCACCATCCCCACCATATATTGTGTTGAATTGTCAGTCAAGTTGCTGACATCTTTGCTACACTCAGAAAAACAATCGGCCTGAATTTTTGAAAATCGTCCTGAAATAATTTCGAAAAATAAGAAAAAAAGCTCGACAATTCCAAATTCCAAAAACTAAAAATGTAAAACTGATTCTTGGACAAAATCCTAACTAAAATTCAGAAACAAGTAATATAATTTTGTGTTAGAGCTTAAAAAACTGCTGATTTCTAGAAATACACTTTCCGAATGGAAAGGTGAGTTATCCTTGGCCCCGAAAGTAGGGCGAATTTCGAGAATTCAGAGCGACTTTTGTTTTTTGCGAGTGTATCATGAAACTCAAACACGCTCGATGTCAGCCGCTCTGTTTATATCTATCTGTCTTTGGTAGCATGCTAGATGGGTCGATACCGGGGCGTGTGCGCGAGCTGCTGCCCGTATTTGATGCAGCTGGCTTCTGCAAGCTGCCGCCGCCCACCAGCAAGCTAATTAAGCCGCCGAGGTCATAAGCGACAGCGCCAACGATGATGACGACGACGACGACTAAGACGACCCCACATGTTCCGGCTAGATAAACAGCCAGCGGTCCGGTTCGAGTCGAGTCGAGTCGAGTCGAGTCGGTCCCGAAACCAGCCTATCCAAACAACCCATGCCCAAACCCATTTGACGACAGCAGCAGCAGCAGCAGCGAATTCTCGATTTGATTTTCAACGGATGCTTGGAACGTTTCCGCTGCCAACAACAACAACAACAACAACATCTGCATATAATAATAATTCCTATTTTGGCTAAAAACAAAAAACAAAACAAAAAAAAACAAAACACTTTTTTTTTTTTTTTCATCAGCTCTTTTTTTCTCTTTTGCGTTTATTTTATATTATATATATTTTTTTTTTGCCTAGTTTTATTATTAAAGGCCCATAAAAGGCATAGCGTCTAATTTGTTTCGATTGTCTAACAACAAAAAATAAATAAAAATGAAAAACTCTTTTCAATGGCAAACGGAAATGAACTATTTGAATTTAAGTCTTCTACGACTACCAAATATGTATTTACTGGCTTCCTATCGTAACTTGTAAAAATCTATAATACTGACATCACATTTATAAGATATATATATATATATACATACACACACACACACATACACATACAGTTGTTTTTCTTGGGGGAGCGGGCTGAAAAAGGTTCGGTTCTATTTATGATGAGAATGATATCACTAGTTAATATGATCGCTGGACGAGAGTCTTAAAAGTTGGCTCTGCTCAATTTGTAGCCATGCCTTGCCATAAACTCCCCCAGCAAGTGTGAATCTGACGATGCGTCCTACTCATGGCATACATCTGGATTCTCGATGAATCCGTTTTCTTATTTCAAGTCATGCGATTGAAATCGGGTTCAGAGCTGACCCGATAAGCCTTGAATGCAGTTTGATTGAGTTGGTCCTTTGAAAATCGATCAGTATTTGCCACAGTTAGAGCTACTTTCGTAAAAAGCACCTGCGTTTTTAGACCACAACTTTGCCGCATCCTTAAGGATATGGTAATGACACATATTCCTAATTCCACGCGCAAAAAGACTAAAGGATAAGGTCTACAAAAATTGAGTAAAATCTAGAAAAAAGAGGATCTAACTTGCCATTGCAAGGACATTCTGGATATCCCATCGTCTCGAATAAGGTAGTAAAAAGGACGAAGTCTCTTACGCCGGTATTTTTATCAAACAGAAAATTATATATATATAATTTTTATATATATATATATTAATTATATATATATAGCTCGGTGAAATTGATTCAGATCCAGTCGAGTTTGTGATTTTGTCATTTCGAGTGAAATTTGTACAAGTGTTTGGTTTCTTCGAGGACTCCATAATCCCTGAATGCACTTCGATAAGGTAGGTCGTTCCGTTTCCACCGTACCATGTCCTGTACAGACCTATAAAGATCTGGCCGAGCTAAAGGAAATCAACTAGGCGCCCCCCAAAACTATGCCACAATTTTTCATGTTTCGCAAACAATCACGAAGAAAAACAAAAAGTTGTTGGTTTATTTGCCTGTACTTACCTTATATAAATATATATATATATATATGTATATATATATATATATATGTGTGTATAAATATTATCCTTAAGCTTGAATTTAATTTGCATTGCTCTTCAGATTTACTTTGGTAGGTAATATGGCTTCCCGGTTGTAGAACGTGGAATGTATGCAAATATTTGAGATGATGTCATTTGCGTTGTATGCGGAAGAAGAAGAGACTGTGACAGTGTTGCAAATTGGTTTAATACTTTTTGCTTTTTGTTTATTTTTGCACTTTATTTAGGTAATTGATTTAGGTATACATAATAGAGCTTGATTGATTTAACAAACAAAATTTGTTGCACAAAGTATAACACAAAGACATTTTTTCATACACACACACACACACACACATGTAAGTGTATATGTGTATGTGTGTGTGCATATATATGTCGTATATAGAATATACATATAAATATTCTCATAAGCATATAATTTACCATACTACAGAATGTCTTGTATATAATAAGTAATAATTGATTTAAAGCATATAAGTAGTATGTGTGTATGTATATACATACTACAAAGTATATATGTACACACATGCACACACATATATGAAATACATGTATGTATGTGTGTATGCATAGGTATAGTATGTTTATCGTATAAGTAGCATATATAGTCTGTTTAGGAAATACTCATTGAATATAAACGAATCGATCATGAATTCGTCAATTAGTTGCGGTTTTTATTATTGTTGTTGATTTCTCGCTTGTTTTTCGTTTTTTGTTTTTTGTTGTGATTGTTTCTTTGATCATTGGAAGAAGCGTCGCAGAGCGACAAAACAGCAAAAAAATTATATATATATAGAAAAAAAAACTGTATCATATATGTTAATAAAGAGGAGTAATAATAATCAACGTTTAACAAACAAAAAAATAGTGGGTAATAAAATACGCATACACACATACGCTCTCTCGCTCGCACACACCCACCCACCCACCCACCCACACACACACACACGCACACGCACACACAGAGACACACATAGAGACACACACAGAGACACACACACGCACACACACAGAGACACAGAAGAGCACATGCTAAAAATGTGCATGGAAAGATTTAAGAGAAAGTACAGAAAATAGCGACACAGACAAGGACGACGACGCGACGGACACGCAGCAATATTAGTATGCAAATTATACTTATTGTAATTGTTGTTTGCTTGTTTGTTTGTTAGTTTTGTGTTTGTTTGTTTTGTTTGTTTAATACACGGTGTGCACAATGTTATCCTTCTCGACAAGGAGTCGAACCTTCATGCAGCCATCGGAGCCGCAGGAGAAGAGACGACCAAACGGATCCACATACACCTGACTGACACCCTGGCCGGTGTGCTTAAAGAATCCATTCTTGGCATGCTCATGGGGGAACGTATTGATCAGCATGAACTGGTTCATGTCCCATATCTATAATCAGATCGAATACTCGTTGATATGCTATATGCCACATATATAATGCGAGTGTGTGCAGCATACGCACCTTAATATCGCCCTCGATGGAGCCGGTGACAAAGAACTCCTCGTGCGGATCCAGCGCAATGCACTTAATGGTGCTATCGTGTGCCTGCACAAGGATACAAATTTCAATTTCAATTCCAATTCAAATGATTAATGATCGATTGGCATATTTGGGGACTAAGTGCAAATCACCACCACTCACCTGATAGCGATGCCGCAGTGTGCGCTGACGCACATCAAAGACGCAAACGTCGCCGCGCTTGCCGCACGAGATGAGCACCTGGTGCTGTGGCGCAAAGACCAAGCAGGACGAGCCCTGGTCATGACACGTGAAGGCTATGTGCAAATATAAATAAATAAATAATATATATACGCCATATGATTTCCGCAAACTGATCCGGAAAGGATTACTTACCCGAAACACAGGACTTCTTGTGCGGCAGCAGTGTGTCCCAGATGTTTATGTTCTTGTTCTCGGAACTTTGTCCAGCTGTGGCAAGTAAATCAATTTAGATTTACCAAAGTTATCAAAGGGGGCGACTAATTGATCCACTTACCGCTGGCTAGCAAGCTGCACGAGCCGAGAAAAACGAAATCGGAGAGCGCCTTATTGTGGCACTGATAAGTCTACGGAGGGCAACAACGGATAATACAATTAATGGTGCAACATGAAAAGGTACTACTATCAATCCTATCAATACTACTACTGCACTCACTATGAAGGAGCGATTGTGCTGGGAGGCGATGCCCGCCTGCCACAGACTCAGGTTGCCGTCGCCATCGCCGATGCCAAACTTGTTGCCCTGCTCGGAGAAGCGACAGCGGGTGACCTTGGCAAAGGTGCCGGAGGTGCGCGGACAGCAGACTGGCTGCTGGTGGCCCCACTCCCAAATCTGAACGGATCCATCCTGGCCGCCAGTCAGATAGAGCGGCATCAACGGATGCGCACTCATCCGCTTCACATTGTCCACCTTGTGGCGCAGCACCTGCAAGAGATGCCAAAGATATATCCATGTCACATAGGGATGCATGTGCGAGGTGCTCAACGACTCACCATCGATGTGCCGCGTCCCGACTGTGAGGCGCTCTGTGTGGTTGCGCTCGCTTCACTGTACGCACTTCCCGTACCGAATTGAGCCCTATTTTAAATTGGAGCAGAGATTTGAATTGAATGCGCAAGGAAGAAGAGATGTCAACTCACTGGTCCTGCGACTGGATAATAAGGAAGGAGGAACTGTTGGTGTCCGCATCTTTGGACAGGTTCATCATATCGTAGTCGCACTCATCCTCATACCAATTGGGCGATTCGAGCAGCAGCGATATATCGAACTCCTGTATCTCCCGCGGATTCGCAAACGCGATCATCGATGAGCTGTTGTTCTTCAAGCAGAACGTGAGAATCGATTCGTGATCCTTGTGTATGATTCGTATGTGGTCTGTGTTCTCGTTCGTCGAATGTGATTGACCTAGATTGATCGAGAGACAGAGAGAGAGAGAGAGAGACAGAGAGAGACACACGAAACAGAGAGAGAGAGAGAGATAGAGAGAGAGAGAGAGAGAGAGTATTTAGTATCAATATGCTTATGACAGAGATATGGAGTCTATAGCTATCTTAAAAAAAAGTGTTAATTTCAAATAAATGAATGTCGCTTTGCAAATTACTTGCAACAATAAGAATTTACTTGTTAATATTCTCGTTTAACAGAATTATATACATTTTCATCTTCATTCATCTATAAAGAAAATAATTCATAATTTTAATAAACTATAATTTCAAATTCTGATGGTTACTTTAAATCAATTGCAAACCCAAAATTGGTTTAGTATTTGAATGTTGCACTGTTCGAGAGATCACTGTACGCTTTAGTACACAGAACGTAACGTTGAAATGTTAAAGCCACAATGTTAAGCAACTAATGTTAGCCTTGGTCTTGACACCGGTGAGGTGTTAATCACTTTCAATTTGCAGCCTCTTGAGATTACGGTATCTTATCAATGTTGTAGATATTGCCTTACGGCTGTTACACATTTAACAGTGTCCCGGCAAGCAGTCGCCACAGAGTTAACAGTGCCAAGCAGTTCAGTGTTATCGATTAACAACTGATATTCTGATATTTGCACAGATAATGTGTGATAATCTCTGCTCTAATTAACAACTGTTAATCGCAAACACGTTTTTTTTTTTTTGCGTTGATATAAAAACAAGGTAGGTGTTTGTGTAAAACAACAACAATAATATAATCAAAAATATAATTTCTGTTTCAGTTTTTAATACATTTCACTGGTATAATACCATATTCAATAATACGAGAACATCTCAACAATAATCACACATTTCGACAATCGTTTCAAAAAGCGAACAAAAAGATTCGACACAACAAAACTGATATTGCATAAATATCGTCATTTTATGCATAAGAAGCAGAAAAAAACAAACAAAGTCGAATCTCTTTCGAAACGATCATACGAAATATGTTTATAAAATTAATTCATGCCTAAAATTAAGTAACATCTGCCACCTGAATTAACTATTAACTACTATTAACTATTAAGACCAAACAACAAAACAACAAAATTTCAAATATTATATACGATTGCGAATCAGTTTCGCAACTTATTGCATTGGCTGTAATTCGTAAGCCGATCAAATGATTCTGCATTTAAAACACAATAAAGTTTTTTGTTGATTGTCAATAGCAACGTAAACTAATTAATTAGCAACAATATATACATATATATATATATTATACATATATAAATATAGTGTATAGTAAATATACTTCTCTAGGTGTGTGTGTGTGTGTGTGTGTGCGTTTGTGTGTGTGTGTGTGTGTGTGTGGCGGAGGGTGGAAGAGGGGATTGGGAATTTGTTGAATCAGAGGAATTTGCAACAACAACAACTATAATAGCAACATTTTGGAACGAAATACACACCTTCATCGGTGTCGTTGTCGTGCTGATTGGTGTGATGTGAGCTGCGTGTGCTGGGCTCGGTACTCTTGCCAAAGATGCTCTTGATGAATACCTCCTGGGTGGGCTCCTGGCGCACCAGATAATTCCATAGACGGCGTATCGGTCCGGCGGCGGAGCCCGAAATGAACGGTGTATTATCCTTGTTGAGTAGCGATCGATACTTGTGTATGCCCAGGCCACTGATGCCGCTCTCCGCCGAGCAGCCGGGTATATAGTGGCGCGACGGTGGACCCCGGCTTATCAAGTCATTCAGCGCGAAATCCTGCCAGCGATTCAGGGTGCGCAGCACCTCATGCGACAGTGGACTAATCACGGGCAGATCTATACCACAATTATAAAGAAAAACAACAACAACAACAAAGAAGGAAGAAACAAATATATTTATATAATGTGTGAGGATTAAGAAGAGATTTGCCGTTAACTCACCTTGCAGCTCGATGCCGGCGACTTTGACAAACTCTTGAATCTTATAGGTGCTAAACTTGATGAGTGCCAGCCGCAGAATGCTCCACGAATAGGACATGGCATTGGTGTGCTCCGTGTTGTCTTTGGCCTTCAATTGCGAGCGACTCACATTGACATCATCATCGTCATCCTCCTCCTCCTCGCCATCCGACTCGTGCGAGTCATCCGTGTCGTATTCATCGCAATCTACAACAAGAAGGCAACCAGCATTTAATTGTACCAAATACAAATATATATATATATATCTATAGCTATATATATACCTATGTTGGTGGGCTTGGCCAGGAAGTAGGAGAGCATCGATGTCTCGGGCGGCATAAATTGTTCCCTGTACGTCGGCTTGTCCTCCTTCATGTTGCTGGAGGTGCTGTTCTGACTGAAGCTGCCCAGTATCTTCATATTGAGCTTCATGCGTTGCTTCGTTATCGATGTGACCGTGTTCCAAACGCTATTCTCATCCGATGTCTCCTCCGCTGCGCCACCGTTGCTGCCACCGGTCAGCTGTGCCTGCCCCTGCCCCTGCGCCTGCGCCTGTGTAGCGTGTGGCTGGGAGGCCGGCTTGATGAGCAGCTTCTTCATGCCGCCGCCAAAAAGCGTTGACCAGGTGTCATTGGTGAAGTTCTGCCCGCTCAAGCGATAGAGCAGACGACTGTCGCAGGTGGCCAGCGAGTAGATGAACAGGGCCATGTACGTGGACACAAAGGACTCGAGCAGCAGTACATTCAGCTTGGGCACATCCTCATCCTTCTCCCGGGCGAGCAGTGCACGCAAATTGGTGACACCCGGCCACTTGGAGGGCGTTGTACAGATGCCAGCCGGCTCATCCGTGGAGTACTTGCGACGTCGGGTGAACGCATTGCGGCTGCCAACCAGATAGCTGCACTCAAAGGACGAATTGATCTTGGCAATGTTCTCGATGCCCGGACTGGGATAACCATTGATCATTGAGTTATTGACCACAAAGCTCTCCGAATCGCACAGCGACTGGTAGATGCATGAGGAGAGCGCCACAGCCAGATCGCGGAGCACAAAGATCTCGCTGAGGGCGCTCGATTCGATGCCCGGAAATGGCAACAGCTTAATGATGCTTTGCAGCATGTCCACTGTCTGCGACTGCAGATACTTGATGGGATCGGCAATCACCGTTTTGTTGCCGGCCACACAGGCGCTCAGCAGTGGCAACGTTGTGGGAAACGGCAGCGGGCTGAGCAGCTGCTGTTGGGTCTTCTCCTGCTGCAGCTCCTGCAGCAATAATACTAACTCCATTCGCACCGATGCTCACTCTCCGCCGCTGGCGCCATGTAGCGAACAGTAGCTAAGCAGTGTCCGCAACAGCGTCTCGTTGGCTGCAAGACGAGAACAACAAAGAAAAAGAAGGAAATTTGGGATTAGGATTCAGATTCAGTTTTAACTAGGCAGCGGATGCAGTTTTCAGAGTACCTTTGAGCCAGCGCTTGCGTTTGGCGGCACGCAAAACCTTGGCCTCAAAGTCCTGCTTGTCCTGCATGAGGATCTCGTGGAGCGTGGGCCGCTCTGTGCAGGGATAGATGCTGGCGTTCATGTCCTTGTCCTTGGCATCGCCGGCATCTGGGTCGCCGGCATCGTTGGCATGCTCGGAGCTGCAGTAGTTGCAGAGCTGCTTCAGTGCCTCCACCTCGCGCTCCAGCCACATGTAGAGCTGATAGCGCAGCTGGCCGCCATCCACCTCGAAGCCGGTGGCCAGCGTTGACAGCTCCTCCATGAGGATCTTGAGGCAGGCCACAAATTTCAATTGTTGTGCCATGATGTCCATTTTGCAATCGCCTTGGACGGCACTGGCCAAGGATTTGTTGAGACCACCGGGCTGTGGAGTGACCAGATCGGGGTCATCATTGTCCCTGTTATTCGCGTTGTCGTTGTCGTTGTCCTTGTCCCCATTCTCGTCGTCATCGTCATCATCATCATCGTCCCACTTGATCTCGAATTTGGCTTCCGTGGTGCCGGCTGAGGTTGGAGCACCCCAATCGAATTGATCGGCGTTGGCTTGCGTGGTGGGATTCGTCTGCCACTGATCCATGATGCCCGTGTTGATGAGATTGGTGTCGGTGTCCGGCGCCTGGCTGCCAGCAATGCTGCAGGTGGAGGCAGCACTGTCGCTATCGCTAATCTTCATGGGCAGCTTGTTGAGCACCTCGAGCGCCAGAGCCGGGCAACCGGACTTGAAGTGTCCGTGGGCCGTTGTGAAGTACAGCTGCCGTTCGATCGGCGTTATTGAATCCTCCAGCTGCAGCTGCTTATCGCTGGCAATGGGCCGCGATTCGCCCGCATAGCTAAACCCGGAGAGGACAACGTGAGCGATGCGCTTCTCCTGCGCCGATATCGCGATATTCTGCCGGATGAGCAGCGGATGAGTACGCAAATAGATGTAGAAATTGAAGACATTCGGATTGGCGTGAGGCAGCTCTGGTCGCAACAGATCCTCCTCCCGGTAGCTGGCGTGCAGACTGCCGACACCGTTCAGTAGCAGCGTGTTGAGGCTCTCCTGGTACTTTTTGATGTTCCAGTACGTCATGGAGCGCAGAAACGGATCCGGATGCGCCCGGGTCAGGTCACAGCGACCCGTCTCCACATCCGTGCCGAGGACATGCTCGTGCAACAGCCGATGATAGTAAGAGCCCTCGACATCGCCCTCGTACAATCGGGCTATGATCAGCGCCAGCTGGAAGTCCTCCAGCTTATTGATGCACACCTCGATGGCGTCGTTGAGCGAATTGGCCAGCAGAAAGAAGGCGACAGCATGCTCGAATCTCTGCTTGCCCAGCAGCACGAAGGCATTCTTGAGGGCCGCCTTTCGCCAGCGATCCTCGGCAAAGTTGTTGCCAAAGAACGCGGTCATCTTCTCGTCCCGCATCGACCGGAACAGGCCCCACACAAGGGACTTCTTCTTCATGGCCAGATAATAGATGGCCGCATCCAATGGATCCTGCTTGAGCTGATAGGCGCACTTGGCCAGCTTCTCGACGCATCGCCTCAGCGTATTAATGTTCTTCAGCCAGTAGCCGACGCCCAGATCCCGCAGCGTTGCCCAGCGCAAATCACCTTTGGTGTAGCTGGGTATCAGATGCAGTAGCTCCTCCTCGCCCTCGGAGTGATAGGCCCACACAATGTTGGCGGTGCCGACGCCCTGGCGCTGGAATTGGGCACGCTGCTGCAGTGGCAGGCAACGGAGCAGATAGGTGAAGTGCTTCATGGCGAGCAGGAAGCGCAGGCCGCAATCGTCCAGCGATTCGGTGCCCGGTTGCTGTTCCTTGCCCAAACCAGCACCGGACATGCCAGCGATGCCGCCGCCGCTGCCACCGCCACCGACACTCCCGCCACCCTGCCCCTTGCCCACATCGGTGGCGGAAAACTTGTCAGAGAAATCAGTGTTGCACGTGGCCACCGTGTCGGCCAAAGCGAGCAGATGCATCTGATCCAGCGACGAGAGGCCCGGCAGATGTGTGTGCGTCAACAGGCGAGACAAGAGCTGACCCTGGCGGGGACCAAAGTGCGAAATGGATTGTTTATCGGGCAGCGAGAGGCGACGCTCCTGTCGCTTCTGTTCGCCATCGCTGAGCAGCTCGTCGAGATTGTCATCCGAGTTGTGCATGTCGAAGAGCTCATCGTAATCCTTGTCGCTCTCCGCCGCGTTCGGCCCCTTGCCCGGCTGCTCTCGATCGGCATTGAGCAGCACCCACAATGGCAGCGGCGGTATCGAATTGATCTCGGCATAGTCGAGCATCAGCTCCTCGGGTATTTGGGTGGTGCTGCCGCGATGCTCCGCCTGTAGATTGCTCGTGTCCGCCGCATAGCTGATGCTGAGCGTACGTGATCTTGACCAGCTGCGCTGTCGTCCGCCGCCAGCGCCGCCACCGGCACCACCGCCGGCGCCGCCACCACTGCTGCCATCATCATCGTGTGGCAGACCGCTGGCGGCGCCACCACCGCCACTGCCGCTCATGCAACGAACGAGATGCGCTAGTATGGCCTTCACCCAGCGAATCTTGCCACAATTGAGCAGCTCCATCAGCTGCTTGGGATGATACTGTGGCAGCACAGGACACGCAATCCGTGATGCCTGAAACAGCCCGAAATCGGTCATGTAATCATCATTGGGCGGCGCATCGCCAGAGAAACCGGCTGCCGCATCCTGGCTAGAAATGCCACCGCTGCCGCTGCCATTCATATTGGCCATGCTGGGATTGGCGGCGAGGCGACGCTGCGACAACAATTGTAGATTGGCGGTGCTCACTTTGCTAATCAGTGGCATGGAGGCGACATTCTTTAGCCGCAGGTGGGTGGACTCATTGGCCAGCGAACGGAGATCGTCGTCGCGCAAATTGCGCGTATCGGGCACATCCTCGGCCAAGGCAGTGGCCGCCGCCGGTGACATAAAGTGGGCACCATAATGCGGCTTCCACTGCGAATAGACGTGCATCTCGGAGTCCATGGCAACGACCAGAATGCCGTCACGCACCCAAGAGATTTGCATCGGTAGCGGCGGCAGGCCATCTGCCGTTTGCAAATCAATCTGTCGCAGCTTCATCCAGCGTATCTCATCCACGAAATTGGGCTGTGCCAGGGAGCTGGCCTTGCGCAGAATCGGTCGATTCACCGAACGTGACTCCTTCATCGCTTTGATGTTCGCCTGGGCAATGTCCGAGCTGACGGGCGTGTACAGCAGAATCTTGCTGCCGACAGCAACGGTTAGGATGTGCGAGCCATCCTCCTTGGATACCCAGTCGAGTTGCACCAGATGCTTCTGGGTGAGCGGACATGTGTTGCCGTTCTCGGCGATGCTCTTCCGCAGCGATTGCAGCGTGCTGAAACTGGGCACAGTCAACAGGCCGGAGACAGCAGCAGCCGATGATTGCTTGCCAACCGTTGTCAGTTCGGGTGTGGTTTCACCGCTGCGCGGCGAACGGTTCTCCGGATCGTGGGCAAAGTTGTGGAGCACCTGGTTGAGTCGTTGCTTCTTGGCCAGGAGTCGGCTGTCGTGCAGATAACTCAGATCGATGCCGTGGCCAATGTTGATGCGCGGCAAGTGGACATTCTTCAGATGGATTGTGTCCTCGAGCACCCATTCGCTGCCGCCGGAACTCTCGCACTCGTAGATTGCGACACAGAGATTGACGTAACGGGAATCGGGATCACCGCGATTGGGACGAGTGAAACTCTTGCCGTATTTGTAGGCACAGGCAATGCGGCCGGAGTAGGCGGCACTGATGTTCAGCGGCTGGCCGGGTATCTCAATGGCCGAGTGCTGGACGCGACTGAACATCTTCCACTCGGACCAGTGATAGGCATCGGTGCCGGCGGGTTCGCACTTCCAGAATCTCGATATCGAATCAGAGCAGGCGGTCACAATGATGTACGGTGCAAAGCAGGCGGGATAAATGCTCGAGCTGCTCAAATGGCCGGCGGCCGGTGAGGCATGTATGACATCGACGCCCTCCGGTAACGGTAGCTCCTGGGTGCAGACCTTCTTCGTTGTTATCGAGATGTGCGGCGCCTCCACTTGCGGCCCAAAATGCTCAGCACCGGTTAGGGTCTCGGCACTCTGCGACATGCGACGCGGCTGATCCTGATCATCGGGCTCCTGGGTCAGATTCGAGTCCGGCACATACATGGCCGTCTCGGATAGGAAGGAGCTCTGCTGCTTCGAGCTGATGACAATGCGCCACATGTGGATGGTGCTGCCGCGCAACGTCTTCTCGATGTTCACAATGTAGAAGGGCTCCTCGAAGTCCACGTTGCGCTGCAGATCAACAATCGCATCCATATCGGACTCCAGCAGTGCATTCATCTTCGGCTCCTCCAGATCATTCATTTCCGGCGCCGTTGCTGTACGCTGCCCACCCGTAATTAGCTGCGCCTGAAAAACGTGCAGAAACTGTGTGTTCTGCCAGTCGTGTTTGGCATCCGAGATGGCGTCCAGCTGCAGGATGCAGCCGGGCCGTGCCGTCGATTGCTGGGAGACGACCTTAAGCTTGTCGTGCAACGCCGAACGTGTCGCCTTCATTGTCGAGGACGCATTCGAGATCATCGAGGAGAGCGAATGCGATTTGTGCAACGTATTCAGATTCTCCGAGCACGAGATCTCCGCGAGCAGCGTGCGTGCATCGATGACCGCCTGATAGACGCGCAAATTCTCACCATCGCTGGCCACAAAGCAGGCCGAGGGCGAATTGCTGTAGCTGCCCAGCGTTGTGCTTGGCAGGAGCGTCGGTATCCAGGCCACATTGCTAAACGCGGATATTTCCGGTGAATTGATCCGTGCCAGTTCACTGACGCCACCCGAATGACAGAGTGGACCCACCGAATCCACGCGCCACAATATCAGCTCCGAGCAGAAACCCGTCGGTGTAAAGATGTCCTTGTCCCCATTGACTGAGGTGGGAGTACCACCTCCACCTCCACCCCCAACACCACCACTACCACCACCAGGATTGGTGCCACCCATACCCAGTCCAGCGGCAGCTGAGCCGCCGGCAAGTGGTTGGTCAAAGGGTGACGTGGGCGATTTGGCCTCCGCACTGTCCGGCAAATTGTGATGCGAGGTGGAGACGAGCAGCGGCAACACCGGATGGCAGGTGATGTCATTCACACGGAAGCGATGACCCGAGGCACGGCTGACATGACCGATGCTTAATACTTGGGTGAACTTTGTCTTGAACGCGAACGTCAGCTGCCACAGATTGAGGGTGCCGTTCGAGTGTTTTGTCACCATCGAAACGGATGGTGAAACATTCAGCGGAAGTGCGGAGCCAACGGCGGCACCAGCTGAATCCTGTGAGCTGCTGCTGGCAGCACCAGCAGCGCTTCGATCGCCTCCATCCTCCTGTTGCTTGTCGTCATCTTCGTTTTGTTGTTCCTGATCCAGCTGCTGCTGCTGCTGCTGCTGCCCTGGCCGTCTGGTCGTTATCATCCTCATCCTGTTCGTCATGCTTGTCGAGATTTTGATCGCTGCGCAATGAATTCTGATCGCTGCCGCCAGCCTTGTGGAACTCATCCTTGCTGCGCACATTGTTGGCAATGTCGCGAAACGCAATCGGATGTGTGCCCGTATTGAATAGACTGACCGTTGTCGACATGGACATGGCATCGCCCAGCGGGAATGCCGATGGTATGCGCGTCGAGAACGATACCTGTGCCTGCCTGTACGAGCCCGGATAGTAGTCATCCAGCCACTCAATGACCCAAATCAAATAGCTCCCATCCACCGGATGGATGGCAAAGAGCAGATCTGGACTCTGGTGCCAGTCGCGCAACAGACACTCAATCTTATTGTCCAGCGAGTCCGTCAGCTGTGTGATAGGATTATGCTGATCGTTGTTCAGCGAATTCTGCGATGTCGTATTCGACATGGAGTTCAAATGCAGTCCGGCACCAGTGGCGGCCGTGTGCTGTGAATACTTACTGAACTCCTCACCGCTATCGTCCACCGATACGGACTTGGAGTTGCGCATGAATTTCTTGTGCGGCGGCGGCTGTGCATCGTCGGGCAGATCAACGCCGGCCGTTGGCTGGGCCGAACTGTGATGGCCTGTATGGTTGCCATTCTCCTCGTCGATGACCTTTTTGGTTAGCTCCTGGAGTATGGCCTCCGCTTGGAGGGTGAAATGCATTTCCTTGTTGTTCAGCCAGTGCAGGATGAAGACATTTTGATTGGCCGGATCCGAGGTTTGCATGGACGGTACCAGCGGTATGTCCGTCTCGGCATTAATCGATGCCGCCAAATGGAAATGCATGCCGGGCGTAACTCCAGATCCCTGGAAACCATACGAATGGAAGTCGTGGACGCTGCACGACGATGGCAGCGATGGTATCGGACCCTGGTAATTACTAAAGCTCGCCGGTGAGCTGCCCAGGCCCATTGTGGCCCCACTGGAGCCAATACCAACGCCACCGAGCATGGCCAATCCACCGGGTCCGCTGCCGGCAGCCGTTACAGCATTGCCATGGGCGCCCGCCTTCATGTGGCGACGCAGATGGAAACAGGTCTTCATATGCTTCAGACGTTGCATGAAACGATGCTTGTGCCGATGGGTGCGAAACTTGGGATTTTGGGAGGCGAGCGGATCGAATTGTGTCATATTGACCATGCCATCGTCCGGCAGGACCGTCTCAATCCAAATGCGACAGATGTTGTCCAGGCAGGAGGTCACCAGCATATTGGCCACCGAACCCTTCGGCATATACTTGCTCGTCTTCCGCCACACAATGTTGGAGACGGCGCGCGGATGCGCAATATAAACGTATGTGAAATTTAAATCGCCAAAACAACCCAATCCCGATCCGGCTGCTGCTGCTGCTGCATCGTGTGCCATACCGCTGCTGTTGCTCGATTTGGCTGGGAATAGCACCTGCTTGTTCTCGTACCAGATCTTGACTAGACGATCGTTGCGGCCGCAGGTGGCAAACAGGGTGCCATCGGGACTAAATGCCATATGATAAATGGGTATCGCCGTCTGGCACGACCAGATATTCTCCCACGTCGACACATCATCCGACTGACCATTCTGTGCGCTCTGCTTTGTCTCCTTGCTCTCGCCAATTTCGAACTTGACACCTGCATGGGAAATAATAGCAACGATTAATAAACGCTGCAAATCAAATTAAATCAAATCAAAGCAATACTGACAGTTCTAGCAACAGTTTTAATCATACAATTGCAACACCAATTTCAATTTTTTACTTTCATTTCAGTTGTTGCATTTGGTGTAATCATAAATAGTGCAAATAGCAGCTGCCACAAATAGTTGTCGTCAACATTATCAACACACGGAAGCCATTCCACTTTCGATTGTAGTTCTTGCATACGTTAATCGTATCATATAAAAGAATCGCGCACAGTAAACATTTATTATGGGATATAGGACCTTGTAGCTAGGATCGTGACTAAGACATATTTGGGAAACGACGTGCAGCGTTATCAAAAATAGTTTCTAAATTTGATCTTAAGCTTTTCCACGTTACACCTTAAATGAGCACAAAGAGGTGCCTCTCTTTGACTTCCTTGTGTCTGTCTTTCAGTGTGCAGCATGCTGCAGCGCAAACTTACCCGTGTGCTCCTCCTCTTGCTGGTGTAGGGGCGATTTGCTCTTCCAGAGCTGTATATTGGTGCCGCCGGTTAGCAGACGCGTGCCCTCCAAATTCCAAGACAATGTGACCACATTTGAGTGGCTGGTAAACGAGCCCGTTTGCACCCATCTGCAAGGAATGAATAAGGTTCAAGAATAGATCTCAGCGATCGGTCGACGTGGTCGATGTGGGTGGCCAAACTTACCTGTAGTCCAGAAAATGTGTGTTATGCTTGCTGGACTCAATCACCGGCGTTGGCTCAAAAATGCATATCTTGTTCTCATAGGCGGCGGCTATTTTGCCGGTGTCGGTGCTGCAGTCCAGTGCCGATATCTTCACATAGCCATGATTGGCACCCGGTATGATCTGGACGCGCTCGAATGTGCTCGCCAATATCACCACATTGCAGCCGGCAGCATATGCCTAAAAAAAAAAAAATAAAAATCACATAAAAAACGGTAAGCAATATAGCAAATTATCAAAATAGTTAAAAATAATTCGTGTATATAGAAAAAAGAAACTTATATCAATAGAAGTCACGGTAGACAACAGCAAATTATCAAAATACTTAAAACTAATTCGCATGTGTAGAATAAAAAAAAAAGAAACTCATATCAATAGAAGTCACATGATAAATGTTAAGAAAACCCATTAGGCAGTACACGCCATAATAGGCATTATATAATATCTACGCGACTGAAATAAATACACCATTAAGATAACAATCGATTAAGTGTGTAATCACAGCTAAAACAATGACTAATTGGTAACTAAAGTATTTCTAGAATTAATCCTAACAAATTCCACACACAAATTCTATGTTATCAGTGACGAAGCTGAGCATCTCTCAGCTTAACTATGATTATAACTCTTTGTGGAGAAAGGCCAAGGATTTTACAACTGCGTTTCAGAGCTGAACTAGAACAAGGCCAAGAATCTCATGGGAGGATGTGCCAGTTAAACGGGGGGGGGATTGGGTTGCTGTACAAAGTGATGTAAGAGAACACAAAGTGAGACAAAAAAAAAAACCAATAGATATATATGCAAATTGACAGGCGATAAATGAGTTGATAAATGGCTGGGGATGACCAAGTTTGAACAGAGATAAATGTAGTCTGACATGGACCGAAACTCATATGCATGCAAATTACACAAAAAAATAAAAAAAAACCCCCCAACCCCATTCGAAAATTGAGGTGGGCGGTAATTTCTAGTTTGAACGCGTGCCGCAAAATCTAATTTAAACCAATTTGGATTGATTCCGGAATGCACAGGAAAGGTTTAGTTTTTTACGCAAAAAATAAAATAAATGAATAAAATTACTAACTCGTTTCGTGCCCTTGAATAATCATCCCTCCGGCTCCCTCCCCCTCCTTCACCCGCTCTCTCTCTCTCTCTCTCTCTCTCTCTCTCTGTCTCTGTTTCTCGTGCTCACGTGCTCTTGAGTCGTTATCTTTGCTAATTGTTAGTTGTGGTTGTTGTTGTTGGTTTTAGGTTGGTTAGTTCTAGCTGGTAAAATGTGCCTGCGCAAGGGGCTGTTTCTATTTCACAGATATGCACAGATATGTATAAAAAGTATATATATAAATAAATAATATATATATATATATATATATGTATGCATATAGTGTGTGTTCATTATCTAAGTAGGAGCCAAGATATGGCTGCGGATATTTTCTTGCATGAGGCCCCTGCTGCTGCATGCAATGCTGAATGCTATGACACTCGGGCACTCGCCACTTACCCATGGCCAGAGGGCGCTACTCTATGTATAAGCGTGTGTGTTTTCAAGTTCAGCTACGCCCGTGCCTATTTCTTAATATTGCTGTTGTTGTTGTTGTTGCTACACAAACAACATACACAGATAAATATATGCATATGTGTTTATAAATATTATAAATATACACTCAGTACAATACAATAATTGAAATGATGGCATTTAGTTAAATGAATGGGTGGCAATGTCAACAGCAGCGGCTCGCAGCTCATTACAGAATATAATGCAGATATGTACATACTGTACACACTGTACACACACACACACACACACACACACAAACATACATACACACATGTGCAGCTGTTCTTGTTGTTAAAAATGAAATTTTGCCAACCGAATGAAGGGAGTTGGGGAAGGGAGGCAGTCAGCCAGTGTTGCCATACACACACACTTATTATTATATTTATTCTTTAGTTATTGACCGTGCACAGTTAATTATGCTTGTGACTTTGTTAAATTACATACATAGACAGAGAGAGAGAGGGGGAGCGAGGGAGAGAGAGAGAGAGAGAGAGAGAGAGAGCAGAAATGAAAAACAGACCTCAGGAATTAGCGGTAAGCAAATAAACGCAAACAGTGCACAAGCAACGAGAGTCGGGATGGGAGGGAGGGGAGGGGTTGTGGTGCCATTGTCGTTAGTAATTAATATTTGATATATGTATATATATGTACACGCTGTACACTCACAAACACATGTATATGATCATAAAAATAAACATAAAATAAAATGAACGACTCCACACCAGAGACAGTATCTACCCCCCTCTCTCTCCCCATCCCACCACAACACACTAAAAAATATAAATGCGTGCTCACGACAAAATTTTTGCAGCATGTTTTATGGCCAGTTTATAATTTATTTTCTATTGGCGTTTGCTCGTTTTGTTCACATTTGTTGTTATTATATTTGGAGAGGATTTCGGTTTTGGGTTTCGATTTCGATTTGCACTGAAAATTAAACTGAACGCGTTCATCAGAATATCGAATTTTGTCTAGCCACAAAAATTTACAAATAAATATACAAAATCTTGCTAGACAAAATTCGATATTCTGATAGACGTATTCATTTCAAATTTGAGTGCAAATCGAAATCCTCTCCAACCATAATATATATATATATATATATATGTTTGTTTGTTTATCGAATTTAGGGCATCAAAGGCCATATGACCAATCGAATAATATATGCATGTTGTGTGTGTGTGTATGTGTGTGTGAGAGGCTTGTTTACAGCAGCAGCAGCACTTGACCTTTAAGTGTAATTAAAAGCCACAAAACATGTTAATACTACATTGATTTAAAATCGATGCAGCAACCACAACTCCCCTCTCCCTAATCCTCCTTTGTTTGCAGACAACAACGGCAACAAGAACAAGAAGAAGACTGAAGCAACAACAACAAACAGCTGAAACAGTTAAGAGCACTTGCTAGTTGTTGTTGTTATCGAATTTACACAAAAAAATTCATTGTAGCTCATCATTTGCTTTTGATTAAATTGACAGCATGACAAGCATCACATTTATTTATATGCGCTCCTGCTCACATACATGCATACAAAAGCACAAGGTGCAAAATATGTAAATAAAAACATTAAAAAAATATTTGTGTATTCCAATTGGGAATTCGCAAAAACCCCAGCCGTGTTGGAAAATGTGTAAATATGTATGTATGTATGTGCCACAAGTTCGTACCCTTAAGTACTAAGCGTACCTATATAAACATATGTACATATGTACCAATCTATATACACACGTAAGCCCGTCATTCATATATGTACGATGATTGTGTGTGTGTGCGTGTGTGCAGGTTGTACAATATGATGGATGCGTGATAAAAACGAAAACGAACAAAAAAAAAAAACAAAAAAAAAACTTGGCAATATAGTAATCGTAATCGGTCGTATTCTTACTGTAAAAGGTATGCCTTCCACGGAGCCAATTGCGAAGCACCGGTCACCTGCATTGCAGGCACCGCTCAATATTTGATGACAATTCATTATTTGTTACAATTGGATATCACATCACAGCGCACAAAGTAATATTCTTGGTTCTTTGGTTTAGTTACTAGCACGATTTTTTCTTTGTAAAACGACAACAAAGTGATGAGTGACATTACATAAAAATGTAGGCCAAATAGTGATGGACGCTATCGACTGGTGCTATCGAAATGAGCGTGTGGGCAGTGTGTAACAACGTTAACAAGCACTTGCTATCGCTTGCACAACTCTACGCTTATTTCCATACGCTCATCGATAGTAAGCACTCTATGTGAAAATGCTGTCGTTCTAACAATATATCGTGCTGCCGAATATCGATACCATATCGATAATTGCGGCCCTGCGCCCTGAACTACAACCCTGCCAACCGAAACGCCGTGTATGGTTTGACTGCTTGCATGGAGAACTAATTGTATTTGTTAATTTTGTAAATCGTTGATCGTGTGTAAGTTTGACGAATACTCTTTTAATAGCAAAATGGCGGCAGGTCCAATTGCCGAACGCAATCAAGGTAAGCCGCGTACATAACATACTTTTGCCATCAAATAACATATTTTACACCTAGATGCCACCATTTATGCCGGCGGCCTGGACGACAAAGTATCCGAGACGTTGCTATGGGAGCTCTTCGTGCAAGCCGGTCCAGTGGGTAAGCAGTGAACTTCATCCAAAAGTAAACAGTATGACAATGCGTTTCTCTCTGCTTAGTCAATGTGCACATGCCCAAGGATCGGGTCACACAAATGCATCAGGGCTATGGGTTTGTGGAGTTCCTCAGCGAGGAGGATGCCGATTATGCCATTAAAATAATGAACATGATCAAGCTTTATGGCAAACCGATACGCGTCAATAAGGCGTCGGCACATCAAAAGAATCTGGACGTGGGCGCCAACATTTTCATTGGCAACCTGGACGTCGAGGTGGACGAGAAGCTGCTGTATGACACATTCTCAGCATTTGGTGTCATCCTGCAGACGCCAAAGATTATGCGCGATCCGGAGACGGGAAAATCGAAGGGATTCGCATTCATAAATTTTGCCAGCTTTGAGGCTAGCGATGCAGCCATGGACGCGATGAATGGCCAATATCTCTGCAATCGTCCCATCTCCGTTTCGTATGCGTTCAAAAAGGATCACAAGGGCGAACGACATGGTTCGGCCGCCGAACGCCTGTTGGCAGCACAAAATCCATCCGCACACGCGGATCGACCGCATCAGTTGTTCGCCGATGCGCCCGTACAGAATATGATGCCGGTGATGGGTGGGCAAATGATGCCGCCACCGATGATGGCACCGCCACCGCCAGTGATGGCCGTCTCATCGAATAACATGGGTATGATAGCGCCGCCGCCGCCGGTGCCGCAGCCGACACCATATCCGCCATCAATACCACCGCCACCGCTACCACCAATGGGCGGCGGGCAGCCGCCACTGCCGCCAGCGATGGGTATTCCGCCGCCGCCACGCATGCTCCAGCCGCCAAATGCATGGGCACCGCCCGGTATGCCGGTGCCGCCACCACGTCCACCACCAACGAACTGGCGTCCGCCGCCCGGTGCCTTTGCGCCGACGCCATTCTCACGTCCCTACCAACCAGATGGCTATCAGTACTAAGTCCAGCATCTAGTTATACAATTTTAAAATGACCGAAATAAATCCTAAAATCCAAATCATAAGCATTTTTTGTATGCAAATGGAAACTGAGCTGAGCTGAATCCTTGTTTTGATTTGTCTGTGCGTATATAACTTATATAAGTAAAGCTGATCTATAGATAGATCGAAACTTTCGCGAATTGCAGCATGAAAACAGTTTGAAAAATAAACATTTGAAATTTATGTCAAAATTTATCCATATTTCCATTTATTATTTATATTGTCCATATCAACCATATAGATGCTGGGTATTAAAGCCTTTTACAAAGTTTGAAATATAAACGCAACTTAGCCTGAGGCTTAGAATAGATGCATGCATCATATGCTTGGAATGCGTGAGCCAATTGATATTAGGACGAACACACAAGGAATACAACGGATAATTAGCACCATGAGTGAATGGATTGCTCCAATACTATAAAAAAAATCGCAATATATGCCATGCTATTGCACCACCTTGCGATAGGTGGCGTCCATCAGGTGATCTACGAGTTTGTCAATGGGATGCACAATTAAAGGTATGCTTGCCAGTCCAATGATCGTCGGCAGTGTTTTCAGCACAAATCCTGGTGAATTTCTCAGCAACACACGACTGGCCGCCGTGATGCTGTCAAGGAGTGAGCGAGAGAGGGAAACTGTCAATGTGCTGGCAATCGGGAATAGTATATAAATATATATTTACCGATTGATGGTCAGGCCCGGAATTATGACGGAGGCGAGCATTTGCCAAGTGAAGACATCGGCACCAACTAGCGCCACCTCGCGGTCGGTGGCACCGGCCATTCTCTGACGCAGCGACTTGTCGAACGTATCCGTGCAAACATATCCAATGGCCATGCCATAAGAAGCGGCCACAATCGATTTGGGCACTAGCGGGCGAAACGCTTCGCCCACCTCGTTGCTATAGCCTGCAAAAATAGCCAGATAGGTATTGAGTTAGATAGGAAAGGCACTTGCAGTTTGGAGGCAGCTTACCCATATAGCGTATGAATGTGTCGCGATATATGTCAACATCTTTTTTCTCACTTGTTGCTTCTACGACGCTTGTTGTTGGCGGTATGTCGGTGGCCATTATCAACTGATTTAGTTTGGCACTTAGTTGCGTAATGACTACTGGTCATTTAAATAACAACATTTAAAACTGCCCCACTTTGTATATATAATCGCGGTCTGGCAACTATTGTCGGAGTTGATAAGGTCTATCGATATTTCTCATCGATTGGCCGCCACAATCTATCACATAGACGTCAAGCGTATCATGGTTCATTTTTTTTTTGTCGTGAGCGTGCGTGCGAGTGTTTTTTAAATAAAAAATATCCTTGAATTTGCCACATTTAATTGGAGTAAGTTTGGTTTTTCTCTTTGTTGTTTTTTTTTTTGCATTGTCGACATTAGTTCGCACAGCTATGCGGCATCAGCAGACGTGCAGTTGTTGTAAAAGACGCGCGCGCGGCAAATAGCCAGCCACAAGCCACACA
The DNA here is from genome assembly GCA_037043625.1 of Drosophila melanocephala. NCBI lineage: Eukaryota > Metazoa > Arthropoda > Insecta > Diptera > Drosophilidae > Drosophila > Drosophila melanocephala. Next base: position 2,611,026 of record JBAMBD010000523.1, on the reverse strand, counting down.
AACACACACGCTGACACAGGCACATTATTACATTTACCAACACAGACACATTCAGATGATGCAAAAAACACAAACAACTCGCAAGAAAATTGTTGAAGCCTCAAATGTCATAGTGTTTATTTATTTATTTTCATTCCGTTTGTGTTGTTTATGTTTTCAGTACGTTATTAGCAGCGTCGCGAAGCGTGTTAGCAAACTTTTGCGCCAGGCGACGTGCAGTTTGGAGCAGCAGGTGCAGGTGCGGGTGAAAACGACGCTTTCATATCCCATCCGGCTGGCTTCTTGACGGCACAACGATTGTTGTTACGGGTGCCATCATGTCCGATTACAGCGATCTCGATCGCCAGATCGAGCAGCTGAAACGCTGCGAGATTATCAAAGAGAACGAGGTGAAGGGCCTCTGCGCCAAGGCCCGCGAAATCCTTGTCGAGGAGGGCAATGTGCAGCGCGTCGATTCACCGGTAACCGTCTGCGGCGACATTCACGGTCAGTTCTATGACCTCAAGGAGCTGTTCAAGGTGGGCGGCGATGTGCCAGAGAAGAACTATCTGTTCATGGGTGATTTTGTCGATCGCGGCTATTACAGTGTCGAGACATTCCTGCTGCTGCTGGCGCTTAAAGTTCGCTATCCGGATCGCATTACGCTGATCCGGGGCAATCATGAATCTCGTCAGATCACCCAGGTGTATGGGTTCTATGACGAGTGCCTGCGCAAATATGGCTCGACAGCCGTTTGGCGCTATTGCACAGAAATCTTCGATTATCTCAGCCTATCTGCCATCATCGATGGCAAGATATTTTGCGTGCATGGCGGCTTATCGCCATCGATACAGTATTTGGATCAGATACGCAGCATCGATCGCAAACAGGAGGTGCCCCACGACGGGCCCATGTGCGATCTGCTGTGGAGTGATCCCGAGGATCAGACTGGCTGGGGTGTATCACCGCGCGGCGCCGGCTACCTCTTTGGCTCCGATGTTGTCTCACAGTTCAATCGGACCAACGACATCGATATGATCTGTCGCGCCCATCAGCTGGTGATGGAAGGCTTCAAATGGCACTTTAACGAAACGGTGCTCACCGTTTGGTCAGCGCCCAATTATTGCTATCGGTAAGTAATCCTGCATGCACCCACCAACAATTCATTCATTTATTGCAATCTCTTTCTTTATGTTTAGATGCGGCAATGTGGCCGCCATTTTGGAATTAAATGAGTACCTGCATCGTGACTTTGTCATCTTTGAGGCGGCTCCGCAAGAGAGTCGCGGCATACCATCAAAGAAGCCACAGGCCGACTACTTCCTGTAGATGAAGCAATGGCATCGCATACACACACACACACACACACAACCACAACGTAGCTGTAACATTGATAACTGCCTGCCTGCCTCAAGCAAATGAAATGAATCAACTATATACAATTAACACATATTTAAGGCCACAGTGACAACAACCAGCAACCAGCAACCAACAGCAACATCCACACCTCAACACCTCGACACCCATCAGCCATCAGCCATCGCACACATTAAGCACATATTGCATATTGTCCGTTGTTTAACCGGTGTCCTTTTTTTGGTTGTCTTCTGAACATAGCTGATTAGCTGATTACTATTAGATCTAGAACCCCAATTCCATTACAAAGATGGTGTGGGAAAACGGGGAAATTGCATTCTGGGCGGCATGGAGCACACACACATTTTTAGTTTGTAAGTAAGGCATTAATTAGCTCTCCAGTCAGTTTTCAGGCTCGGCACTCGAACAAATCCAAAACGTGGAAATTGTGACCGCAAAACGTAATCATAAATAAAAACCAACATCAACAGAGAACGCATTGTAATAATTCACATGTGTGGCCATTAAGAAGATGTCCTAATTGAAAACTTGTGCAGGGATTTCTATCATCACATCCCCCCACCCCAATCCCAACCCTCCCCTCATACACACACAACAACAATTTATACATAAATACATTCACCAATATCTATGTATCTATATATATATATGTATGTATATATACTTATATATATATTTATATATACATATATACCGATATTTACAAATATAACTTTGTAAGCTAGTACGTACCACTATATATATATATATATATATATCTATATATATATGTAAAAAGGCATTTTTTCTTAAGGACCACCATTGGGATGTGGGAGACTACCCCTTTCGACTCCTGAAATGCGATTCGTCTGCAGTTTGCGCAATTTATTCGCATTTACACTTAGCAACTAAACATGTAGCATATTAAGTAAAAAAAAACAAAAAACAAGACTGAAGAAGAATTGATCATGCGACGCTTGGTGGAGAGGGGTTTGAGTTGAATCCTTGGTCCTTGGTTGCCGTTTAGTGCTCAGCCAGAGCCAGGCCATGCTCCTGCATATGCTCCAAGAAGCAGTTCTGATAGGCAAAAGCCGCATCGCAGCTGAGGATTGACGAAAAAGCATTGTAAGCTTTATCTAAGAGGAAGCCACTTTTAGTGGTCACTACTCACTGATCCTCGGACACCTCGATGGTCTCGCACGTGTCAATTATTTCGGCGGCAGCTGCCTCCTTATCGGCATCGTCCTTGCTCATCAGTTTGACCAGATCCAGGGCGTGCTCCTTGCTCAGCTTACCAGCGTCATCCATCTAAAGAAGGTTTTTCAATATAAAACATAATTTGGAATAGAAAATCTCATCTTGCTAACAATGCTGAACTTCTTCATCATGCAGGCGCGGAGGCACTTGCTCTCGTGTGAATCCGCTGGCTCATGCTTCATCATGTGCTCGACGTCCTCTGCAATGCAGGAGATATATATAGTAATACAGTAATACATTGGTTTAGACAATAACAATATACCATCTGTGGCACCCGCCTCCGTTTTGCACTCCTGGGCCATCTGTTCGGCGTGCTCCTTGTTGTACTCCTCGTGCGGCATGGCAGACACAGCGACCGCAGCGGATAGGAGCAGGATCATTGGCAGGCAAGCAAAACGTGACATGTTTGCTTGTTATTGTTTTCTTGTTGATTGCTAGACGAACGACGACCGGCGACTTGGATGCGGACTGCTGGCGATGCCGGTGTTTTATATAGCTGGGATTTGGTTTCTCGACAATAATCACAGCCGATTGACTTGACAGATTGTGCGAAACGTCTCCCATCTCCCTCAAGCAATTAATCGCAATTATTATTGGCAATTGGCATGGGAGGCAATTGCACTACATGGGCAGCACATGACACTCGATCTGGGCGAGATCCGGCGACGGAGATGCCCTCCGCTGGGCGACGTGTGAAATAAAAATGACACTCGCACTTGACTCCCCCAATGACTGACTGACTGACTGCCTTACGCCATGTGTTATTACCAGTTTAATTGGCGACAGGCATGAAATCAAACAAAAACTCCATCGAAATGTGAAAATCCCAAATCCGTTCAAAATTGTTGATCTCTGTGATTGACTATGAGTGAAAGACAGCGACGGCGTTGAGGATGGGAACAGTTGCGATGAGGTCAGTCATCAATGCAACTTTTTACACGGCTCAATATGACTTATCTGATATCTACATCGATTCTACACGGAGAGCGAGTGCATGTATGCCCGACTAGCGCATGCCCTGCAAATATATATGCAAACGAATAAAAAATGATCTCTTTTCAACTAATTTACATGATTCCACTCTTCTTCTTCGCTCTGCGAAAGACGGTGTAAAGCACCGTGTGTGTGTGTGTGTGTGTGTGTGTGTGTTTGTACTTACTCATATTGCAGTGCTGTAAAATAACTACTGTGATAACAGTTACAAGCTGTTTGCCATGTGTGTGAGTGTGTGCAGTTGCTCCACTCATATTTACGTATGTATGTGTGTGTGTGTATGGGTGCACTGCAATTAAATTTGTTGATTTGCGTGTTTTTGGCTTGGCAATGGCAATTACAGCAAAGACAATGATAAATGTGGAACGTGACTTGGAATTACTGTTGACTGCTGACCATAAAAATGTATTACACCAACTGAGTGCAGGGCTGATACCGTTCTTTATGTATGTGTGTGTTTCTAATTTAAGGCGCTTGCCTCTCAATTAAAGTGCTGAAAAGTGTAATTAATTTGTGTGTGTGTGTGTAGAATATGCATACATACATAGAGTGTCTCAGACCTTATTTCGACCAGTGTCTAGCAAAAATTTTAATTGCCTGCCATTAACTAATTATACATTATTTTTCAAAAATTCCAAAGACCGATGGCAGGTACATATGTTAACCACCAAAATAAATATATGACCCCCATAAACTGAGGTTTCCCCACCTGCTAGGTCTGGTAATGTAAAAAAGTGCCTTAATTTATGGTCAAAGCTTATTTCCAACAGTGGCATTATGGACACCTGGGTACCATAAAACCCGGATTTTTTACGGCAGGTTGATTATTTTCGGTATAAATAGACCAATCCTTCGTAGTCAGCTTAGTTATATCCTGCATCTCGGGTGCAACCAGCCAACAAGGTTATGGGCAAACGGACTACCATTGAACAACGGAAACTCATCCTGGAACACTTTAAAATCACATCGCCAAATAGCTGAAATGGTCAATCTAAGCAAGTCAATTGCATACAACATCATTCGGCGCTTCGTCGACGAAAACCGGATAGAGGATAAGGAATGGTACCAAACAAGATTTTCACGGAACAGGAAGAGCGGAGGAAAATCCTAAGCTATCGGCTCCGAAATAGACTCAATAGGTGCAGGATGTAAGTCCTGGCCCGTTTGAAAGAAGGCTGGCGATATTCCGTCCATTCCGGGAGACTTATAGGGCTGGAATGTACCTTTTGACTGTCGACTTGGCGCATGCCCAGTCGTCAGTTGACGGCCTGTATCTACTCTCCCTTTCGATAGCCTCTTCCTGTAGGGGTGTGCTACCTGTGAAGTGCGTTTCGAAAAGTAGTTATAATTTCTGCATATTAATGCTCGTAAAGGAGTTGTCCTTACGCTTCAGTGCTAAATTTGCATCAGGCGCTCGATTTGCCAGTGCTCTATGGAGCCTGGCGCCTTAGCTTGTGCGAACTATGCTTTCGCAGAAGTTTCTATAATTCTTCCGTTTGGCCTTTCTTATCTCCTTATTATAGGAGGTCAGGCTTTCACGGTATTGCTTCCATATTCCGTCTCTCTTTGTCTTATTGAAGAGGCGACGTGTGGTGACGCGCAGCCTTTCCAGGCTGTCGTTCCACCAGGGGGCATCCTTTTCCATAAACTTTTTCCCTACCAGGCAATTATCCTCAAAAGCATTAATTATGCTCTTGTTGAGGTCACCTGTGGCCGTATCTAGTTCCAGCGGATTTCTGGGTGTACCAGATAGTCCATTGGCTAGGTAGAGCTCTAAGGTCGACTTGTAGCCGTCCCAGTTTGTTTTCCTGGGGTTGCGGCCTGGTATACTACTAACCGTATTTAATTGTAACTTAAATAGGACAATTCTGTGGTCAGACATAGATTCCTCTTGGGAAACGTGCCAGTCACTAAGGTGAGGTTTTAGGGTGATGTCTAGCACCTCCTCACTGATTCTAGTTACAAATGTGGGTTTAGATCCGACATTGCCTAATTCGAGATTATATTTAAATATAAAATCTGTTGGGCACTCACCCCTCATATTGATATCGCTGCTGCCCCATATCGCGTGGTGCGCATTGGCATCGCATCCGATCTTCTCTCTCCTGCAGTAATCCACCAGTTTTTCTATCTCTGGTGGTGACCAGGCTTCATCACCTGCGACGCAGTCTCTATTGAGGAATTCTGAAAGGATAGTAAAGTTAATACTCTTCCTTACCATGACGCATGCTCTGGGTGCTGGATCTCTCCGATCCCAGATTACCTTCGAGTCGGCCGTGTACAGGCCTTTAATGGCATTATTGACCCATGGCTCCTGTACCAGGGCTAGCCCAAGGTGTTGCTTGGTAAACATCCTTGCTAAGACTGCTGAGGCTGCCTTAGCTCGGTGGATCTACTAAAGGAGGGGCTCCAGCTGACACGGTGATTGGGGCCTGGAGTTGCCCCCCTCACCGCTGCTCGTCATGTCGACGTTAGCTGCTGCTGCATCTTGCAGCTCCTCCGCCACCTCCTGTGAGGACATAGGGATGTCCTCGTCCCCCAGCATCTCTTCTTGGCCGAGCGTCACCTCTGCCAACTCCTCGTCTTCTGCGAGGTCCTCCGACAAGTCGGTAGGCTGCGCAACGCGACTGCTCTGCGGCAGGAGTGTCTGATGTGATGAGAGTATCCAATTTGACGATCTCCTTGCCCATTGGAGCAGGCTGTGGCTTTGCTCCAACCCTCCTTTTAATCCGCTTTCGGGGATGGTCCCGTAACGGAAGGAGATTTGGTGCCCCTTCTCTACAATAATATCTTTGGATAGTTCATCTATCCCAATAACCAGGAGGGCTCCTCCACTCTCGTTCCTCCTGGATATCACCTTCCATGTGTCGGTATCGATCTTGTTCTGGTTCCTCAGCAGAATCAACAGAGATTCGGTAGTCCGATCCACACTTCTAGCGCAGAAAAGCGTGATAGAGTGGGGCGACGGTATGTCGTCTCCCATTTTGCATTCAAGGGGCACTCCCTTCCATGATTGTAGCCGCAACGCTACGGTTCTCAGCCAATCGGCTGAGGCCTCATCCGAGCACTCAATAACCAGGAAACCAGCAACCGGAGAGGTTCCGCCGGTTCGGGTCATCCAGCCCACCGGGTTGACCCCTCGGTGGCAGGAACTCATCCTTCTTCTTCGGGCGCTGTGCGCCTTGCCTCGAAGCGTTCGGTGCTGGGCGTGGTGGTCGGGATGGTCCAACTACCACTCTCCCACGCCTCGAAGCCGGAACTTTTCATAGTGTTTTTACGTGCTGCGGAGAAATATGTGTCCGCCCGGGCTGAGATCCGCGTTACCCGGGTAAGGCTAATTAGAACAGGCGGTCGCCATTTGCCTCCAGATTTAAATGTTATTGAAAATTTGTGGGCTCTGCTGGAAAATAACATCCGAAAGCACAGCATATCCAGCAAACGGGATCTCAAAAATTCTCTGCTGGATGAGTGGAGCAAAATCAAAAACTACCCGGAAGCTGGTATCTTCCATGAATAATAGGTTAAGGGAAGTTGTTAAGGCTAAAGGATATCATACTAAGCATTAAAATCTTCATTTAAGTTTTTATACGCCAAATATGTTACTTTTTAAGACTGTCCCAAATAAGCTTTGACGTGTATTTTGGATATGTTTTCAGTTTTTGACTAATTTTAATTAATTAATTAATATATTAATAAATACTAACGTTTATTTTTCAAAGCTGATATAACATGAAACAAATTGGCATTTAAACATTTTGCGTTTGTTTCTTTGTTTAAACTTTATAGCACTGCAAATTTTCTGCTAGACACTGGTCGAAATAAGGTTTGAGACACTGTATATGACATATGTATAGGCATGTACATATACATAAACTAATAGATTATTAAAATAGACAAAATCAAGCATTTATACAGCAACGGAAGCGTCGAAGAAAGAAGCTGAAAACAAAAATCCAGCGGAACAGCAAAAACCACAACAACAAGAACAGCTTTTAAAATGCTCAAACTCAAAGTTCAGCGCAGTCGGCAAATATGTACGTGTGTGTTTGTAGTACACACTATGATATTTAACAGTTTGTCATTGGAGCGAACTAATAGCTTGCACAGAGACAACAACAAAATGCAAAAGCAATTTACCGTCTGACTCGTCTGAGCATGTGTATGTGTGCATGAGTATGTTTGCGTGTGTGTGTATGTGTTCGCAGTACATTTGCACTCGTTGATCTGCTGTTGATCGGCACAGATGTGGAGCATCAATGCGTAAACTGTAGACGAGTGTGTGGCATGTCAAACTGTACCCCCAACATGGCAACTGGCATGCATACATGCATACATGCATATGTATGAAATGACGTATGCCAAGAGTTGGTCTTTGCTCGCAGCACCAACTTGTCTAAATTTAGTTAAAGAACAAAAAGAGTTCGGTTTATTCTAGTTTTATTCTTACGCTTCCACTCATCGAATTTTCTCAACGCTACTCAACGGCGTCGCTGCTGCTGTTGCGTCGTCGTCATTAGCCACGCAGACGACAACGACGACGCCGGCAGCGACACGTAGAGCGTTCAAAGTCCAAGTGTCTGGTTTTTTTTTTTTTTTTTTTTGTGTAGCTTGTTTCTCTTGTGGTCTGCTTTATGACGAATTCCGTTTATCATTTTAAGAGGGCACGCAAACACAGAGAGATGAAGAGCGGAATAGAGAGAGAGAGAGAGAGAGAGAGAGAGAGAGAAGAGGAAAGAGGGAGTCAGACTGCACAGCATGTGAAACAACATACTAATGTATTAAGGCGCAGAAGGACCCCATCAAGTACTCGACGATTACCGATGAATCGATATGTGTTTTACACTTTTCTGTTTTCTGTGTAGGTTATGCAGCTGTTTTCATAAATATACCCACGCAAGCAACACGAGTCTTTGGAAAAGCATGTCTTGGCAACAATAATTATAATTAAGTACATGAATATGTCTGTCTCATTTCACTTTGTGTGCAGTTTACCCAAGATTTCCTATTTGTTTGCACAAGAACAGGTTATGAAGAAAAAAACAATACTTGGATTCTACACAGAAGAAGAAAAAAAACAGCATCTTTATTTTAAAGACTAACCTTCAAATTGGAATGATATTTATGGATCCAATCATACATCGACTGCTAGGCAACGCATAGCTTGGCAATTTGGGCCATATTTGATCTTTCTTGCACTTAGCAAGTCTGTTTCTATAAAGATCTCGATGTTTCCGTGAACAAAAACATTTGTTATGCATAGACTCGGTCAACTCGAGAATACCTATGAAGATCTCCATATCTCTAACAATTTGTATTCACACAGAGAAGGCTGAAAGTATTTATTCACCATTACGATAAGCACAACAAAGGCAGAAAAAAAAAAGATTATTTCACAAGCTTATCGGAACTACAATCAGAAATGTACAAAAATGTTCATTTGGGTACATTTATTGTGCCTTATTTTTTATTATTATTATTTTTTTTTAATAGAGCGATAGCGTCTGGGAAGAAAAGAATATGAACACAATTGGGTACAACGAGTCATCCAACTTACGCATGAATACCAGTAGTGAATGCCGTAGCTTCCTGTACAAAGTCCACATTTATCATCATATTAAATGAGTTTGTTTTTTGACACATTTGATTAAACATACAAAGCACTGAACTTTAACATTTGAAACTAACTGCAACTGATTTAAAGCACAGCGCTCGCGTTGGGTTACAGATGCAGTTATACATATATAGAAGCAGAAGCCATATTTTTATTATTCCATTTCCCATTTGTATGGATAAATTTAATAAGGTTTTCGAATAGCAGAATGAAGAAGAATTTACTATAATTAGATGGATTAGGATTAAAAAATGCAGGTAGACCAAAGATTGGAAAGATTATGTTAATCAGATTCTGGAAGCGACTGCATCACATGTCTGTTGAACCACAAGCACATGAATACGAGATGAGACTAAACTCTGGACTTTACATACTCTGGACTCTATATAAGACATGTGTGCACATACTCATATGTGGCACGATAAGAGCGATGAGTGTCAACAACCGACAACGCAATGCTTTTTTTTAAATATATATCTATGTATATATATATATATATGCATAGAGGATGTAAGGGGGGGATAAGAAGGAATAGTTGGCGTCGCAATGCCCAGATAATATAACTAAATTGCTAGTCTAGTTAAACAGTTATTGGGCATAATAAAAACAAGTTGTGGCTAAACCAAATATTTAACCATCGAATATTTGAGCCTGTTTAGATTTACAGTTTGTTGGTGTTATTAAAGCTGATCATAACAGTCACGATAAAGCGAGCAAGTTTGAAATGATTTACAATTGTGTACATAATTAACAGGTACACACATATTACTCACTAGTGGCCCACAATGTAATTCACAACTGTGAGATTGGCGAGGCTCAAAGTCGACTAGGTGACAGACTACTATTCCGACGATTAGTATTGACATCATTGATATGTGGGTGATAAGCACAATTAGCACCTGACAAAAGTTACAAAAATGAGAACAGCTGAACTTTGGATTCATCTGTGATACACAGCCAAACAGTTAGTTGATTTGCTGGTTGGTGGAGAAGTGGGCCACGCCGCAGACGCCTGACTGATTGCATGGGGTAGACCATTTACGGCCTGTGTCTGGAGCGGATGGCTTATCATTACAACGGCCAGACGACTTTTACTGTTCGTTTACTTATACTCCCTTGTACTCTGCACCCCATTTCTTTTCTTTTTCGTTTTTTACTGTGATATCTCCACATAATTCTTTATTTATCGGTTGGGGCGGGTGGTTTGTTTCAATTAGTAAACAACTTGAGATGTGAGTAGCTCTCCAAATTGAAACAATTTTCAAAGTGTGATGTAGAAAGTGATATACGCATCGGGTTATGGGGTATCCGTTAGTCGGTCATTGGGGACTCGAGCAATCTTGCTTTATTTCCACGAACATTTAGTCAGCACCCGGTGCGTGAACTTTGGAACTGTGCACTGGAATTACATTGAGCTGATCAAATGTTACGTGCATAGGTACATACATATGTACATACATGCTGTAGGGCCTAGAGTCTGGGCTAATGGCGCCATATACCCAGCAGTGATGACATGATCTGCCCAGTGTGAGCCAAGCGAATGCATTTCTTATCGGGGACTACAAACATACATATACATATGTATGTATGTATGTGTACTTAGACAACTTATGTACCAGCATGAATTCTGACGGGAGGTCAAAGGTTTCGCACGCACACAAACAAAACAATTGATAATAAATTCTATTCGAAATTTCTGTTGGTGCACTGTGCTGGGTGCAGGGGAATGCGACGATGGCGGCGGGAGCACTGGCAGCGTGTTAATCTAGTTGTCAAGCATCACGCGCCTCTCACTCTCACTCTCTTTCAAAATACACTCTCTTATGCTCCCTCTCTCTCTCTCTCGCTCTTCGCTCTTTGATCCACCGATCGGCTGTGCGTGGTTGGAATTCTCACATATATATTCACGTTCCGAATCTTTATGTGATTCCAATTATGCAAATTTCAATTGGAATTGCATACTGACTGTCTTCCGCCTCCCTCAGTCTATCCGCCGTTTTAGTCGGCACCCATTTAAAATGCAAATAAACACTTAATATGATTACACCAATTTCGAAACGTCATTTTCACATGTTGAAACTCAATTAAAGTCCAAAGTAACAACAATGCGACACTTACCAACACCTCTTGTATGAGACGATCACCACAGTGTCTCATGGCAGTTAGCGGCGTATCTCATATTGGATTTCTGCACATTTCTGTGTGTAAATATTGAACATGTATAGAATTCCAAATTAATAAATGTATATACAAGCACAAATGTATATATTATTTAAGTTTGTTTACAAGTAATTTCATAGCCTATAGCTTATTTATATTATCACTAGCAATTTTAATATGTTATTCGCTTTAATTTAAATTTTAAACGAAATTAGAAACTATGACGCAGCTTGGCAAAGAGTGTTCAACTAAAATCAGCCCACCCACACACACACACAACTATACATATGTAATTCCATAAGGGCTGTGTTCTCATTTGAGTTGGCAATAGTCGCATACTTATGCCGCACACTGTATCTCAAGTGCAGTAGATTGCAGCAGAGTCAGAGACGTCGGTGCGCCCGCAAGTCCAAAACTCAATAGGCAGCGAAGAGAGCGCTAGTTGGTCTCTCTCTGCTTCTCCCTCTCGCTCGCGCTCTCCCTCTCGCTGTATGACTGGCACGCTCACAGTCATTTGAGGCATCGGCATTTGCTCGCCGCATGCTCTTCGACGTCGTCGCCGTCGTCGTCGTCTTCTGGAGGAGAGGCCCTCATAATAAACCAGCCGCGCAGCTTGCAAATCAGTCAGAAACGCGTTGAGTGTGCCAGCGAGAAGACGTGCCCAGTGTTCAAGAGATCGTATCAGGCCCCCTAAGTTCTTTAGCCTGTTGAATTAACACGCATACATAGACATATACACTCATACACACGCACACAATTGTCAGCCTTTTTTTCTTTAGTGCCACAAAAGACAAAAAAAAAAAAGTGCCGTGCAAAGCAAAAAGCATAAAATAAAAAGTGAAAATCAAGCAAAAAAGAAAGGAAATATTGAAAGAAACATGGCAAGTGCAGAGCAGAAAAACGCAACTGGCAACGGCATCGCTGCCGCCGTCGCCAAGAACAATCATAGCGCTATAATAGAATCCTCTGATGCGCCAAAGGATGCGAAGGATCTGTTGCCCCATTTGGAGTCGCTGGAGCGCATTATCAAGCTGCCCGTTGTGAATGCCGCGTGGGATAAGTCACAAGATGTCTACGGCAGAGTGAAGGGTAAGTCTAGAAACGAAACTAATCGTAGATTAGCCAAGTGCTCGCTCGCCTCTCTTTGAGTGCATTGAACTCTGGTTTTACATGCCGCCGGTTAACTAACGGCACACTGCCAATTGCAGTTCGAAATTGTAACGGCAAACCGACAACTGACGAAACGAAATAGAAACCAAAAGGCAAAACCGAAACGAAAACCGTTGCTTAGCACGCCCAAAGCGCGACTTCGTTAAGTGCAAAGTTCGCCATTTTGAAAGTAAATTGCTTGACGAATTCGCCGCAAAACTCGAACTCGAAACTTTAATTGAACCGGCGCAATTGCCAATTTAACTCAATTGACGCAACAGTCAATAAAACGCAAATGCAACAACAACAGCAACAAAAACAAGAACCATGACCTGTCGCTGTCGCAAAGACGGGCGAAATTCTTTTATTTCGCTCGTGACGTGCCACAGCAATGCGTACAAAATGCAAAATCACACAAAATTTACATAACTTAAAAATAATTTTTATTTATTATATGTTTTTTTGCAGGCAAACACGTAGTTTCAACGTTGTTATACACACACCTACATATACTCAATACACACATGAATAATGTGGAATGATAGTGTGCGTGTGTGTGTGTGATATGAATACTTAGGAAATTGCATTAAATGGTGTGACCAACAGGGGGCGCCAGTTGTAAAAAAAAATTTGCAAATTGTCACCGGCCCTCTGTGTGTGAATTTGAAATGAGTGGAGAAACGTTTATGTATGCGTGTGTGTGTGTGTGTATTTGTATGTGTGTCTAGTTGGACTTTCGACTTGTTTGCGTTTTTTTTTTCGTGCTACCTTAAAGCTGACATTGTTGTAGTTGTTGCCGATGATGATGATGATGACGAACTATCAAAGTCTAACTCAGAATACAGCTAATAGCTGCAACTACAACTATAGCACCGACAACACAGTGGCAGCAACAAAAACTACAGCTAGCCTGTTGTCTGTGCTGTGCTGTGCTGTGCTGGGTCGCTGCTAGCAACTGCGCAGTTGCTTATCATCAATCACGCAACAGCGCCAAGTGCCGATAACTAAGACAGCGGACAGGGACGGGAGTGGGGGACGGCTGATGGGAGGCGCCGACTGCTTATCACTTGCCCGCAGGCCAGAGCTCAATTCTAGCTATGTACCACATATATATATGTGTATAAATTTATATAAATATATATAATATATATATATATATATATATATATATATATATACACACACATATCTATATATATATGCCGTATATATGTGCTCACAGATTAAAACTTTTAGAGGCGCAAACAGATAACTTATATATCCAAAATTGCTTGTTTCACAAGAACATTTTGCTTGATAGATATACCAAAAATTCAAATATATATTTTATGGAAAAAATCTAAATTTCAAAGAGCTATCTCATTGGAATTTGAACCACTCAAAATAAAATATATTCTGCATACTATTTTGTATTGGGTTTTCAAGAATTGTAAGTAATAGTTATTATAATTATTATATATTATAATATAAAAGAGGTGAACAAAATTGTTTTCTTCAAAACATGAATTTCATGTTCCATTCATTGTTTCTATATTTTTACTTTAGAGTAGAGTTTCGAGAAAGTTCAACTGTTTAACGCATGTTTTCTTCATACATTTTTAGGCAAAAATCGCGTCTTCAATTGGGCTTTAAATGCCGCCGAGGATTGTGTGGCCCGAGCAGTGACGACAGCAGCTCCCATTGTGAATCGCTTGGATCGACCCATTGCCTATGTGGATCAGACACTGGTTAAGGGCATTGAGTCGCTGGAGGTTAAGGCGCCGATTATTAAGGACACACCGCAGGAAATCTACACACAGGCAAAGAACAAGGTTATTGATGTGGTGCAACCGCATCTGGAGCGTGTAGTCAAATTCAAGGCAGCCGGACAGCAGAAGGCCGCATCGCTCAAGGATCTGGCCTGGCAGAAGGCCAACGAGGTACTTGCCACACAATATGGCAGCCTCGCCGTCAATGGCGTTGATACGACCACAGCTCTCGCTGAGCGCCTGCTCGAATACTATTTCCCCAAATGCGATTCGGATGTCGAGGAGGATAATGGTGAGTAATTCATTTCACATTGCATTTCCATTCCTTGCATCAATCATAATTAAGTGGAATCGGGCCTTTATCTGTTTTTTTTTTGTCTGGGGTGGGTATTTTATTTTCTTTATTTTTCCCTTTTCGTTTTCTTTTTTTTTTTTTTGATTTATTGGTCTGGTTCAAAGAAATCCCCGCATTCGCTATAAATATAAATCGTAAATATTTTTAATTCTCAGATGATAAACAAAACGCTGTCGCGCAAAATGGCAGAAACGCTAAGACTGATAGTAAGTGTGCCCTTCCCTCCCTTCGAGCCACTAACACCTCCTAACACCACCTGACTAACAAAAAGCATGCGTTCTGTTAATTTATAACACTACTATTCAAAATTTACCATTAAATAACAATTGGGTTTCAAAACATAGATATTCAGGCTATATATCTTCTTTTTTTTAATTGCTCCAATCAATGCTCCAGAATTTTTTATGAGAGACTTTGTAGTTATAGTTTTTGTCCGAATTTTGGTTGAGTCTCTAAATAAATAGTCAAGAACTGGTCTTGATTTAATTAAAAATATTTCAAATTTGCTCAATCGATTAAAATATATCAAATATTCACTTCGAACTACAATTTTTAATCATAAAAATCGTTAAATTTTATCTATAAATTTAAGAAACCTCTTAAACCTAGGGGAATATATATAGAACCTAAGTATTTACGATGAATGGAATTAAGTGTTAATTCCAGCGGGTTTAACTATAAAACCATCCACTCCTCCCCCACCCACCCCCTTTTCAAAGAGTCTACCCAAGGGATATAATATATACATAAGAACTGGCTCCATTTTCCAACCACCACCATTCCCCCCGCCCCTCGATTCTCTTATGCCCATTTATTAAATTTTCCTCGAAGCTGTGCATGCTGAGTTGACTAAAATTTGTATAAAAAAAAATAAAAAAAAAAAAAATTTCTATCTCTTCCGTCTGTTATCTCTCTCTCTCTCTCTCTCTCTCTCTTGCTCTCTCTCTCTCTCTTGTAGTTGTTGTTGTTGGGGAGCCCGACTATGATCAAGAGATTGACACTAGATTCTTAGTAGCCGCCTCCACGGTATTTCTGTCCATGTCGTTGAAAATCATAACCGAAATTGTTGAGTACGTTAGAAGAAATCCAGAGATCGTAGGCATTATCGATAGGGAAATCAACAAGCTGATGGTAAGCAAGCGAAACTAAAACATTAATTATTATATTTACCAAGAAACACAAAACTCCTCGAAGCTTGTACTAACCACCCCACCCACACCACCATACTCCACTCCACAACCACAACCATAACCAAGACCACTGCCACCAGCAGCCAGCACGCAGCAAACAAAATGCAATAATCGATCGTTTGAACATTTTAAATTTGTTGCTGATTCGGATTCCGATTTGGATTCGGATTCGGATTCGGATTCACATCAATTTCCAATATCCGAGCGACGATTCCTGCAACCGCATTTGAAGAACATTTTCAAACCATTTTTTTTTTTCTTTTCTTTTTTTTTCTTTTTGTTTCGATTTTTGCAGTGCCAGTTCCCGCCAGCGAGGACCCAGTACTACACACCGTACAGACCGTCGGCCGTTTATCCAATAAGATCTCGCGTCGCGTCTATAGAAATGTCTCCCGACAGATCAAGCAGGTCCAGCAGGGCAACATCAACGATTATCTGAGTTCGCTGATCGCCGCCTTGAAGCTGCATCAGTACATCAATTTCATCAACTCGTCGATGGGCACAAATGTCGAGCAGTCGACGCTAGCCAGCGACAACAGTAGCACACCCACACCCTATGGCAGTGGCTCCGCAAACTCCAAGCCAACAACAGCAACACCAACAGTAGCAAAAACAACAACAACAACAACACCAACAATGGCCAAAAGCAACAACTCCTTGAAGAGCAAAACTACAGCAGCACCACCAGCATCGGCGTCCTCAACTGGACAGTAAATTTATTATTGTGTAGCAGGAAGCGGTAGCGAGTGGGAAAATCGCATGTGAAGCGGTTGTAAAAACTCCCCTCCTCGCACCAATAAAAAAAGAAAGAATAATAATAACCGTCGCACCCACCACCCACCACCCACACCCCCGCATAAGAAACACCTCTCACGTGCTGCTCATTTTCTTATTTACCTTTTAATTTTAAATATTTTTTCATTTTTTTTTTTGTAAGACCTACCAAATGAAACATTGAGAAAGGCAGCCACTCCTAAACCACCCCCCCTCCCCCGCCTCCGCCGCCCCCACGCGTTTGCTTTGTAAATATTTATTTGAAGTAATACACACACACACACACACAAACACATACTCCACAACACAACTCCACACCTAAATACACGCACATGCATACACATACACACATTTATATATGTATATTGATATAAGTTGTAGTTGTAAAAGTCTTTTTTTTATATAATTTTCTATACATTTTTAGCTGTGCTAAATTAAAAAGAAAGAAAGCGCCACCTGGCGACCATGTGTCACACATGCACTGAATGGAGAATATGCCTAAAAATAACAAAGAAAATCGGAAAGAATTATACTAAATATACGTACGTAGATATGTATACACATACATATATGCACTGTTTATTGTATATATGTAATGGCCCCTTCCGTAAATAATATAATTATATATATATATATATATATATATACATCATCGATCTAGCCAGATCGATTCGCAGATTTGCAAGCGAAAGAAGAGAGAGAAAGAGAGATCAGTCTCTGATCCTCGCTTATGCTGTATGCTTAATGATATATAAAATACTGATGTTTTTTTTTAATTATGCTTAATATATATCCTATTCTTAGCTGATGATATAATGATGAATTATGCTTTACCTATACGAAGAATATACCTTAAATACTACTGCTCTAACAAACCACAAAACTAATTACTATATGGAAAATTAATAATAATAAACCTGAAGAAAGCAACACAAAAAAAATAATAAAATAAAACCCAAAAGAATGTGAATTATTATCGTTACGAATGGTAGATAATGTCCGCCAGAGGTGGGGTCTTAAAAGAAAACATCAGACGAAAGGCATTTCATATTACTTGTGGCACGCTCGCATACATATAAACATGCAGGCTGTGGCCCAATTTTACGATGACTCGAACAGTTCCATTTCCTATTCCAAAGTCCCCACTTCAACCAACTGGCATTCGGCGATAAGACCTCATACAATATAATATTATATGGTGTGGTATGTGCTCGAAAGAGTTGGAAAGCTTCCAGACTTGGAGATATCTCGCAGTGCCGTCTCTAAAGTGATTGGGACTTTGGATTGCTTGGATCTATGTTCTATATAGATAAACTTCCCCCATTAAGTTTACCCAAATCAAAATCGATGAGTTAGTAAAATTACAGCCCGAGCTTATCGTGCTTAACAATTTTGTACCTGATTGCGTTTTATAACAGTCCAAGTGTTTTTATATATGTATTTTATACTTTACTATAGCCTGAATCGTAAATCGGCGAGATAACGTGCATATTGTTTTGATTGATACCAGCGTGACGTACAAGACTATCTACTTATTAGCCTACACCTTTGCCTACGTATTTTTTATTGGAAATCTTGAAATCTTATCCAGGTAAATTCTAAGAAAAATCAGAAAATTGTTAATGTAGAATTAATCAAGTGGATAAAATACTCGGAATTGCTTTGGCATAAAACAATTGGTGCAGTTTTCAAAAAATCATCGTGTGCAAATCATTGATACCATATAAACTATATAATGCTACAAAGTTGAGCGATAGGGTTTCCGGTGAATGGTCTAATTATATGGGTTTTTTAATAGTTATTCTATTCTTCTACTCAATTGAGGAATTTGTGTTTATTTGTTCTGCAAATCATAGAGATATGGCATATCAAATTGTGATTTTTTTCAAAGATTATTTGTGCTGTTTGCTGTTTCAAATTGAAGTGTATAAGTGGAATATAATTTTCTACAATTTCTGGAATTCTTTTTTCCCAGTGTATAAGCCTGGTTTTTGTTATGGCGCCACAACATTTGGCCCATTTAATTTTTTAGTTATTTTTTTTTAATAGAAAACAGCATTGTCGCGTTGTTGTTTGGCTCGTGATTAAATTGCACGGTAACGAATCGGTTATTGTTATCTGCACAACTCACCTGGTACCTGGTGCCAGAAAGTGCCAATTCAATATACGTAAGTATGTATGTATGTATGTATGTATAAAGTTCAGCAGTTGTGTTTTACCGCGAAGGGCCTATTTATAGATAGAGATAACACACACACACAGACACACACACACATATATATATACACAGCTTAAGCATGGGCAGCCTGTTATAAAAGGGGACGAAGATGGGGTGAATGCCGAATTCTACAAAAATTTCCAATACTAATTCTACATGCTTATTGGTATTTGGGCTCTGAGGCTGTTCCTGTTTGCTCGTTGCATCGATAATGACGATGCTAATGTTGGTGGCAGTGGGGCAAAAAAAAACAACCAAAAAACCTAATTTGATGTTGCTTATACCCTTTAAATTTCGTCGTCATATTAGAAACAGACAACACGGCAAAAATAAGTTTACACACAAGAAACTTTAATATTTAGCTAGATATCGTATTTTTCCATTCTATACCATATTATATAAATATATGTATATATATACGCAACACTCTTTCACTGTGCAAGGGAAGGGTGTGTTAACTACGGCTTACCAAATACAGTTATTCTTGCTTTTTTCGTTTTCATTTCGCTTTCGCTTATTTTGTATGCCCGAGCGCATTTCGAAGCGAACCCAATTTTGGTTATAGAGCTGCATGCTCTGGCATAGCTGGAATGCCGTTTGGGACTTCCAAGGCAATGGGAATCTCGTGGAAAGCATTTAAGGAGAAGGTCAATAATTATATATGTATGCATGTATACATACATACATACATATATATATATATGTTTGTATATGCATGTTTGTATGTGTCTGGAATAAATTCCCAAAAAAAAAAAACAGGCGATCAGATTCTTGTTTATTGTCTGTACATACTTAATAAATTCTTCTTTGTGCAGGGTATAGCCTTTGCTGTGGGGTTAATTGGCTTGATCAAGCAACGTAAGTATATATATCTATATATATATATATATAGGCATAGAGCTTCAGTTCATCTTTCTTTTCTATGCAGTTACCAGAGAACTGTTTTTTTTTTTTAATTTTATTGCAGCTACGACGTGTCAGCAAATTTCTTAAAGTGTATTTAAAGGTCGACCATTCAAAACTGATTGTGTGTGATATTATTATTCTATTTTTTTTGTGGTTTCTGTGGTTTTTTTTTCCCCGTAATGCTTGGTTGGAGTACTGGTAAAGCTGGTTTGGACTTAGGTTCGTAATGATTATTGATGATGATGTTGTTGGTTAAGGCAGACCGCAAGATGTGGAAATTTACTAACATCAAGTGAAAATGGGAGCTGCTTTAATGGACTTTGGTCGTCACCCCTTTTGCGGTTGTTCTACATATGACGAAGACGGCAGTGCTTGGAAGTCTTTCAAGTGTTGGGGAGTACAGGGGACTTGGAAAGAGTGGGGTGACGTTCAGTTGACAAGGCATATGTCTTATCAGACCAATAAAGACGTCAACAAAAACAAAACAAACAAAATAACACCGCTCAAAACGTTGAATTCAATACATAAATATATACAGTATATATATACTGTATAGTATAGTATACATACGTATGTGATGGAGAGAGCAATTGCAGCAATTGCGAGATAAGGCGATCAGGATGAGGTGTTCTTGAAATGTGGGCGTTAAGTGCAACGGAAGGGGCGTGGCAAACAACAGTGTGTGGCAATCAACTGCTCGAAACTGCGTCGGCAAACAACGAGGAGGCTCAAGTGCTAAAGTACAACAAGTGGCGTGATTATTATTATTCTCTTTATTATTATTATGCCAACACTCGCATACACGAACCGTTTATTTATATATATATATATATATATACATACATACATACATACGTATTCGCACATCTGGTCTGGCTTTTGCTGTTGTAATTGCTGCACTTGGCCGACGTTCATTAAGCGATAAGTGAAGACACCTTCCATCGATACGCACATAACATTTAGCCAGTACATCAACCCGCCGGATGAGTAGCAATGTTCTTCTCCCAACGCACTGCTTGAGTGCCTTATTCGCTTTATATTCGGTTCTGCAACCGTCTGAACTGCTTGAGCGTCTATTCGCTTTATATTCGGTTCTGCAACCGTGTGGTTGGTGTCTGGACTGCTTACAGATTTTTGTTTTTTTTTTGCGATTCTTTCTTACATATTGAACCTCTTTATTCTCTATATATATATATATATATATATCTAGACAAAAAATTATAGATCGCTTCCTGGACACATATCGCTTTATACAGGCAAATTTAGACACTCTCAGTTCAAACTTAAGTAACGAACACTTCAATTTAATTGAAAATTGGTTAAGTTTTAAAAGAGTTATTCGCCAAGAATATCTTGTGGGGTACCCAATTGGGTCTACAGTGTAGACTCCATATAAAGGTTGTTAGAGCATCTGCCTTCCGAATCGAGGTGCGAAACGCTAGATAAGAAAATATTTACTTTCTGTGTAGCTAAATATGATCTGAAACCTAGGTTAATTCAATGGTACTTAACAAGCTGCCCTCCAGTTTCCAACCATAGCTGATATTGTAGTATTCCAAAATGGCAAAAAAAACCCTTCAATTCGCATTTAAGTTTCTCCAAGTAATTCGATTCAATTTATTGCACGCGCCCTTAAAAATGAACGCGATTTGTATATGGGTAAATAATTATATATCGTGATTAGATCATAGCACATTATGAAACGTGGACCAATAAATAGAACCATTAACTATATATGGTAGTACATGTACAGTACATATGATTATAAATATATATGTGGCTTAACAACTAATGTTAATACAGCTCATTTCCTTTATTTTTTAGGATAAGGTAAATAAGATTTGAGTTTTGTTAATTTTGATATAAAAACCTGCAGCTGGCAATAGTTGTTGCTGTTATTAAAGGTTTTATTTGTTTATTTTTTTGGTGGTAATGATGATCGGGGATGGGGTGGGAAAAGGGGGCGTGAGCTTGCCCGGGCGTTCTTTAGCCCCATTCAGCATGTTGTTCATTTTGTCGTGTGTGTTTTCCGTACGTTTTCTTTATATATTTGTAGTTCTCCTTCCTATCACAAACGCCCAGCACAGCACAGACCCCACTATTTGTTTGGGGTTTTTTAGATCATTGTTTGTCTATCACTTGGCTACGTGCACATCCAATTTTTCATTTGTTCCTCTTGGCTTTTGGCCACAGCATCATAGTTATGATCGTTGCTTTTTTGTGTTTGTCAATATCTTGTACAATTAAACATAACAAAATTAACTATTACGTCAGGTCAGTTAGGGGATTTTGGGCGAGTGTTGCTTGCGAGTGTTGCTTGCGAGTGCTTTCCACTTATTTTTGGGAGTTATTTTCCGCTAACATTCATATATAATCGATATATAGCTAGTTATATTTTCAGCACTTGATGTGCTCGCGCTTTCAATGCTTTATCCACCAGCAGACATACACATTTGTTGCGTCTTCCGCTCTTTCTATCTCTCTCATGCTTTAGCTATTTTGTTTGCTCGCGCGCTCTCTCTCTCTCTCTCTCTCTCGTTTTCTCTGTCTCCCTCTCTAGGCCAAACCAGCCGAAAAACTGTTGCTGCTGCTACTGACAACAGGCTCTTCGGTGTTCGAATGCTGCTTGTTGAGCAGCTGCATAAAATATTCGCCGAAGACGGCATGATTGTAGGAGACGAGGCGACGGAACGAGGCTATAAATGCAACCAGCTCCTCCTCATAGTCGGTGAAGCCGAGCGGTGGCGGCGGTATATTGCCATTGGAGCGCAAAGCGACGCGCACAAAGCCATCCAAGCGACTGGCTATAATAAATTGAAAGTGAAACGTTTGATTATTTCAATGCATATAAACACGTTCCACACAGTTGAAAAGAAACATTCAAAGTTTGTCTTCCTCAATTCGATTGTTTTTTCGTAATTATTTTAATAGCAAGGAAGCAAATGATTAGGGTTGAGTAACACCCCCCATTTAGTTGGCTTCATTCGCATCAGAACAGAAAATATTTATATGAGTTTTGTCGATCAACAATCGAGGAAAACATTTGCTTTTGAAAAATGGCACATATCTAACCAGGTACCAGGCACTTACTCATTAGGGTGCGCACGGGCGACGTCTTGTTGCTCAGCTGGAGCACCTGACTCTTCAGCTGAGCCTCCTGGGACTCGGTAAGCGGGGGCAGCTCCTCGCTGGCTAGTGAAGTATTAATAAATGCGCGTATCTGCTCATAGCAGTTATCAATGGCAGCGTTCAGTTGACTTTAGTAACGAGAAGGAGCACATTAATAACGGGTATATATCTATATATATATGCAATGACTTTGCAACATTGCAACACTTACTCCTTTTGCTTTACATGCTGCACCAGCACCTCCAGCTGCTGGGCCAGTTTAATGCAATTCTCGCGTCGTTGCGATATAACCGGCACACTTTGCGCTACTGAGATGAGCGAGGCGCACAGGATTAGTCGTTGTGCGCGCCAGCTGAGACCTGCAAAGCGATCCTTGTCGATGTGCAACAGTTCGGGAAATTCTTTTTCAGCCGGATAGTCGAGCAGCTGCATGCAAGCATTGTAGATGATGTCGTCGTTGCTGTTGCATCCTGCACGATTGCGCTGCAGCCAATCCTCGGTGGTCGGAAAACCAGCTAAAAAGAAAACAAGGCAATAAATATTGAGCTGCCTCATGCCCCAAAATACGCACCATTTCCATGAAACTCGCGCAAATAGTTGCTAAACTTTTGCTTCTCGTATTCCACGGAGTTGGCAGCAATATCGTTGCGGGCCACGGAGAGCATAAAGTTGGCCATGTCCAGCTTCATGAGGGACATGCACTGTAATATGCCGCGGAATGTGTCGACAACATCATCGATTTCGCGCAGCTTGGCCACAGTCTCATCTCGCGCCGGCGCACACATGCTGGACAGCAGATGGATCACGAAGTTCGCATACGCCCTGAAATCCAAGGTGCCCTTCTCCGCCTGCTGTCTGATTAGTGCCTCATCCAATGCCGCATTGATGCGGCCCAAAGCAGTTGCATTCTTCACCGACAACAGCTGCGGAAAATCCTCCTTAATCTCGCCCAGCAATCGAATGGCCTGATCGTAGGACGGCGGCTGACGTTCCAGTTGCTCGCGCAGCATATCCCAAAATGCCTTGTGCACCATGGTCTTGATGCGACCCTCCAGACTGCAAGCGAGAGAGATAGAGAGACAGAGTGAGGGAGATATATAAGATTTCCGAGACAGAGGAAATGAGAGACAAGAAAGCAAGCTGGATGACTCACCTGTCCATGGGCGGCTCATATGGCTGCAGCTTAAACTCTGGATTGAGTGCTATCTCATGGGCTAGTTCCATGTTTTGGAGATTCTTCAACATGCTGGCTACTTCATCCATGGTTACCACCTTGGGCGGGCTGCCCGCGACGCTGGGTATCAGGAAGCGCGTCATACTATCCGTGGAGCTTTCGCTGTCCGTCCGCAGCCGCAAATCCTTGTCTTGATTCTTCTGCTGTTGCTGTTCGTTGTTCTCCTTGGTGTCCATGTTTTCCGTATTACTTTGATTTTCACCGGATATATATATATATATATTGATCGCTGCTTTTCAATAGATGGCTTTAAGCTGCGCTGGTTGGTTTCCTTTGTTTCAATCTTTTTTCTTTTTTTTTATATTGTTTTTTTTTTTTTTCGTCGTGCAACTGGTTTTCTGCAAATATGGAATAAAGCGTGTTTTTCCTTATAAGTTGTAATTGCGATTCGCTTCCGCGTTCAGAAGGAAGCACAAAGCAAAGGCTTTTGTCAAACTGCATCGCAGCTCAGGGTCAATTTTTATCGTGCACATCAATTACAAAAATAAAATAGACAACTAATACAATTCTACATTTCTTTTAATTATATAGCAATCAATTAGGGTGGAAATATTACAAATATTACTAATAACATATGGAATATATTGCGAGAAACTACCATAACTATTCAGATCATGCAAGATATAGAATATTGCAATTTGCACAGACCGTCAGAGTCAGAGTTGTATATTCTGGCCCTTAATGCTGACGAAATGCGACTTTAAAAATGAACGCAAGGCAACAACCGTTAAAAGTGTACGTTTGTGTGTGAGTATGCGAGACAACAAAGAAACAGAAACAGAGACAGAAAGAGCAGCAATGAAGGCAAACAACCACCTTGCAGTTACAGTTCGCACACACTCACACACGGAAGAAAATGATGTGGGGGGGGATATGCAAAGAAACATTTGTAGCCTAGATCAAAATATATGTAAAATAAAATGTTGGAATTTGAATCTGTGGTGCTGACACAGTTTCCAAAATTAGCGCAGAGAAGCAGAGCAAATTGCACAACTGCCCCTCGCAACGAAATGGCGACATAAACAAAGAGACGATAATAAAGCAGCCAATGAAAACAGAAACGAAGAAAATTCGACTATTGCGCAGCAGCGCAGCTTTGCGTGCTGGGATGTGTGTGTGTATTTTAAATTTGACACAAGGACGGCGCGGTTGGGTGGTTGGGGTGGCTGACACAATTATTGTAACAATTTCGAGTACACATCGATATGAAAACATAAGCACCAAAAAAACGTACCTCTAATAAGAGCAAACTCGAAAATATAAAATTTATTTTTTCTATTCACGAAAAACACTTGCACAATTTAATTTGGGGTTTGGAATTTCATGTTTTCAACAAATTTAAAACATTATTTTAGCGCGAACGCTTCACGCGCTTTCGAAGTCAAAATTGTAATGTGAGTAATAATCTTATGAATGTACAAATTTCGATTTGAACTAAAGCAGGCCAGCTTTGTTTGTTGTGCTCGCTATGCTTTGTTCCCATATGTTCCACAACATTCGAGAATAAAAGCGGGTATGCAGCTCAGCAAATTTGTAATAGCATGAAATCAGCAAGTGAGAACATTAACCATCTAAATGCCATACAGCTTGCCCTTAAACTTTACGCTACTTGTGTCTCGAGTGTCTCGTGACTTCAACTATAATATTTGTCCTTAACAATTATTGTTCATTAACTGGATAAAATATCTTGCCTTCAGCACAGCTGGTGTTTTGCAGCGTACTAGCCTGACCCCACAAGCGTTGCCACATTCTTACAAACCGACATCAACAGTTAAATGATCAAAGCGCAGACTAATATTAATTTAGTGATTTTGAAAAAAAAACAAGCTGCCGCTTTAAATAAATACAACCCATTTAATTATATTACGTTACTTTCGGAAATATATGTTTGGGTCTCAGCATATTAATTTAAAAAGCCAAGCGTTGCTGTACGGCCAAAAACAGTAACAGCACAGCGTACACACTGACAATGTGGCAACCCTACAAACTAATCAGACAATCGACAGACTCAATAGTATAGAAGAATTTCGGAATTTTTTTTTTCGGGCTAATGTTAATTTGGTTAAGCACATATAAGAAATAAACAAAAAATCAGTAAACTGCAGTAACTAACGCACTCCACAATCACAACGACGACCACCACATCACACCAAGTGTAGAGTGTTTTGTTTTTGCTAATGTCAACCGATGTTGTAGCCACATTGCTGTGTGCCCCACCAACCACAACCAATAACTCCCTTGCCATCCTGCCACCCACTGCAACATGGAAAGTGAAAAGATATTGATGGCTGCCGGTGTCACTGTCGCCGCTGTGGTTGGTGCTTTCGTCTTTTGGGGTCCATCAGGTAAGTGACTGACAGAGATTCATTTAAACATTTAACAAAACAATCTGTATGAATTCGCCGGTATATTTTTCAGGCTCTCGTTTGCGTCAGCGTCGCGGTCAAATCGCTGGACTGCACAATTTTGGGCGCACCTGCTTTCTGAATACACTGCTACAGGCGCTGGCTGCCTGCCCGCAATTTATTGCCTGGCTGCAATTGTATAATGGCGCCACGCCCGATCGCAAGAGCCTGATTAGCTCGATGCTGAACACCTTAGAGGTAGTAAATGGGACGCATGCAACACTTCGCGGTGATCCCCATTCACCGGGTGCAGTGCTGCGTGCACTGAACACACTGGGCTGGGTCATACCGCAGGAGGAGCACGATGCACATGAGCTGTTCCATGTGCTCCTGTCGTCACTGGAGGAGGAGGCAACGCGACCACAGCAAATGGGCTGCCTGTCGGATGCGCTATTGCCAACTGGCCTAACAACAGCATCAGAAGTAGCTAGCAATGATTTTAATGATACGGGCAATATGACGCCGCTGGCTTATCGCAATGTGCCCGCTGTGGGTCAACGGATTGGGGACCAGCCTCACCGGCCATCTAGTGCCATGCTCTCTGATTTTCTCAATATGGAATACGATGAGTCTACCAACCTGCAGCGTCTGGTGCGCTCCGAAGCGCATACTCCCGACTCTCCGGCCTCTATTTGCGAACGTGAGTCGGCGGATATGTTAACCCCAACGGGTGCGACTGCATCATTTTCGGGTCATTCGCCGTTTGGCTATCAATCCGCAGTTGCCGCAATGGATTTTATTAATCCACAGCCGCCGCTGAATGGCTCACCCATTCTGGGAGGCGAGCGTCTGTCGCGCCCTCGCCAACCGCAATCACAGCAGTCGCAGTCGCAGTATATTGACGGTCTCAATCGACGCGTTTCGAGCTCGTGTCGCTCGTTGGAGCGCCTTAATCGTGGACCTGGACGCGTGTCCATTTGGTCGAGTATGATGCCCAGTCAGGTGGCGCATCCGTTTCAGGGCGCCATGGGCGCCCAAATCGTTTGCAACGGTTGCGGATCCAAGTCGGCGGTGCGATATGATAAATTCGATAGTGTCACCTTAAATCTGCCCGAGCAGCGGCGTTCAGGACTAAGTTTGGGGCACCTGTTAAGCGAGTACATCACCTCGGAGGATCTGAGCGATGTCAAATGCGATTCGTGCAACGAGACAACAATGCACACCAAATCCGTTACGTTCGCCAAGCTGCCGGCGTGCCTCTGCATTCACATTGCCCGCACCATCTGGCTAAACACTGGGCAGCTGTGCAAGCGACAGGATTACGTGCACTTCCCCGAGAGTCTATCCATGGCGCCCTACAGCTTCGTGCAGCCGCATCTCAACAGTCAGGTGAGTCCCCTGAGTAACCCGTGATTCATTCCATTTCCAGTTTTTCATGGTCTCTTTTTGTCTCTAATATGATAATATAACTGTTATATTATAGCATCTCCTCATCGAAAATGTATGTTTTATTTTCAACAAATATTGGCCAAACCAAACAAAATACAAGCTTTAATATTATAAAAACTTTGAACTCATTTATCTGCTTGTGTTGGAAATAAATGGTCACAAACTAAATTATTATTTGTGCATAAATAATTTCCATTTGTCTGCAGAGGGTAAAACATGTTTTATTTTCCATTTACATTTACAGGCTGGCACTCCTTGGGGCTCCACAATGTCCCTGTATTCCTCCAGTCTGCCCATGAATAATGGCGGCGGCGCCGGTGGCGAGAGCTTTGGCACAATGTTTCCCAAAAATCTATACCGGCTGCTGGCGGTTGTCGTGCATTCCGGCGAGGCGAACAGCGGACACTTTGTCACCTATAGACGCGGCTCGCTGCGCAATGCCCATCGGTGAGTCATCCCGTCGAAGGGACTTGGCCTACAAACATATGTGAAATGATTTATATTCTTTAAAAAATATTTCAGCTGGTTCTACACTTCGGATACGATTGTGCGTGAGGTGTCCATTGATGAGGTGTTGAGTGTGCCCGCCTATTTATTGTTCTACGATCGTGGACAGCAGCGTGGACAACAGATGCAGATGCGCTAAGAACTGCCACGCCCATCTCAACCTCGTTCCCGCCCCTGAAGCATATGCGGAGAAGATTCGTGTCGGCCTAGTCATTTATACTTTTTCTCAACGTTGTGATGGAAAACTCAAAAATTCATGCGATACATGAAACAGTGGCCATAGGACAATAGTCCTCAACACAAAAAAGAAAACAAAAACCAGAAAACGATCAATGATCTGCAAGAAATGGTCTCAGCAAGCACCAAAAACAAAAAAACATTTAAAGTCACCCTGCGGGGCTTATATGCATATAATAGCTACAAGAACACCAATTACTCATTTATACTGTTTGTTACATCAATGCATTTAATTATTTAAAATTGAATTGAAAATTCAGGTCATGTGCTTTTAGATCTAACTGTCTATAATTACATAGCAATTATTGCTACTTCATCCTATAAAATCAATAAGTATAATTTGTTTGGCGTTTGTTTAAAGTGTGTTAATATATGTTTGTTTTTTTTTTATACACTATGTATTTATATGAACTTCCCGCTCCTTGTTGATCAGGGGCAAAATTCGTGGGTCAAACGATTCGTTGCATTTATTGATATGCGAAGCGGTCTATACATAAAGGGAAAATAAAGCTTTCCCTAAACTGGAGAAGTTTGAATACCCCTAAACTACCCCTATGGTAACAATGTACATGATATAGTGGCTCGGTTATTTACTAAGTCGGCCAACACAATAATAATCCATGTTAAACGCATATAAATAAAGTTCGGATAGATATTTAAATACAAAAAAAAAGTTGAATTTTGACGGGAATAAATTCTACGCTGTGTAATGGGCTATATGACAAGGGTTTTCAACAAAGTTAAGGAATCGGAATTTATCCAAGATCACTTATAACTGCGATTACATTTGAAAATTTGAAAATGAATATTACTAATCGTTCATTATCGATATATTCCCCGATAACTCACTGCACACTAAGTGTTGGTGTGTACACACTTTCACAATGCACATTGCAATACATTCGATTTTCAAACGACGATCCTAAGAAAAGCCAAATATATGGGTCGTTCGATAAGTGTGCAAATAATTATCAAGATGATCCTGCTGAAATAAGAGAATATCTCTCTGAGCTGGTTAACATAGCGCCAATTTGAGCTGGATGGCTTTACTGGCTTATCAGCATTTGAAAATAACGATTTGACTGAGTACATATTGTTATCGCTGCATATCGATAGACAGAAGTAATTTGTTGGTTTGTGAACACTTGGATTTGCTTGCACTCGAATTTGAAAAACAAACCCAAGCAATGCTCGAGTTGTGTGTCTGATCAAATAGTATGTCAAACAACAATAATAAAAAGCAACATAATGAAAGGAAAATGCAGCACACATCACGATTCACGCCCAAAATAAGAGAATATCTCGCCGAGCTGCCAAACGAACGCGAATTAGAGCTGGAGCGCTTTATGGCATTATCATCATCCTCACCAGCGAGCAGCAGCGTCAGCGTTGGCGCGCACAGCACCGACGCAATGCGCAGCGGCAGCCGCAGTCACCGTCACTGCGGCAGCGAACTGGTGGTTGCAACAGCAACAACAGCAGTAGTAGCAGAAACAACAACGAAAAGAAGAACAACAGCTGCCTGTACAGCTGCCATGGAATGCATGCGTATCAAAAATAAAGCACCACAAATAATTAACAATCCGATCGTCATGGAAACGATTCCGAGCAGCAGCAGCAGCAGCAAACCGACTGCATCCCTTTCTGCTGAGGACTTGCGCACACCAACAAAGGGCACGCAGACAACAACGGCACAAATGCAGACGCGCATGACGCAAACACCGGAATCGGCATTGAAATCGCACAAGCGCTTGGAATGGGATCCAGCTGCCGATGTGGGTTATCGCTGTGAGCGTGCCGCATCCGTTAGCAATATTAGCACACTGGAGCGCTCTGTGCTAGAGGCGGCCATACAACCAAATCGTTCCGAATCCGATTTGAATCGTTTGCAACAGCAACAGCAGCACCGGCACCAGCAGCAGCAGCAGAAGCAACACGAGGCGACGGCGCCTCCGCCTTCGTCTGCGCAGCCGCCGTTGGCTTCCAGCACCTTTGTCAATAGCCAGACGATGACAACGCCAGTGCCCAGCCAGAGTTCACGCCGTGAATCTGGCGTCACATCAGCGGCAAGCAGCTTTGACTATCAACACCACCACCACCACAACTCGCAGCCCTCCTCCACCGCCGCCACGAGCCGCAGCAGCAACAGCAGTCGGCACACGCTCAGCGCCGAGGAGCTGCTGCGTCATGTGGAGCAGCAGCGTCAGGAGCGCGAGTACACTGCCCAGTTGCAGCAAGTACTCTGCAACAATCGTCGACAGAAAAACAAAGAGAATCAAGAGCCACAGCCACAGCCGCCGCCGCCATCTTCGCGCGCTAAATCCAGCGCCTCCTCGTCGGCTGCCTCCTCCGTCTCCTGTCCGCCTGGTCGGGGGGATCTGGATTTGGGCGTCGATCTGCTCTGTTCGCTGGTCAACAAGCGCAGCCTAAGCCACGGCCAGAAAAAGCAGCTAATTCGGGACATTGCCAAGCGCCTGGCCTGTCTCGATCTTGTATCCAGCAGCAGCAGCAACAGTCGAGCCGAGTCCACTCGCAGCTCCCGGCGCAGCAAATCTGTTAGCCAGCACAAGGAGCATGAGCAATTGCAGCTGCAACAGCAACAGCAACAGCAACAACAAGAGCAGACCACTAACAATGATAGCCATTCGAAGGGTAAGTTGCACAGGCTAAATACAGATTATTTGTTGGTTGATATTGATTGATTTATTCCTGCTCTCCTTGCAGATACGCTGAGCCAGTGGCGCAGAGACAGAGCCACAAATACGAGCAATAGGTCCACCTTGGACAAACCAATGGTGAAGCAAGTGACGCCACCGGCTGTGTCAGCTCCTGTTGCAGCAGCTGTGCCTGCTTCTGCTGCTGCTGCTGATGCTTCTGCCCCTGTGCCTGCGCCTAGAACTCGCGTAGCCACGCCCTCTCAAACACCTTTGCAGTCGTGCAGTTACGGATCGACAAGCAGCGGCGCATCCAATGAGCTGGTCACGCAAAAGACGAACTTACGGTCAAAGTCCAGGAGCTCGGCAGATGCTGCCGATCTGTTTGCCATGCGAGAATGGCTTCATCCGATGACCCAAAGTGAGATCGATTACGAAGAGAAGCGACTGCAGTTGCGCTTAACCCTAGACAAGGAGCGTCGTTCGCAATTGGACTGGATCGAGACGGAGATTCGGCGCCTGCGCATGCTCCAAAATCTATTGAACAACGCCAAGAGAGAGGCACATTTGTCACCACCGCCCACAACTGGTACAAAAATTCCGACTCGAAGGGTTGATGGGCCAACCACGGATGAACCCAACCAGCGTCAGCCGAAGCGTCCAGCGCCGCCAGCACCACCAGTGACACCAGTTTCAACACCACTGCCAGTTGCAGTCACGGTTCCAGTTGAAGTTGCTCAAATTGTTGCATCAGCACCGACAACAATACCAGCACCACCGCCAACGCCACCACCACCACCACCTCCACCTCCAGTGTCACGACCACTGCCACCGATACCGCCGCCAATGCACCCACCAGCGGCTGTGCAACGACAGATGCAGCGCAGCAAAATGGCAACGCCTAACACGCTCAGCCATTCGGGCAGCAGCGAGAGCGTCTGCTCCTTTGTCCAGCAACGTCAGCGTCAATTTATGGCCCACTATCAGAATCAGCAGCAGCAGCGCCTGGAGCAGCAACAACAGCTCTTCATGCTGCAGCGGCATCAGC
This sequence comes from Drosophila melanocephala, assembly GCA_037043625.1. Lineage (NCBI taxonomy): Eukaryota > Metazoa > Arthropoda > Insecta > Diptera > Drosophilidae > Drosophila > Drosophila melanocephala. The sequence goes on along the minus strand of JBAMBD010000523.1, from coordinate 2,578,727 downwards.
AGCAACAGCAACAGCAGCTGATCCATCGACAGCAACAACATTTGCATCCTACTTGCCAAATGGTATGACTTCATTGGAGGACAAAGAGAATCATACTCCATATAATCATAAATTAATTGTTTATTTTTTCCGTGCCACACAGCATCAACACGTGCATCAGTGCCACCAACAGGAGCAACAGCAGCAACCACAACAACAACATTATATACAAATGCAGTATGCACATGGAATGGGCAATGATTACAGCTGCCTCGATGAAGGAGCTGTCTACTATCAAGTGGTTAACTCTCAATCGGCGCCTTGCTACGTGCACACAACGGAAGCAGCAGCAACAGCAGCAGCACGCAGCAGCACCATCAGCACCAAGCAGCAGCAGCAGCAGCAGCAGCAGCAGCAGCAGTAGCAACAACAAAAATAGCAACAGTAGCAGCAACGGCAGTAGCAAAAAAATGTGCATTAGCAGCCGCAACAAGCAATAGCTGCAGATCAACGAGTTCGACTTCGTCGATGCTGTGCATTAGCTCGGAGATGTCGATACCGATGGGCATGGTTAATGCCTGCGAGGCGACCACAACAACAACAACAACAACGCATCAGTATGATGACGTTGCCTGCCACCAGCAGCTGCAGCTGCGCCGGCGTTTGCGTCATCATCATCATCATCACCATGCGCATAAGGAGCATAATAATGTGCAGCAGGCTCAGCATGAGCAGCGCCAACAGATGCTGCAGGTGCGTCCACGTGGAATTGCGTATGCCATTCAATTTACCGCCAGTGGCGATGCCAGCGAAATGCTCTCAGACGCACTGACGCTGCAGGAACATTTACAGCTCGCCCGTCCACTGTTCTGTGCGCAATCCAAGCAGCGCAAGGCCATCCTCAATGAGATGCAGTTGCTGCGCAATCAGCGTCGTCGCGAACTCGATCAACTCATCGAGAACAGCAGCCTGGAGACGCTAGATAAACGATTGGAGCAGCTGCCGCCACCAGTTACCTGTGAGCGCAACAACAAACTCAAAATCAAAGGCATCAAATCTGAAACTAATATTTGTTATACTTGTATTTGCAGCACGCGTTCGCATCTTCTCCACAAAGGAGATGAAGGCGCTGACCAACAAACGCTGTGAGAGTCTGCCCGAGGTACTCGCCGCACAGAATCGGGAACTCGAGGAGCGCCGTCGTCGCAGCAATCGCATCATGCGCGACGTCTTCAATCGGGTAACACACACATTCATATTAAATCACATTGCATACAATCTCAAGATGAATTTCCATGATCCTATAGCGTTTGCAGCGTCGCGTGCGTCGTGGCAAACTGTCGCTGAACCACAGTCGTACCGTCATCTAGCCTCTCTCCTCCGAGACTCCAAACAGTGCCAGTTCTTAGCGTGAGCTAGAAACATATAACAAATCGGTTTTTGTCGACAGCAGCAGTTTCCATTATTGGATGCCACTGAAGCCAGAATCACGTTACTCTTTTATCTTTTTTTTAGCTAATATTATATTTTTTTTGATGTTTTTCAACTTAAATTTATTTATAGTATAATACTCTGTTTGGCCAACAAAATGAAATGGGATTTGCTTTATCAGATACCACTCAGATATATGATGACTTCCTTGCTGTATGAGTTAAATTGTGCACTGTAGCAGAAATTATATATACAAATGCCATCATCAAGTTAATAAATGTGAAAATATATTTGATTTGAGATCGGCTTTCTTTATTTAAGTGATAACATTGGCGATTAACAATATGCGTTATAATTAATATGTAATAATATTAAACTCTGCAAGCTATACAACGTTCTTCTGATTGACGTCTCCTAAATATTGGTGTTATATTTCTGAGGAAATTTCTTATGATTAATTAGACAGAAAATATTCAAATATCAACAAGACGACGAAAGAAAATCATATTGTATTGTTAACCAACAAATACAATGCAACTACGAATGTTTGCTATATATACGTGTTTATCGTTTACCGTTTGTCGTTATAGTTTATCGCAATTGAGATTAGTATTGATTGGAATAATATATGTACGAATATGTAATTTTTCTATAATACCAGCCGCAATACCAAATCAGGTCACAGGTCTCACATTTCTGCCGCATATAGATCGAACGTGCTTTTCAATCGACAATAGCACGGGAAACATTACGGAAGTGTTGGACTTTTGGGTTAGGAACGGCTTGGAAGTGTACTGGGTTACCAGGAAGTGGACCAACAAACAATGCAAGTTTAACGCGTTTTTAAGAGTCAATTATAGGGGAATAATTTTCGAATATTTAACTATAGTATATAGATTTGGAATATATATATATATATATATATATATATATACATATATTTATATATATATGATAACAACGCTCTCGTATATGGCAAATACTTTTCGCACTTAGAAGCTAATAATTGAGATTGCAAACAATTTTTATTTTTATTTTTTTTTTTTTTTTTTAGATTCCTAGACTCCTGCTTGCATTTTGGTAACTTATTTGCGGGCAACCATGTCGAGGCCGCCTTCCTCCTCCATTTTGGATAGAAACTTGATGGCGCGCTGCGAGGGTTCCGTCTGTCGTGCCATATCAATTAGGGCCAACAGTTTCTTGATGCCGATGAAGACGCTGCGGGCGAAAGACCAGAAATACGATGTAATTGCATTTTTTTTCAGAAATCTCAGATTGCCGAATTGTCTTACCGTTTGCCGGACATCTTCTTGCCAATGGCCTGGATTTCGCCCTTGCTAAAGATATCGGATTGCTCAAGCACGGCGGTAACATGCTCCGGGCTGGATAAATTGGGCACATGCAGCACCGAGGTGAAGGCCGACAGCATTTCCATTTCGTCCAACACTTCCCTGCAATATACAAAAGTTACAGTTAGGGATGTAGCTTGGTCTACAGGATGTCAGCTCACCGTCTGCTTGAAGTGCAGAGTATCAAGAGCTTGCGCCCCTTGGGCGGCTGTTTCTTGAGCAGCACCAGCAACGCTTGCAGCGTTAGATTGGAGTAACGTGGCCCAATGGGTCCATAGTCGAGCAAACGCTCCACATTGTCGACCACAATGCAGCTGAGGGTGGAGCGATAGGCATCGTCGAAGATCTTCCGAATATGTAGACACTTCGCCGACTCGGTATAGCCGACCATATCCTCGGGCGAGCAGACCTTCACAAAGGGAAAGTCTGACATTTTGGCCAGTTTGGCGGCCAACGCGGTCTTGCCAGAATTGGGCGCACCGGCAATAAGCACAGAGACGACACCAATGGATTCGGGGGCCTTCGCCTGCTGGACATAGAGCATGCCATCCTCGAGCAGATTGGTCACCGGCTGGCCCCAGTTGATGACGCTCCTAGCGAGCATATTGTCGAGTATCTCCTGGGCGGTACCAAATGCCGGCTTAATATCATTCTCCAGCGAATGCAGGAAGTCATCGCGATTCACTTTCAATTTTTCCATGGCCTCCGGATCGACGGTGACCTTTGCATCGGCCTTGATCAAACGATTCATGGCGCTTGATTGAGCCGCACGCACCAGACCCTCCAACTCCGCACCGCTAAAGTTCTTGGTAAGAGATGCGATCTCCTTGTTGTCGACATCATCATTCATTTTGTTGAAATCCCGCATACGCTTCGTATGTATGTTAAGGATCTGAACGCGTCCCGCCTCATTGGGCAGACTGATCTCCATTTGGACCTCAAGACGGCCCGGTCGCAGCAGCGCCTCATCAATCATGTCCCGCCGATTGGTCATACCGATGACCAGAATATTATTCAACTGGTCGACGCCATCGATCTTGGTCAACAGCTGATTGACGACGGTGTCGTGAACACCACTGTTACCGGCCACAGAGCCGCGCTGCTTGCAGATCGCATCGATCTCATCGAAGATGATGATATGGAGGCCACTGTTCGGGCCCAGACGCTTCTCCTCCTCCTCGGCGTCGGCGAACAGCCGACGCACATTCGCCTCCGATTCACCCACATATTTATCGAGAATCTGCGGTCCGTTGACGATTTTCGGTTCGCGTGCATTCAGCATGGTGCCAATTTGGCGGGCCATCAGTGTTTTGCCGGTGCCGGGTGGCCCATAGAGGAGTATACCTTTCACATGCTTGCAGCCCAGCTGCTCCACGAGCTCGGGTGGGAAGACGCGAGAGGCGAATGCCCGACGAAAGATCGCATTGAACTCTTGGTCTAGGCCGCCAATGCCCATTTTGCCAAAGTCCCAATCGGGATTGATGATCGACTGGCGAACCACTTTGCCCTTGGATTTGCCCTGCAGATTCAGTGAACTGTTCTCGGCCTTCTCGAACTGAACCACAGTGTTACCGAGGAGGCGACCAAAGCGAACATTACGCATCACTGGCTCTTTGCCCTCGCCAAGGCTCTTCGGATCGATCGAATCCAACGATTTAACCGCCAAGCCGAGCAGTTTCTTATCCTTGAAATTGAAGACCAGCGATTGGCCAACGGTTAAAGCCATACCAGCAAATTGCATTATAAATTCCTTGGCCATTTCATCCGAATCGTATGGCTCCTGGGAGACCCTATTTTTGAACATTTGTAAGTTTACCGGCCAGGATTGGGAGAAAGAGAATGTTTTAGAATAAAATTAAACAAAAAGTAAATAAAAGGGACATGAAAGAAATATTCTATCAAGTTAACAGATCTGCTATAATTATTTACAAACTTAAAATATGTTCAGTTAAACAAATTTCGACCAATAATTGGGCCTTCACATTTAAATTTAAATAAGTACTAAAGTAAAAGCCGAACCATTATAAAAAGTATTCTTTTTAAACTGTGCTTCCTTGGCTAAGCTATTTGCTGAAGCCTGACCTATCCGGATCGGACTACTATATATATATATATATATATATATACATATATATATATATATATATATATATATATATATATATTGCTAGTTATATATAAATTAAGGGACTTACTTTCTGATACAATTTAACTACACAAATGTGGAATATTAAGTTCAAGGCCAGACCTCAATCATGATTATTATTACATGATTACTTATATGTCAGCATATTAGCTCCGGTCTACAAGGTCAAATATCCCATTATATAACCATACAAAAAAAATGAGACACGCACACACACTTAAAGAGCACTTACGTCTTCTTTTGCAGAAAGTCAGTTTCAAAGGAGACGGATGTTATGACATCGGAATTGGCATCAAAACGATAGGGTCGCACCTCCAGGTCCTGGTTAATGGAGAGCATCGCCCATTTGCGCTGCACGAGTGAGAAGCCCACATAGCCTCTGGGCACCTCAAGGGACTTCTCCAGCGCAAAGATGAAATGCTGTCCAGGTGCGGGCGAAATGTCCGCATAGCTGGACCAAATGGAACATATATAAAATGGATGAATTAGCTGCCACAAACAGAAGCTTTTCCAACTCACATGACATCTTCAGGAAAATCGCCCACGTTGACAATGGCTCGATTCGTCAGGGACAGCTCGTCCGTGGGACACTTAGTGGCCTTCAAGCGCTGTTAAAGTGGGTACGTGGTTATTAAATATATGATCAGACCTAATATATGCAATATGCAAAACTCACATAAGCCATAGCTGATTCTTTTTCCTGCTGCTGCTGCTGCTGTTGGTTGAGGGGGGTTGATTTGTGTGTGTTTACAGCCTAAGCCTCAGCCTCTGAGTTTATCGATTCGAGAGCTTTGGGTTTTGAATTTTCACTGTTTCTGTTTCTGTTGCTGCTCCGTTTCGTTTGTTTTGTCGTCGATATGTTTGCCTATTTGACACTTGGGGCAATTGGATGAAAAAATTGTGTTAACATTGAACACTTATTAAATTTTGATTATACTGCATTTCCGTATCTATGAAGTATATTCGGGTTATGCTCGAGAAGAGATTTCACCAGAGAAACTGTATTGATTTCTTCAGCACAAATATGCTGCGCAGCTTAAAATGCGCGCGCCTGCCCTGCCAACTCGTTTCGGATATCATAAGTTGACATGCCAGCCGGATCAGAACAGCTGTTTCTATCTCTGTCATGAACATAACACATGTTTTGTATTAAAAGTGTGCTAACAGTGTGTCTGTTACGAACATGCGAGTGTTGGACAAAACGTTATTGTCAGCTAAGACTTCGTCCGTTACGAACGTGTTTGAGCGCGTTTGAACGTTTCTGTTGTTGTCGACCGAAAACGAGCGATATTATTACTTTTTCAATCATTTTTTTGTTGTTGTTATTGTCAAGTGATAAGCGATATCAGTGCCAGCTAGTGTTATGCAAAAATGATAAAGCAAAAAACAAAATTGAGCTTTGCATAATATTTGAGCCACAAATTTGTTTCACGTTTTTTTTCGCGCGCCTTTTTGAAAATGTCAAGTGAAGCAGCAGAGCAGCAAATCAAACAACAGTAACAAGTGCAGAGCCAGAACCAACCAACATAAGTTCTCGGAAAGCAATCAAAAACGCACCTGAAGAGAACAAAAACCACCTTTGACTACCTGTTGAGAGGGTAGCGCCGCAGTCGACATTCCATGCTGCGGCGTTAGGCTGAAGGTTGAAGCGAATTTCTAAAAATTTGCAAGCTAGTTGTTGCTCTGCATGCCGTTAGCTATTGTTGCTGTTGATGTAGTTGTTATTATTTTTGTTGCCGGTTGCACGTGTATGTGGACGGAGCAAGGAAACGTTTAGAGACGTAACAACAAATAAATAAAATAACACACACACACACACACACAATGACAAAGCCGCGATTAGCATCAAGCAGCAGCAGAGGCATAAAATCAGCCAGATACTACAGTCGAGATTATCTGGCGCTCCTCTACTTTCTCGTCTTTTTAACTACAACAATTTGGTGCTTCAATTTGGAGCAGCGACAGCCACTTATCAAATACGGCAATCCAAATTCGTATTTTGGCTATTCGTTGGCCACGCACACAATCGGCAACTCTAGCAATGACATAAAATGGTAAGAGCTAAACACTTCAGTTTAACCGGTTTTACATATTGTTTTTAACTCTTTTTTAATGTTTTTGTTTTGGTTTTTGCTTATGTTTCTTGACTGCGCATACCCTATGCGCATTCAATTACAAAGGATATCAGCCAGTTGTGTATTATTGCGTCAAAAGTTTGGCCATTTTTTTTCATATATTAATTATAATTGAATAAGCCTCATATGAATCCTAGAAATTGTAATGTTTTATAATGATTGTATACCAAATGCAGTACTGAATTTTGTATTAAAGGGCATTTAATAGTCGATTCTGTTTTGGTAATTGCCTTAGTTGATTAGCCTTGATTAATTTTAATACAACAACTTAAAAAATAAAACAAATTCATTTTTCGTGTTTTTGCATTGCAATCGCTTTTGTTGTTATTGGCATTGTTGCTGTTAATTTGCGAAACTTGTTTGAAATTCAGTTTATTAGTTGCTGCTGTTGTTGTTCTTGTTTTTGTTTTTGTTGTTGCTAGACACTTCAATTACCATATAATAAAATAAAAAATGAATATTGATTATTTATAAAGATGATGCTATATGCACACACAGATGTTTCGCATGAAGGTTTCAATCTAGCATGTGCCTTCCATTAGCATTTAACGAACAACACTTTCCGATGGCTCTTAAGTTAAGTTCGTTTAACTAATTGAATAAATTTGCACAAGAATCGTATAAAAAAAAAGAGAGCGGAGACAGAAAATTCGAATTTCTGCAATATGAGAAGTATTATGATTAAAAACAAAAAGATCATTAAAAAAAACTTTGATGTTTCAATAGTATTTATTTAGGAAACAACTTGGTTATGCAAATGTTTGCTTAATAAAGAACAAATTACAACAATTTGATTGTAACTGTAACAAATGAGTGATGCCTCTCAGCGTTTGAAAAATAATTATATTTAATAAAATCCCAATGAAAATATTGAAAAATAGGCGCTTTTAAAGGAGCAGTTGTTTGAGAGCACCGATTTGTATTATTGAAATTGAAAGAATATAAATTGGGATACCCTTTCCTGATTTATTGTTATGCTCATTTCTTGAGCACAAAGATATTCATTTAACTTTCCGTAAATCCGTTTTATCATGTTTATCTTTTTGGCACCCTTTTTTTTGTCAGTTAAGGCGTTTATCAGGATTTACAAATGAAATATTTGTCGCATTTCGTCAAATACTTTCCGCTAAAACACTTTGGCATATACATATATTATATATATATATATATATATATTTATAAGTGTGTGTGTGTGTCTGTGTGCTTAGGTGGCAGTTGTGCCCAATCCCCGCGAGATAAGAGACTGTTTATTTATATATGTACATATTTACACACATAGCCAGATTCCAACAAAAAATATTTCCTTATTTATTTGTTTTATTTTATGTTGAGTTTTTTATTTTATTTTCGCAGTATCGAATATTTATTTTTATTTAAGAACTTATCTTTTCTTAATGCCTCTTTCTGTGTCCCTGTTTTTTTTCCCGACTTGATAATGGATATAAATTTACGTCAAAAGCCACATGGGGACTGACTTGACATTCGACTTAAAAATCAGAATTAAAAAAAATAATGAAATAAATATGTTTCCTAAGAAATTCTTGAGTCATTTGCATGAAACGGAAATTGAATGACTCCATTCGACATATTGCTGATTGAGCAATTAATTGCAAATGCAAGAAGCTCATTAGAAACCTATAACGATTGGTTCAAGCGTTGATTATCATCATCAACAACATAATCTGGCCCAACGAGACCTAGTCACGGTGGCTAGGCCAACAATTGCAGACGTCTGCACTTAAAATGGTTACAATACCAACAGCAACAATGGCACTGTCAACTCACCGTATAACTGTCACACTGTTTGTATCCGCAGTGAACTGGCCGGTGTCCGTCGTCGGTTCGCAATCGCCATGCCAAGCCGGGCAGACAAGTCGGAGCCAACAGCAATGCCAATAAAATGACAAACATCAAAGCATGAAACCATCAATTGCAACCAACGAAGCCGCTACACGCTCACCACAAAACAACTTGAAAGACCTTATTATATACTACTACTATTATATTTATATGAGCTTAAGTTTTTCTTCATAATTCCATTTAATGTAATATATTATAATGTATTTATCACTCTCACAAGAACCTATTCATTTTCGATATTTCCAATATTCCTCTTTAGTTTTGCATTCTGGCATTCCGGTCTGAATTCGAATTGATAATCTCTACTTATTTCCATCGACAGACATCGCCACATGAGATCCATCAGTTAAGTGTTATACCCGGCCAATTGGGCAATGGCAAGGGTAGCAAAATAGAAAATCAATGCAAGAGTATGGGGAGCAGCTGGGTATGTGGGATGGGGGAGTTGTCTGTGGGGTGGCAGCAGAAGACAATCAAAGCCGGCCAAGACATCTTATGGCTTATGGAGCCATAAAAAATATTACAAGAGCAATGCATTTGTTGTTGTTGCTGTTGTTGCTGTTGTTTGTTGGCATTTGTTGTTGTCGCCATTTAGTCTGCGTGTCTGTGGAAGTTGGTTTCGTGGAAGTAACTTGTCCATTTTTGGGTGGCAGTAGGTCAAAGCAATTAGGTTGCTCCTTCTCACTGTCCCCATATTCCCATATTCCCATATTTCCATCTAACTATCTATTCATCTCCCCATCATGCCAGCAGCTCATATATAGATGAAGACAGTCAGATGACACTTCTAATTCAACAGTTTAAGCTTAACTACAACATAGCTTTAAGTTGATATATAGGCAGATCAGAAATCATTACAAATTCCTGATGAATTGTGCAACAAGGCAACCTTTCACGTGACACACTTTTGATTTAGTATACAGTTAATATCCGTGTAGTTGAGGTTCCTTTATACAATTGTGTATCTGACCGATTTATTTGTCCTTCAATGTGTTGACTCGTTGACATGTGTTTCCTCCAGCTGCTGGTCGTGCATTTATGATTAGGCTTTGACTCTGACTCTGACTCTGACTCTGACTTCGAGTCTGACTTCGACTCCGTTCAAGTTTCAGTCACTGATTGCATTTGTCATGCAGCTCACACAGCAGCTGTAACATCTACAATAACAACAACAACAACAACGACGACAATACCTGAACCGCAATAAAGCCGCAATGTGACAGCTTTTGGCCATGATCAAGGCTAAGCTCATAAAAAAAAAAAAAACACTTTTAAATAAAATAAGAAACCCAAAATGAAACCACACAAATTGTTGGCGGCTTTTAAAGTGCACCGCCGGGCAATCAAAAAGCGATTCACACGTTTATTCAGAAGTCAAATGCAACGCGCAAGTCTCCAATTCAGTCCTCGTCCGAGTTCCATTTCCATTTCCATTTCCCTTGCCCAATTCCAGTCCCTTAGTTCCACTCCCATCGCCAAGTTCTCAACATGTGCATTTTGCTCTCTTGATTGGCTGACAAACGGATGTCATGTCCGTCATGTATTCTCAGCCAGCCAGTCACAGTCGCCCTTTATTCGGCCCATTCCCCTCTGCGCTCTGTGGGGTCGCACAGAGATCGGCCCGAGCCGTGTCGACAGACTATCGTCACTATCCATACAACATATCGAACCTATTAATCAGCACCTTTAACCAGCTTAATTGTGGACTCATTTTGTTGTACAACTTGATTTGTTCCTATTTTAGATGCATATCGATGCAAAGACTTGTTAATTTATTTGTAAATGATTTTAGGTATATTTCCTCTAATTGTAATACTTGGTCGAGCTTTCGCAATTTTTGTTATTTAATTATTTAACAAGTTCAAGAGTTCTGCACCTTTTAATTTTCTCAATTTCATAACAGTTGAGGCAGGTCAAGGCAATTCAAAATCAATTGCGAATCATACAAATAAATAAACATCTCTGCACACATTTCCAATGTTGTGCAAATATATATATATATAATATATACGTGCACTGAATGGATTGGATGTTTTCGATATGTTGCGAGCTTTTGGGAGCACACAAAAAGGTGGGTTCAGCCGGGTTGGGAGAGCTGTCTGTGTGACAAAGGCTATTTAATTTAAAAGTTTAATATGTGATCGAAGACTTCAATTGTCCTACGCAGGGTGCAAAATTGAAATGGTGAGAAACTGTACCAGCCCATTCCATACACAAGCAGTGCGAGAACTCGTAATCATTATGAGAGCATTTCTAGAGTGTGAAAGTTGTGCATGGCATACGTTATAATATCATTAAGTGTTCCGAACCGGAACTGTTTGATTACTTTGCGCATCCTGGTTGCTGATAAGCGATATCGAATGAGGAAAAATTGGTTGTTTACCCATTTTCTTTTTTATGGTTGCTTTGTTTCTGCTATTGCATTTTACGTTGTTGTTTTTTATTTGTTTTTTTTTTCTTATTTTGCTCGAAATGAGTTTGTTGTTTTTGTCGCCAATTTGCTTTGTAAATGAGTTGGGTTGCTGCATTGCAAAATAGGCAAATGCAAATCGCGTTCAGGTGTTGCCGGCATTCCGCTTTATCTACAAGTAGATACCCTGTACCCATTACATAAGAAGGGTAGTCTGCATTTTGCACCCATTAAGAAATGGCCAATATGTTCTCGAGTTTATGGATAAGGTTTTATACTTATTGGAATACACAAACGATTTTTACAAATTCTTGATTTTAAAAATAAAATATTTGGAATTTTAATTTTCTCTAATTACATTTTAATAGTTATTAAGTATGATGTTATTAAGTATAATGAGACTTTTAGTAATTGATTCAAATATTTAAAGATTCTTTTCAAAATCGATTTATAATGTAAATAAATGGGGTAATCTGTAGGCAAGCCAATTAAACTAAACTGTTTATGACTTGTTTGGCGATGATGCTTTATTCAATTCAATTGTTCCACGTGCAGCTCGCAACGCTCCAAATGGAATCCATATATGAAAAATCCATTAGTTTTAATTTTTATTTTTACTCACCGACTTGTTAATTATTATTGGAAGTAATGAAGATCATGATGATGAAGGGTATGGTTCGTTTAAAATTGCACACGCCTCCAGAGCAAATATTTGTAAACAAATCGACGTGAAAACCATAAACTATGGCAAAAGTGTAATTCACACCTAACAAACCGAGTCCGGTGCTCAGGTAGTACATGGGTCTTATCTACCATGTAGTTCGCCCGGCTGCATAAATGTTAAGCTTCCTATATACATTATTATTATTATCGGGGATCTTGTGTGCCCCCTTCTGAGCCTATAGCTCTTCCATCAGCCCCAGATCCCGTACGAATGTTAGGATCGTTGTTGGTTTGAGGTCTACAATGTCTCTAAAATTCAAGACATGCATCCCTAGGATGCTACATCTTCTTCTAGCTAGTGCGACACATTCTGCTAGGATGTGTATCGAGGATTCCTCCTCTCTTTCACAGAACCTGCAGAGATCGCTACTATATATACTTAGTCTAGTTAGGTGAATTCTTAGTCTACAGTGTCCGGTCATAAGACCGGTAAGTATCCTAAGATTGTTCTTTGCCATGGTTATATCCTGCTTAAATCGTTTAAGATTATAACCACCTAGGACCAGCAACCACGACCAGCTCTGTTGCCGCATCTGTTTCTCTTCATTTCTGAGTACCAGTCGTACCTTTACCTTTTTTGCCATATCTGCATATGGCAGGCGAGGCTCGCGGCCGCTGCACGCGATGTACTTGGACGAAGGTCCAGACTTCCTGCCCCATTATTGGTCGTCACCTTTGCCGCTACTGAGCCGTGGGCACCGCCCTCAACATCCGGGCATACCCTCTTGGGGGTGGCCACCGGTGGTGTGAGATTGCTGCTGCGTCTCTTTGGAGCTGGCGCAGGTGCTGGAACCTCTTCCCTGGGCTCTGTGGCCTTTTTCAGGGCTTCTTCAGGGGTGAGACCTTGCTGGAGGTACCGAAGATACCATTTCACCCTCGATCCGCAGAGATTTCTCCGGTTCCAAGCTGACTCTCGAGTTCGAGTTCTCGGTTCGGATAACGCCTTAGTCCGGCCCGGAGTGAGATGTGGGGAAAGGATGGGGTAGGTAGAAATGTGGGGACATAGGGGGTTGTGTGAGGCTATACTTAAAGGCGGCAACACAAGCGCCTTGTCGGTACGATCGACATTATCGCACCCGCTGTTTGTGCGGGACTGCTTATTTACGAGGAATCTCGTATTATTCGCAGCTAACCTCCCCGGGGGGAGGGCATTCGCGACCCGCCTGGTGGCCTCAGCTCAGTCCCATCCGAACCATCCCACAAGTTCTTTAGACCAGGTTCCTATATACATACATAGATATGGTATGAGTATGGTGGCAGCACCAAAAGTCACATTAAATAAATATACTTATCTAAGCTGGGGCGCTTTTTTGCCCGACTCGCAACATAAATATGCGCCCTGTCGCACACATGTTTCTTTTTTAACATGATAGTTCTTTGGGGTTCTTTGCTCTGAAAGTGCGCCAAAATGTTTCGCCCGAAAATGAGGTCAACAGACGCCGAACAGTCGGAGCCAGGGCAATGAATGGGACCAGGGGTGAGGCTAAAAAAAGAAGGGGAATGGTGGAGCAGTTAATGGTCATATTTGTTGTTTTTGTTTTGGTCTTTGTTTTTGTTTTTGTTGTTGTTGTTGTTGTACTCAACTGGGGCGAGAGACTTGTACATGATAGAATATGTCTATTCATATTCGTTTTACGTTATTCGGTCGGCATTTCAGTATTCAGTATTCAGTATTCGTCTGTTTCCACATGCAAAATAGTTTTTTTTTTTTTTTGGTTTTTGGCGGGCCTCTGTCCATGGTTTGGCTCCACCGAAAAGACGGCATAAGACATAAACAAACGAAGGCAGGCAGAAATAGAGAATAGAGAGATATACGACACACGCATTACGGCGGAAAAAGCAAAGAAATAACGAATACTAGACGAGGAAATGCCCCCAAGACAAACACACACTTGCCACATATTTATTATACGCGCAATGCGCACACAGTGAAGCCTGCCTAAGCTGCCTGAGGTCTATTTCTCATTTCTTTTGCAGTTGGAGCAGATCACACAATTTGAACTTGCAAGTTGCCTACACATATCCTTACCAATAACAACACAGTTAAAGCGTAAAACGAGTGCTGACAATCGTCATACAATTCCCCATTTACTAGAAGCACATTTGGAGCTGTTGAAAAATGAGGTGTGAGATCACAGATACTCTAGCTAAGATACATCTGCGTTTTCGGCAAGCTTGACTGTGGCACATGCCGCGTCATAAACATGCGTGAAAATTCAATTGATTTTTGTTGCGAAAGGGGATGGGGTAGGTGCTAGATGCCGCAAAAGGAGGGCGGGGCAAATGGGCAAATGGGCAACTGGAAAAAAAGGAGGCGTGCGTATTTATAGCGCTAGGAAAAATTGCCCATCTTTTTGACTTGACGGGACGACGCAGGTTGGTCTGCACTGTGAACGGTTTTGTGTGTGCGCTGTGTGTGTGCGTGTGTGTGTGTGTGTTGTGGGAAAAGTTTTTGTGAAGCCAGCTAGAACAACAACAACGGACTGCAGCAAAACGATTACAAACTTGCCTAGCAGCTGTCGAGTGTTGAATATATCTGAAAGATACAACACTACAAGAACAGAGAAAAAGATGAAAAACATAGGAACGTGCAACGTGTAATTTTTGTAAAAACGTTTCATGGCTAAGGCCGAGCTGGGACGTCAGGGGATGAGGTGTGTAGTGTTCACTAATGAGACTGCGGACCAAGTGCTGTAGTCAAATGCAATCTTCGCCAGCGAAGCCAAAGCGAAGAGAGATCCCAAAAAGTGAGATCCACACACGCAAAATGTCATGAGGCTAGTCGAAGTGTGCAGCAACGTGACGGGTTAGCGGGGGAGCGAGGGGGGGGGGTAGTTCGGCTAGAGTTAAGAGACGACGTGTGGGTGTTATGATTTATTGCCAATTGCGACGGGGGCCGCACTCGAGTTGAAGTTGAAGTTGTTGCTTTGGCAACAAAGGTTGAAGTTTGCCCAGCGGAGATGCCACTCGATGCAGCAACAACAGCGGCCAACAACACACGATCATTCATCAGCGTTTTGCTGAACGCGTGTGGGCAACCAGCTAGTCAGCCACACCGCCCACCCGCCCCACCGCCCTACCGCCCTTTCGCTCCTCCATTCACCCCTCCTGTTGCAATTGGCAAATCAAAGCTTTCCCGTCACGTTGACGGCCCACGCAATCAATTCGCTGTGATTGCCGTTCAGGAAGCGTTGCTGCGACGATCTTAAAGCTGCTGCTTCGTCTACTAACTACAACAACAGCAACAACAGCAACAACAACAACAACTAAAAAGTATCGATAAATCAATAAGCCAAAATGCAACCGTGGCTGCCGTTTCGGCTAATCTCAGAGCCTGACAAATTTGCCCGCAGGCTAAGCAAAGCACCCAAGTAAGCAATAAAGCACTTAATTGCTCGACTAGTTGCTGCCCTGTAACCAACCAACTGGAAACCTGTTCCCACTTGAACGTCTGAACTATAACAAATAGTTTTGGGAATAATTTCTATCGTAATAATCGATCGTTTATAAATGTATTCGTTGCTTCTTACACAAAGTGCATTGTTCAAATATTAACGCTGCAACTTTCAACTATTCAAGAACTTAAATTTGTTCGACCAGATTTAGGCATTCTGCTGCTTTAAAGATGATACCCTCTTTCTTCTATTCAGCTGCAAAGGATGGAGGGTATTAAAGATTACCTGTGTGCCTGGGACACACCCAAACGTCAAGTTGCAAGCACAAATGAAGGCAGGGTGGCAAGGAGGCAGCTGAGCTCATCTCACGCAGATACAGCATGTTGCGCCCATGGGCATTAACCCTCGCATTGTTCAGATTTATGGAGCAAATCTCTCAATGCCTACCCGTCTTCCTCTACCGCTCTCTCTCTCTCTCTCTCTCTCTCTCTCTTTCTGTCTCTTTGGATTCTTGTATCTCGCCTCGAGGCGTTCGGATTGTGCGAATGAAACTCGTTACCAAAACCAAAACCAAAACCAAAAAAAAAAACAACACAGTCGGCAGTTGCCGCTTTGGCGCTGCTCTCTGAAGCCACAGATCGAAGCTTTTGCCAATAATAATCCAATACCTGCCGCCAGTTCTCAGTTGCCCCCCGTAAACTCCCAAGCCCCTTGTGCTGACCGTGTCGTAAGCTGAAACTTTTGGATTCGATGCTGTGGTTGTCTCCATCATCTATCTTTCAACTTTCAGCTTTCAGCCATGGCCATAGCCTCTTGTATTAGCTGTTCTGTTGTGGCTGTTGTAGTTGTTGTTGTTGTTGTTTGTCTGCTTGAATCCGGTCGTATTCGCTGCCTTGAATCGTGTCGGCCTGTTGTCGAGTTGCCTGCCTGCCTGCCTGCCTGCCTGGCAGCTTGTTTTCTAATGAAAATTGACGCCGTGCTGGTAATTTAAGTTGTTTTCGGTTTTTTCGGTTTGGGGGCTTTCTGTTATTCGTTCCTCTGTTGCCGCTTCTCCCTCTACCCCCCCCCTCTGTCTTTTTATCGCCGATGTTGCTGTTGCTGTTGCTGCCACAATCGAACTATTTTGCTTGTACACATTGCGTGCGATCGCTGGGAATCATTGGCATCTTTTGCGCTATTCCAATTCCTATTGCGGTCGCTGGCAGGCATTCTGCGCCTTCTTGAACACTTCCTAACCAAAGAGAAAGATGGAGGCACAGAGCGTCAGTGGGAGTGGGAGGGAGTGAGTGGGAGGGGGGGATAGAGTATCTCAAAGGTAGACATACCACAGTGCCTATGGCAACTACTTCTACATCTTTGCATATTGTATATCATTTACGTTTATCTTGTTTGACATAGATATTTCTTATCTGCATTGATTCAGCGTCTCAAGATGCTGACGATCTTGGCTAGCTCTTGTTATTATCTTAAATGACCGTTAAATTACACAAATTACACTTTTATAAATTATATAGTTGGTATTCCATACGTTTGTAATATTTAATGTATTGAAAGCTCATATAAAATAGTGCATTTTTGAAAAATGATCGCAATATCTTTTGAAGAAGTGTCTCAGCTTCTCAACTGTTACTGTCTGTGCCACATTGCAGATACAATGGGTATCCATAATCCATTTGGTAAGTTTCTCTTTTGTAGAGTAGAGTGGAGTAGATTTTAACATTGCCGATTGCTTCCGGAACTTTGTTTATTACTGTTTTTTCTTGAAAAACTCTTAACTCTTCGCCCCGTTTCTCATTCCTCTTTGCCCCGTTTGTATAGGCCATAAATTTGCCATGTTTGAATTGTTGTTGCCTCTTAACCCTTGGCGCTTCCCAAGGTTTTTCCAGCTTCATCCAAATTGCAGAGCAATTTTCTTTTTTGGTTTTCCTGGTTGTGTTTTCAATTTTTGGGCTTTTGCCGCAGATGAAAATAATCTTTACACCATCAGCGATAGAGCGATAGAGAGAGAGAGAGAGAGAGAGAGAGATGGAAAGATAGAAAAACAACAACAACTTCACATGCAACTGTGAGATTTTTCGTGGCTCGTTTATTTATTATGATTATTTATTTTGTTTTACTTGAGTTGCTGCTGCCGTCGGTTAGTTGCCACAGATGTTGGCAGTTCGTGTTGAGTCTTCTTTTTTTGTTTTCCTTTTTCGTTAGCCAGCTGCCAGCGAGAAGATCACAACATCTGTGTGTGAGCGAGTGTGTGTGTTGGAGTGTGTGTGTCCACATGGTCCATTCAGTTCATCTGTGCGCCGCAGATTGATTAGTTGCGTTCAAAGTTTTGTTGCTGCATCAACACTCTTTCTTGTTAATACCCCGTAACCGTTTCAAATGCCTAATAAACATATAAAAACCCTTTGGTTTGTTCTAGGCGTTTATCGAAAATCGATAAATATCGTTTTGCTTGGTGGATACCTCAATCGAGTGAAGCAGCACAGTACCTGATCAAAAAAAAGTTCAAACAAGTGACAACAACAAGCTGCGTACAGGGCATTCTGATAGTTGGACACTTTCGAGGGGAGCACTCTTGCTGGCTGCTGCTGCTTCTTCGACTTTTTGGTTGTTTGCCACAAAAGTTCAATAAACGCTGCTCGGCAGCTGTGCCACGCCCTCCACGTTGCCTGTCTGTCAGTCGCCTACCTTTTTTTTTTGGGCGCAAGTTTGCCTTTTGCCTCGTTTTGTTTGCTTTTGCTAGGAAAACAACAACATTTTTTCTCCGATAAACGCGCGACACGTCGTCGCTGCCCCCCCAACCCGTTGAGCCACCCATCGCTCTTGCTGCCCCCCCCCCCCCCCATTTGTACCTCGTTGCCCGTTGCACTCCACTTGCCCCGCACCGCCGTCTTTGTCACAGTTTGGCGTATGGCAATACACAGAAATCCTGTCGGAAATATACGCTAGGCCATCGTCGGCTGCGGCTGCGGCTGCGACTGTGGCTGTGGCTGCCACACCTACCACGCCTACTATCTATGCAGCAGCAGCGGCAGCCAAGTTGCAAGTGGGTGTTTCATACCCAAACCCAAACCCAAACCCAGTCGCATTCGCATTCGCATTCGCTTGCCCCATGTTGCACATGCGCATATGACGAATTTTGAGCTGTGGCAAGCAGTGGCTGCGGCTGCGTGTGGGCGCCACAAAATCGAAAAAAAAAAAAAAAAACTGCCGCCTTGATGCCTTGCTGCAACACGGCCAAAGGCGCTGGCGATGGGCGATGGCGACACAACTCTTGATAAGAATTGAGTTCCACACACACACACACACACATCGAAGCATAGACGGGGCAGGCGACATTGATGTTGACAAACTTGCAGCTCGACGCTGCGCGGCGGTTTTACCAAACGGCAACAACAACAACAACACCAACAGCAACAACAACAACAACAACAACTGACAACTCGTTTCGCTTTTTGTTGTCGCGTTGTTTTATGTACTTGAGCTCCAGTTTGTGACTTGAATTAGTCGCCGACCTGCATCAAACACTCTACACAATATCATATTTATTTATTTTTTTCCGGCTGCATACCCTGCTCTTCGGCTATTCCAATAGGGTCATCAAGTGTGTGACCCTTGTATGGAAACATCCCCACAATTTCAGTTAAACAACCCCAAGTTCCCTAAGTGGTTTTCATAAGCTGAGATCCAAAATTGGAATTTCCATATATAGCTCGAACAAAAATTGAGTTCGTTTACTTATTCGTCATAAAAATATAGTTTTGGAATTTGGTTATTTCCAATTTGGTGAGTTTAGTTCGATGATTTGGTACATGAAATTGTTTAAAGATTTCGATATTTTTAGTCTATGACCTTACCTTTCAGTGCAGTTGGGCTAATGGGACCTACTTATTTTGATTGTCTATATTAAGCCATTCTTAGTTTGTGTGATTTTATTGCCTATGCTATTTGCCCATCCAATCGCAGAAAGAGTTTACAATTTTCGATTAGGTCTCTTTCACTTTCGGGTCTCCTTCTTTTACTCACTTCAATATATGAAATTGTTATTATTAAGTGTATTAGTAACTTCGTCGGCTCCGAACCTAACTATTCTATATTTGTTGACTTGGATGGATGCAGAGAGAGAGATAGAGAGAGAGAGAGAGAGAAAGAGGGAGAGAGAGGGAGAGTGAGAGAAAGAGAATGGAATACAGTGGGTTGGGGTGATAACTCGCCGCTTTATTTGTACTTGTTGTTGCTGTTGCTGCCTTCTTTTTCCAGGTAAGCCACGGCAACAGCAACAGCAACAACAACTGATGACGATGGAGTTTATCTGGCGACAACGAAGTGTTTGTCATTGCTGTTGTTGTAGCCGTTAATATTGTTTGCCCTGGTGCAAAAAAAAAATTAAAAAATATATATATATATGAGAAAAATGAACAATATTTCCCCCCTTGGACTCAATTGATAAGTTATATTTTTTTGTGGGGCGTTAATATAGGGGCGTTTCAAATGGGATCGTTCAGATAAAATGACGTTTAAAGTTTGCCACTTTTTTTGGTGAGTCAGTTAATTTGCGAAGTGAACTAGTTCAGCTGTTTGTTCTCTGATTATTCGAAAGCATATCAACTATCTGGTCTCCTTCTATATTCCTGATGTGTACTTCGGTGAGAGAGTATCTAGAAATCAGAATTCTTAGCTCCTGAATGTTTTACTGGCCATAAACTAATAAATTCCTGAAGTCTATCAACTGAACCGTAATGAACCAGTTGAAGGAACTAAGAGCCAACATTAATAACGGTTATTAAATTTCGGCTTGCTCTTTGAGTGACCTAGGCATACCTAGGCAAACTATAGGCCATTCAATTAGCATAATTGCGACGTAGAGCTGGAGTGGCTACTGTGCGCCCCTGTCACTTTTGTCGAGTGGGTGTTGGAGTTGGAGTCGTGTTTGGGTCTTATGTATGGCGGGGGTTGGGGCTGGGGGCATGTGTGTTGCGTGTGAGTAACGCCTAGTCCCAAAAATTTATGAGCCAGCAAGAATGTTGACATCAAAATCGTTGACTTTTTTTTACCAGCTGGAAAATCATTTCATAAGCATTTTTTATTTTCTTTTAATTTTCGGCATTTTTCTCTCTCGTATTATTTGGGTGTAATTAAAAAGCAAATCACGTTTTCATTTTATGATTTCTGTTGGAGTTTTCTTGTGCGTAGGCAGCGCTGCTTTCATTTCGTTTCATTTCGTTTCGTTTCGTTTCGGTTCGGTTCGTTTCATTTCGCTTTGGCAGTGAAAGTGAGCGTTACCCGGATACCAATGGCTCTGGGCTTTGAGTGCCTCATTTTCTTTCTACAAACCGTTTTCACACATTATTCAATGCTGTTTCCGTTTTGCAGCTAAGTAAAACTCACAGTTAATTAATTCACAAATCGGTCGATTCGGATTCTCGCATTTGCTTTAAAACGCATCGAATCGAATCGAATCGAATCGAATCGAATTGTCCAAAAATTATGTCACATATGTATATAGTCGTACCCACGGACCACGCCCCGTTGTGTATTACTTATCCCGCCCTGGTTTTTAGCTCTGCTCAATTAATTGGCAACGCTTCGTTGAGCGCTTCCCAAACTAGAAAATGCGACAATAGCCGAATTTTGAGTTTTTTTTTTTGAAAATAGATTGTTCATCATCGAAAAATGGTAAAAAGCCATCAAAAATGAAATGCGTCGCCAATTTGTTAGTCTCGTTTGCTTTTTGGCAAATTGCGAACCGTTTTTGCCGACATCCGAACGGTAAACGGCTGAGGGCGTTCCAATTTAGATTCCCCAGATGATTACTCAAAAACTAAACTGGTTCGACGAAGGAAAGTTTTTCTCTTTCTTGAGTCGAATTACCAGCTGAACGTGTGAGTTTCCTTTCTGGTGAACGTGAGTTGACCAGTTCCATAGAAAATTAGTTCTCAAGCCAGCTTCGTTGCAAGCAAGCCAATAAAATTCGGTGTTGGCAAACGCTAAACAGTCGACGAACATCAGCATAACAGTTTAACGGCTCACTTGCAATTACAGACTCATGCTTTGAGTTTGCCAACAAGATCCCATTACTATGGCTAAAATGAACTTCAATTGTGGCATCCAAAATGAGGGAAAATTCGAAATAAGTCTCAGACAGGCTTTGCGAGAGTTTAAACCGTATTCTGGAAGCCTACACTTATTTTAAGTAAGTAAGTATTTCAAGTGAAGAGCTCCCGGAGCTGACAGCCTTGACTCATCCAAGCATTTGCATATTGCTGATTCACTCGAATCGTGTCGGTGCCATTGATTGCCAGCAGCAATTAGAGCGATTGGGGGGGAGGGCTCAAGCAGGAGGCGTTTATCACAAACCATAAAACATTTATGTACTGTATGTGATTATCCCCCATATTTTTTGCCTGACCCAATTACAGGCACTGGCTGCACCCACGCGACCAGAAGGCAAACAGGCCAAAAGGGGTAAGGCCGGCAGCTCACCCGCTGGCTGGCAATTAATAAGCCGCCAGTTCAAATGCATTTACAATCTAAATACAAATTACACATACGCCACGTATGAGATGCACATTTGTTCGTTTCTTGGGCTGGCGCTATTCAAATTGTTTTTGCGCCAAATATTGTAATTTAGCCGAAAATATGTTGTAATGGCAATTGGCCTGGTCGGCATATCTTGTGCGCATTCTTCAGAACTTGTTTGGCTTTTAGCTATTCGGACCGAACTGTCCGATGGGAACTGCCAGCAACGAATTGGGAGCTCTGAGCTGAGAACTGAGAACTGAAACCTGTGAGCTTAGAGCTGGACAGTCGAGTTTGCTGCCCACGCGCTTTTGGCTTAAGCCGGCTGCTGGCCAACTGTGTTCTTTGCAGCTGCAATGCAGCGCACGCGTCCAAATTAGAACACTTCACGTGTTTTCAAGTCTAAAACACAACTTTCGAAACACCAATTTGAAAATGCAGTAACTGAAAATGTATTTTCACAATGGCCAGCTAATATTACATTCAAGCCGAAGTTAAAGAAAAGTGTATCATTTTCGTTGAAGATTGCTTTGGAAATTGACCAGTGTGCGGTGCACGGCTGGCATGCTGGCTGGCGTATGTTGCATGCATGCAGGCAGCCCTGTTGCCAGTTTGGTGTAATTGCCAAAGATTGCCGCAATTTGCTGTGCGGCTTCCGTTTCATTGGCATTTTCAACGCTCCGTTTCTTAAATGACGTTGACGCTGACGCTGATTGCCAGCCTGCAGGCGTATCTTACTCTTCCCTTCCCCCCACCTACCCCCCACCTACCCCTTCCTTCCTGCCGTCCCCCTTTCCTCCTGCAGCTGGATCCTGGACTTTTGATCATTTGCATGCGCAGCTCATTCAATGTCACCAATGAGTGCAATTTGTTGTTGTCGTTGTCCCTGCTGCTGCTGCTGCTGCCAGTCTGAAGTGCCTTAAATTGCTGCGGCTCATTCTTTTGTTGCTGCTGTTGTTGCTCACAATAAATTCCAATCAAATTGCTTGCACTCAGTCTGAGACTGGGACTGAGCTCTAAAGTCTGATAGTCTGAGAGCCTGAGCGCTGAGGTCTGATCTCTGCTTCTGTCCCTGGCCACTGCCTGTCATTTAACGCACACGGCCGCCAGCTGCACCTGTTGTTGCTGCATTGATTGAAAACTTGTTGCAGCAGCAGCAGCAGCAGCAGCAACAACAGCAACAGCAACAGTGGGGCGCGCCCCATCAGCTGTCAGCAATTTGTTGTGATCAATTTATTAAAAAAAAACGCAAAACCAATGCATCATCATCAGCAGCAGCAGCAGCAGCAGTCGCAGTCGCAGCAGCAACTCCTTGTGGCAGCGCAAAGTTGAAGGACGCAATGCGCCTTGGGGGTCAGGTAGATGCTGAGGCTTTAGCCTCAGACAGAGACAGGCAGAGGGACAGCAGCAGCAGCAGCATCATCACGATAATCACAGTCATCAGTTGGGCCCTGCCTCATCTGCATAAATACTAGCAATCTTGGCAATATCGGCAACCGGCTTCCAGCCGGCAGACTCAAGTCAGCTTGCCCCTGGCCACCACCTTAATAGGGGGCTTAACCACCCAGCAAGTTCATGGAATTCGCAGCTATTGTAGCACCTTGACTAGGAATATGTCATTGTTGTTGCTGTTGCTGTTGCTATTGCTGATGCTGTATTTCTATTTCGGTTTTTTAAATATAATTTTTTTACTACAACTTGTTCAGCCAAGCTTCTGGTCATAAAACCAGTTTCCAAGTAATTCAGTCATAACTTAGTTATTGTTAAGCTACAATTTTGTTTGTTTGTTTGTTGGTTTTTTTTACAACTTTTTGCGTAAGCTTCAAAACGACATACGATTTTTAAAATAAGTCATAAGACTGCTTGAATGAATATTTCTGGCTATGACTAAAATAGTCTGTTGTATACAAATAATCAGTTCTAAAATAAGAAAGAACGGCTATTTTAGGCACGCCGAATAAAGAAAAATAATATTTAAATGAACTGACTGATTGGTTCTATGATAGCTATATGAAATGGTAGTCCGTAGCTAATAATAAAAAATAAGTTTCCTGGTAAAATAAAAGAAATTCTTATACAAGAACTGATCTTTTCACCAACATAGCTTGACAGCTGAAGAACCACTAAATCAAGTGGGCTAGTGATGTTGATCAAGAATATATATATATATGCATATTTAATGGGGTCGAATACCTTTCGTTGCATGCACGGAAAATTAGAATACTCTCGAACAGCGTACAAAAGTATTTCAATATTTGCTTCTAGCGTCAAACAAAAGAGTTCAATAAATAACTTGAAAACTTCCAAGAAATCTAAGAAAGTGAAAGAGAGACAGGGAGACATAGAGAGAGAGAGACAGAGAGAGAGAGAGAGAGATGGAGAGAGAGAGAGCAGTTATTTATCGTTCATCTTCTTTATTTGTATGTATTTAATTTTTTTTGCAACGTTGTTATAATTGAGACTGCAAATTAGCGAAGCGATAGCCGCCAGTGACCAATGGACCGGGTGTGAGTATGTGAGGGGTTGGAATTTGGTGACCCAAGACAAGTTGGGGGAGTTGTATGGGAGGGGTGGGCGAGAAGGGCGCCACGGTGGACAGTGCAGTGCAGTGCGGATGCTGCTGCTGCTGCGGCTGTGGCTGCTGCAAGTCATGAATAGATGCATTCATGTCGCATCTTGGAGCTGGAAAGGGCAGCAACAGCAGCAGCAGCAGCAATTGCTGCCACAGCTGGCAAGAGATCTCTCAGATGTCTGGCCGAGCACAAAGATCACAGATCACGATGTGGTTCGCTCACGCTAATGAACGCTGATGATGATGGAGCATGCAGCATGAAGAACTTGACTCAGCTGGACTGTGAGGCGGTCAGCGTTGTGAGCGTGTCTCGTGACACGAGAACGCCTTAATTCTTACAACTAAAATACTAACGACTTCAGATATCCGACTAAATCATAGAAACACGAACGCTGAAAATACCAACGCATTTCGTTATTAATGAATATTATTTTGTAGCATTACCAATAATAGTATTGTTTAGTAGATGTTTGTTAAATATTTTGAGGATGGCATGGATGTGACTCGTGCTCGTGCTCGTGTTCGTGCTCGTGTCGCGTTCATCTCGATGGGGAATGGACTGTGGGGAGTCAGAGACTGTTGGGCAAACTGAGGCGAACTGGACAGCTTTTGGTTGATGTTTTTGCGTGCCGCAATTTCAATTTGTTTGGCACTTGACTTGGCAGCCGCTTCTCTTGTTTTGTGTTGGTTGTCTTTCACTTTGTTGTTGTTGTTGTTGTTGGGGCGATTGTGGAGCGAGTTGCGCAAACATTTTACTTATGGAAGATGGAAGCTGGTTGAGTTGAAGATGGTAGATGGTGGATGGGAGATGCATGATGCTGACCAGACTTGGTCAGACTGCCACTTGATTGTCGTCTTAGGCCTCGGCAAAATCTGCAGCTGCACTTGAACTGAAATGCGTCAGTTATTGCTGTTGTTGTTGTTGGTGTGTGTGGTGTGTGTGTGTGTGTGTGTGTGTGTGTGTGTGTGTGTGTGTGTGTGTGTGTGTGTGTGTGTGTGTGTGTGTGTGTGTGTGTGTGTGTGTGTGTGTGTGTGTGTGTGTGTGTGTGTGTGTGTGTGTGTGTGTGTGTGTGTGTGTGTGGTTGTTGTGACTAAATGAGAAAGTACAAATAGAAACTGAGCTGCGGCACCACTCGCACCACTCGGGCAGTTGTGCTAACGGTTTGTGTTTTAGCTGTTTGCTTTGCTTCGGTGCGCTTTTAGCCTTGAGCATTACACTCGAAAGGGGAGACGTGCAAGAGGGGTGGAGGGGGGGAGGGATGGGGTACTCAATCTGGTCACTGTTCCGGTTGCAGCAGCTGTGAGCTGCGGCAGGCGTGGCAGCAACTGCAGCGGCCGCTGCTAACTGGCGACAACTTCAATTTCTCACCTCGTTACCATTTTGGTGTCATCGTGCTGTGGCCTTATCTCTTCTTGGCCATGTTTATACGCGCTTTATGTGCACGTTTACTCTGTCAACTCATAACCAATATCTGAGACACCCTGCCCCCTCCACAATTCTGCCTCTGCCTCTGCCTCTGCCTCTGTTGTTGGCTCGCCCTTTTCCGTTTTGCCTCTTCCTTTATGGCATTTGCCTTCGCACTCCTCTCCAGTTCTTTAGCTCCTTGTTTGTTTCCCACCTTTTGCTTGTCACACACACACACACACACACACACACACACACACACACACACACACACACACACACACTCTCGCACACACTCAAACCTGGAGATGCAAAGATACAGAAACATTCCGCCCGTGTTAATGCCAACTTCATAAATTCAAACACTTTGCTGTGTTGTTGGCCTGCCAGCTCCCCTATCTCCTTCTAGCCTTACCCTTGGTTCGTTTATCCTACACAATCATTGTCCTAATCCCAATTCCCACTCCATTTACCCATACATTCCCACATTCTATTCCCTATGCACCGTCACAACCTTTTTCTTTTATATATGCCCTTGCGGGTAGGGTATTCAAATTTTGTCACATCACGTTCTGGGCACAATCTTTAATCCATTCATATCATATATTTAATGTGGAATATGCTTATAGGGATATAAACTGGTACAAGAGGTATTGAGATAGTTTCACTAGATCATATTACTAGATCAGAGACATCATTTTCCTATGCATAAAACTCTTAACATGTAAATCGAATTATTTTTGCTTCTAATTGGAGAAAATAGATCTCAGATATTATGCAAAACTGTTAGATTACCTATCATAAAATGTCTAAGATATTCACACCAAATATTAAATTGATCTACTTTAAATCTTCTTAATAAAATGTCGTCGAAAAGTATTTGAAGCGTATTTAAAGTTCGGCATGCCGAAATTGGAATATGTTTTTGCCGTTTTCATCATTCTTATTTCTTTCCAGTTTTTGAGCTGTTGCTTTGCATCATTGTGTGAGATGTTGTTGATGTTGTTTATGTTGCTGATGTTGTTGTTTGTGCTGTTGTTGTTGGCGACAACTATTTGGGCGTTGCACCTTCGTCTGTCCCCCTTTTCCCGCTGGTTTCATCATCATCAGTTGCAGTCTCAGGCTCAGACTCAGCATCATCCGCAGCAGCATCATCTCATATTTTACTTTTCTTCTTCTGCTTGTTGTTCTTCTTCTTCTTGTTTCTTTTTTTTTCCTTTTTTTTTTCATTTCCATATCAATATTTATTCAAAAAACCGAAAGAAGAAGAAGCACCATTCATTGTAGGGTGCAGGACCACATTCTTATTCATAATTTGCGGCTTGAAAAAAAATGGAATAAAAATGGATGATGAGAATGTTTTAATGCCTCATGGCGCATCCAAGGTCGCCGCACAGTGTTGCCAGATGGCATGCAGATGGTTGCCCCGCTTTGCGAATGTGGATAGAAATTCAATTTGCAGCTGCTGACTTTGTCGCCCTCGCTTTCCAGTGCCCACTTCCCCAACCCTATCAAATACACAATCAATCTGGTCAGCCAGCTGTGCACAAATTGTCCAACTGACCAAAATCTGTATTTATCTGGCTACATCATTGCCCATTATTATTATTGTTCACGCTCAATCGCTGGGAAAAATGCCTTCCGTTTTTTTTTGTTTTGGAGGGAGGCGGGGAGGCCGTAGCCGGAAGCCGTCGCTGTGGACGGCGTCAAAATCCATTAGGCATAGGCCAATTGCCAATTAGCCGGCCAAAGTATTAAGTTACACAAGCTGCAACTCCCCCGCTAGCCGTCGCTTCCCACTGTCTCGGCTGTCACAGATTCCACATCATTTGCTCTCATCGGACTCCCAAAACTCCCATTCGGAGCTGGCTGTCGTCACTTTCGCTTCTGTTCAAAATCTGTCCAATTATGTGCAGTCACTTGAGAGGCAAGTAGGTGTGCTCTAAGGGGTGGTGAAGTGGGGGGGCTGGGGGGGGCGTGGAAGGAGGCCTGACACCATAGATGGTCAGTTTTAATTAGCTGGCGACGGCGGGTTGCAGATCGCGCAGTTATTTCATCAATGACATTTAAAGCTTCATTAAAAGTCCTGCCAAACGGGGCATGGCCATATTTGGGCGTAGGGCAAGCGACCAACGCTTACCAGTGTCGTCACTCGGCACGCTGGGCATCTCAG
Source organism: Drosophila melanocephala (assembly GCA_037043625.1). Lineage (NCBI taxonomy): Eukaryota > Metazoa > Arthropoda > Insecta > Diptera > Drosophilidae > Drosophila > Drosophila melanocephala. Next base: position 2,550,633 of record JBAMBD010000523.1, on the reverse strand, counting down.
AGGACGCATCGCATAAATTTCATTTGATTGGGCGCGCTCGCTAACGAGCTCAGCGATGCCCTCGTGACTGTTTCGATATGTATCGTTATCGATGACCAGAAGAGAATACGTTATGTCAGTTGGCTCTCTGTCTGCGCCAGTCGCAAACAGTCATAAGTTGTGAATTTACCCAGATAATACAAAGTTCAATATTTGTTCTATAAATAAGGTATGCATAATTTTTCACATGATCAGTTGTGAAGAGATTGGATTCTCAGAATGCCGGTTTGCCCTACAAATATTTGCAATACGTGTAACGATGTAACACGTCAGTTCGTTATCTGGAATGATGACGATTTCATTTATTTTTTTACCTGCAAAAAGTGAGAACTTGGCTTACTCACCTTACCAGAAATTCATTCGATTCTTTGCGGGATTATATGAAAGAAATGTGAGCAATCAATTTACTTTATTTACCTTACTTTAACGTATTGCCTTAATGTGCAGTTAGTCTCTCTAATTGCATTTGCTTTACCTCAAACGCGTTGCTGTCGTGTCACGCGCACATCTCTTGCCCAGATAGATGCTGTCTGCCCACAATTTGTTGGCCACTATGACAAATTCAAGTAAGCATCATACATACACACAGCCTTACCACCTCAACCACTCTTTCGGCCCATGTTGAGAGGCCCCGGGTCTAAGTCCCAAGTCCAGGCCCATTCCTGATGCCATTAAAATGCAAGTTGCTTGGCCAGTTTCAGTTGGTTAGTTGGTTGGTTGGTTGGTTGGTTGGTTCGTTCGTTGCTTGGTTTGTTGTTGGGCTTTGTTTTGTTTTGTTGGTTGGCTGGTTGGTTGGTTGGTTGGGTCTCTGCTCCTTCGTTACGTTTTGCGCGCCTGTTTCGCTTTTACTTAACATTTTAAGCCTTTGCGCCGCTAATTGGCAGAAAATACCAAAAATGGCAATGCATGACGCCGGATGACGGCGACGGTGGCGACGATGGCGACGATGGCGACGATGGAGATGCTGGAGCGATGTTACGAGAGTTCGCACTCTAATGAGCGGCATGCCGTTTGCCTATCGACTCTGGCAGTGGCAGTGGCAGCGCCCAAAAGGGTTATCGATTAATGATAAGCGATTAAAAACTCAGCTCTCAACACTAATTGACAACTCTCTTCGGGGACAAAAAGCGGGGGCGTTAAAACAATAAACTCAAATATACATAAATAATATTTATTCACTCTTATCGACGTGTGGGCGGCAGCTGCCTTCCTTTTTCTCTTCTAGAAGTTGATATTTGCGTGGGTGCCAATCCAATCCCATAGGTTACCTCGATCTTCTTAGTTTAGGTTTGGTTGGGTTTGGTTTGGTTTGGTTTGGTTTTTTATGTGCCTCCTGCTTTGTGCGCTGGCAATCGCGGGGCGTGCATCTGAGATGTGAGGCAGACGTGTTGCCATAATGCTCCAGCAACATGCAACCGCCAACATACAACATGCAACTGTCGATTGGCAACATTTGTCAGTGCTGCCAGCTTAGTTTACACTCTGAAAAAAAACGTAAAGAATTTTGTACTCAACTCAAGTATTCAATCAAGAGATTAAAGCTCGAAATTCTCGTAGTTTTCGTATAATAACACTGGGAATTGGGAAGAGTGTTTTTTTCTCTGAGTATACTAGCCCAAAATTGAAACATTTGCTGCCTCATACCTGAAAGAGCGCACACACACGCACGTTACATACCAGACCGTTTTTATCTTATCGGAAAGTAGAAGTAACCGTTTTTGCTAACTATATTTAACTAACTAACTAACTACAAAAGGGGCCAGCCTAAAACTCGAGCATAAATTCCATTAAAACTATGATATGATTCCATTAAAACTATGATATGATTTATCGAACAGCTTCAATGATTAAATAGGCTCGGTACTGGAATAGCATAGAAAACTAGATTTAACAAGAATTATATTCTTATACCCGGTTTTTATACAGAGGGTGACGTATGCTGTGATAAAATTGTGTAGTGCAGACGTTTTTGATAATATTAAGCTTTTAACAGCTTTTGCCTTAAAATGCTTGAGCATAACTGCACTAAAATTCAGGCAAATTCCAATCTATAAAAGATAATGACGTACTTCTTTGGAAAGATAATTCAAATTTTTAAGGTAGATCTTGAGATAAACTTAGTTCCCGCGCTAAACGCAGCAGAGCAGTAAAGAGACCTGAGTTCATATGCTTTAATGACAAATAGCACAGGCAAAGCTTTACGCCTCGTTGGAGACAGACTCTAAGAAAGAGTAAAAATGTTAAGGCCAAATGCGCAGCACTGCAAAGGCAAATGTTGTTGTTGCGTCTGCCAATAAAACTGAGCGCCAAACAATTTAAATTTGAATTTAAATTAGCTGCTCTTGGCGGCTGCCGCCACATCTGCAATATGCTTCCACTACCACCTCCCGCTCCCCCTCCCCCTCCCCCTCCCTTCCAGCCAACGAATTTTCTTCCCTTCTGGATGGCAGTCCAATAACCATTGTTGATGCCCTCGAACGATATCGAAGGTCCAATCACGAGATGCTGCAGCTTTTCATTTCCTCGACTCCGAGAGTTGAGCTGAAAGCTGAAAGGCTGCCAACTGTTTTTTTCTATTCTTTTCTTTCTTTTCTTGTGTGTGTGTGTGTGTGTGTGTGTGTGTGTCTGTGTGTGAGTGTGTGTGTGTGTGTGTGTGTGTGTGTGTGTGTGTGTGTGTTTGAATGAAGCTGCATTGTTTGTTCTCACTCCTTCCCTCCCGCTTTGCTTTCAGTTTGAACTTTTGCGCCAATTTTCTTCTCATATTAATTATATTTATTTGTTCTTTCACTCACGCATTCTCTAATTCTCCATCCCTCTCTCTCTCTCTCTTTCTTTGCAGGTATGTAATTTAGAGATCCATTCGATCAATTCCTGTAAAGATAAACCCATTCGCTGGAGTTGCAGCTGCAGCTGCTTTTTTTTGTTTTTTTTTGTAATTCCATTTGAGAGATTTGTGATTAATTAACAGATGCTGTGGCAACAACAACAACAACAACGACGACAACAACAATTGTTGATTTGTGTGTACATAGTATGAACGATTGTCGTTGCCGGTGCTAACAATGGACACACGTATGTGGCACGAACACGAGCACGGGGGCAAACAACAACAGCTACAACAACACATGACAGTTCCATTTAAATGTCAATCAGCGACACTTTTGACATGCGGACAGACATTTTGATGGGATGCGAACGGTGTGTGTAAGTGTGTTTGAGGTGTTTAAGGGGCTTGGCGTGGGCGAACACACGGCTTCGGGCTGAGAAGTGGGCCACACAAACAATTCATTAAGCCAAGGGGCGAGCAACTATCAACGAGCGAAATCCGACGGTTAAAACTCCCTTAAGCAGCACATTCATGTATGTAAGCGGTGCTGGTGTTTGTCATACGAACTATTTAAAAACCATATCGATACCAAGATCAACAAGTTATCGATTTATATTGCTCTATTATTATATAAAGCTGGATGACACCACAGATCCGTCTGCTCTTCTTATAGCATATATTACCGCCTATTATCTTTTGACAATTTATATGCCTACTTTTGAATCGGTCAAATCAGCTCCGCGCACCACGATATCGTACATGGTCAGCTTATTTAAATAACGTTAACTTCATAAAACAATTTCGACAAATGAATTTATCAACACTTCCGTTGACAAGACAAGGCAGAAGCTGTTGCTTGCTTGAGTAGCAGGTGCAGATGTGGGGGGGGGGGGTAGTGGAGGCTCCTACTTTGTGTGGCATGTTGCACAGTTGCAAATGTCGACACAAAAGTTTTACAACAGCAGCAGCAGCCACAACAACAACTGCAACTCGCAAACGCAATTTGAAATTCAAATTGAGTTTTTTTTCTTTTTCGTTTTTTCTTTTTTTCTTAAACATTTAACGAGGTTTTTGGTGGAACAGGACACACCAGTGGAGTTGCAGTTGAAGTGGTGGCAAGAGCAGTGAAGTGGTATGTGTAGTGCAGTGTAGTTTGTTGTGGATACAACTAAAGCTGACAGCAACCACACTGGCAATGCGCTTTGTGTTAGTGGCAACAATGGGACTGCAGTTGAAGTGGTCGAAGCTGAGTCTCCACTTGGCAGTTGGCGTTGGAGTTGGAGTTGGGGAAGGCGGCTTGCTCGATTGCCATGTAGACGCTCATCAGGTTGACAGCTCTAGCAAGGCGATACATAGTCAATGCACCCACTGCAACCACCGAGTAGCAGCAACCACACTAACAATCAAACGGTTGCATATTTCACATGAATTTTGTGGTCGCCATCGCAGTTTGTGCGAATGAATTTCCAAAGTTAATTGACCATGCAAAAAGATCAGATTCCAGTTACCCAGTTGCTGTTGGTTGTTGTTGTTGCGCGCCCTTTCCGCTTGGGCGTCGTCAGCAGCAGCAACAGCAGCAACAGCAACAGCAGCAACAGCAACAGCAACAGCAACAGCAACAACAACAACAACAACAACAACAACAACAACAAAGACAACAATAGCAGCAGCTCCAAATTTGCAAAGTCAACAGAAATAAAAGCAAATTTAGCGTAGCTGCCAACACGTGACAGCTTACTGCAACTGGAGCAGGGTCCAACTGCTTGGGTTGATGGTGAGGTTGAGCAGGAGGCGGGTATAATATCGAGCACTTGGGAAAAACGTATATGCGAAAGGAATGTGCAGTCAATACAATTAATCAAAATAAAAGAAGGCGTAGAAGGATCAAAAATGATGTTCACCAAATATTAAATAAGAGTTTGAGTCTTTTAAAATTTGTAAAAAATATAAATAAATGTTTATATTTGTATATGAAAAGAATTTTTCGAGTTTGTTAAAAAATGTGTATCAACGCAAATTTAAATTGTAGATTTCTCTTCTTTTAAAGTAAAGTCCTTTTTAGATATAAAGAGTTTCCCATGGAAGAAAAAGTTAATTTGGACTTTTCTCAGTCTGTTATTGAGCTATGTTTCTTAACATTTCAGATACATAACACATTAGGTATCACTTCTTATACAGGTTTTAGTTCAACTCGCTTTATTTAGTTCGGTATATGAAGACTTCGTAAATATAAACAGCATTTTGTGTGGCTAAAGTGTTTTTCAGCATATAATTTGATATTATATGCTTATTACTTTAACAATATTCCGACAAAATATTGTAAAAAGAAACCTGATAAATTTTATGAATTTTACACAAATATCAGGTTGCCAAATACAATTTTGATGACATTTCTTATACAATTTGTTTTTGTTTTCAGTTTATCTGAAGTTTTTTTTTAATGTACTTTCAAGTCAATTTTAATTTGTAATCTAAAGGTAAAGTTACAAATGGTTGATGAAGAGACAAAAAATGTTCATGCTGTTTTTGTTGTATTTGTTGTTTTTGTTGTTTTTGTTGTTTTTAGTTACGTCCAGAATCGAATCAAATCGAATAGGATATCTGAATCGAAGAGTGTAATCTGAGCGCTTGCAACACAAAACTCAACAGCTTCTCAGGCCACAACAAACAAAATAAAAAGACTAACACTTACCAGTTGAGAGTGCTTGACTGACAGATACCCTGTAATAGTACACTATAGCTTCAATTACTTACGAGATGCTTTTGAAATTATTTTTAGTGTACAATTTGTAATCTGTAGTCATTTTATGATCTTATGAGACGAGCAAGATAATCTAATTGGGAGGACTCGACTTTTAATGGTTATAGGGGAGCCTTTGGGAGCTGCTTATACACTATAGCATAATGTACAGGGTGTTCGAATAAAACTAAGCCGCCAGTCAAAAGGGCATGAAAATGCTGCATGAGAATGGGAATATGTACAAAAGTATTTATCCGCATTCGTCGATTAAGTGCTCGTATATATAATCGCATCTATATGGCAGCTGCCCCACGCAATAAGCCCCAAACCCTCTCCTCTGTGTATTCCATTGCCAGAGAGGGCAATTGGGAATGTATATATATGGATTAGAGTTCAATAGCAATAATCAATAGCAATAATAATCAATCGACTAGGCTCGGGGCTCCAGAAACAAATGTGATGCTTTGTTCGGTGCTCTGCTGTCTGTGTGTTGACGGGCCGTTCCATTCCGTCATGCTGATAGCGACTATCTCTGTGAATGGCGGCGTCGCCCCAAATAGCTGACCCAATTTTTCGGTTACAGTTCAGCTCAGCCGCAACTTCCGCCGGGATAAAAGGGGCGGGAGTGTCAAAAATTCGGGCAGATGTTCGATTTATTTGTTGCTATTGCTCTACAGCTGGCAACTCGAGTTGGCCCTGCAAATTCCCCCATATTCATACACAATGTTAATGTTGTGAAAGGAGCACAAGTCAACCCACTGCGATCTAGGGACCGGTCAAGCGTAACTGGCAATGCAGTGAGGATATGCCTCAGACGGTAGCCAAGCCTGTGGCCCAAGCTGCGTTAGAGCAGTCCACAACTCCGGATGATGCACAGTCAGTGTAGCAGTAGCCAGTAAGTTGTGGATCTGCAAGTGTTGCAAGTGGTTATCCAGATGGGTGATATATGCCCATTATTCCACATGTAAAAGATCAAACGAATTTTGAATGGCAACATTAGCTGCTGTAAGCGTTCCACAATTTTATTTGACCAAGTGGTGCTGCAAGTGCAAGTGGTGCACAGGTCTGAAAACAATAGGAACAAACTCGAGTTGAGCGAGTGGTGCGACCAGTGGTGCTGCAAGTGGTGCACTGCGCCACAGTGGGGATCAGCAAAGAGAGCTTGACCAAGTGATGCTCGGAGTAGAGTGCCCCCATCACAATTCAACACATATTTCTTGTTTTATTTTTTGGAGACAATTTAATATTTCGCTTGCTGTTTTTCGCTCTTCAATTAAAACTCATTAACATAATGATTTAATGGGCCTTCAAAACTGAATGTTGGTGCGGGTTGTGTGTGTGGTGCCTTGTAATATATGCAAATTTAATGCGCACAAAACAGAAATAAAGCGGCTGGTAACAAGAGACGACAGCAAAATAAAATATAAAAAACAAAAAACAAAAAACAAAAAAAGCAACAAGACCAGCAGACAAAACGCAGAGCTACGCAAAAATGTTGCCTAGAACCACTTAAAAGTGGCAGAGCGAAATGGCGGGCGGGAGGGAGGGAGGATGGAAGGGTGGTGGCAGTCGCCCATAGCCCTCCCCCTTTGACGAACTTCTGATGACAGCGTTTGGCATCGACTTCATTTAGTTTATGGTGACATAATTAAAATTTATTTGACAATGCCCGACCGTTTACAACAAACAGTATGGCAATGTGGCAATTATTAAGCGTAATAGCAACGCCCGCATCAGCATTATTGCGACGGACCCCATCCAGTCCGAAAGAGTCACAAATTCTAGAAAGAGTTCCCGCTGCTTTGGCAACGCTTTGAATTTAATGTGCTGCCCTCTCAATATCAATCTCTCTCAAACCAACTTTTACATTTATCAATAGATCTGGTAAAGCTGGATTGCTCTCTCTCTCTCTCTCTCTCTTTCTCTCTCTCTCTCGCTCTCTCTTTCGCTCTCTGTTATATTCGAGTAATAGACCTTAGTTCTGATATGGCAGTAGTATAGTAGTTATGAGCATGGTGTTAGCAGATTGTTCTATCTATCTATCTATCTCTCTCTCTCTCTCTCTCTCTCTCTCACTGTATTCAGTCTTTCCCATTCTAACAACCAATTATAGACCTAATTACAACGGTGAAATCGCATCGATCATGCTTATAAGTTGGCTCATTGTCCAGCCACAGTCCAATGTTCTGCACGCTCCCGCTCTTCCTACTAGTAAGTGTAACTGTTAACGGAATAGGCTTATCAGAGACCAACAAATGGAGCACAGAGGTGTATCTTATCGAATTTTTCGTAGTGAAAAATTCGTAATCAGTTCCTAGTTTACTTTAATGTACATAGTTTACTTTTTGATTCTTTTATACACCATTTTTTTTTTTATTATATTTGTTTTAGTCGAAACCCATTAAAAATGGGTAAAAAGCGAATGATTGAGTTGTACAAACGTTTTAACAGACAGAAACATCTTTGTCCCCATAATGCATATATATTCTTGATCATGTACAAACTCTACATCAAAACATGAATCGATTGAATGTCTAAAAAGAACCCAGTCAGACCACATTTGGCTCCATGTATTTGTCGCATAGTTTTCGCCACTGCTGCTCCTCCATCCCGCACACACTACTCAAGCACTACTCTTAAGTGGCATCTTTAGGGAAACAGGTTCTTGAGTTTTGTCCCCGCTCAACTCCTAACACCCAGGCGCATCTCCAAAAAAAGTTGATAGGAATAGGAAAAAAAAATAAAAATAAAAAAAAAATAGCTGGCGGGCCCATAACGCCTATCAATTTCTATGGGAGCACGCCCCCGCTTTGGTTGATAGTGTGCTCCCCATCCCCATCCCCCTGCCCCTGCCCCTGTCCCTGCCCGGATACAGCAGTTGGGTATGCGGCACATTGCCTGCAGCGAGCGAGTTCCAACTTGTGTGGCATGGTCATGTCAGCCAGCGGCGTTTGCTCGACCGTCGGTCGGCCCGATGCCAATTCCTTTCAAATTCAAAACCGAAACCGAAACCGAAACCCAAAACAAAACACAAAACACAACACACAACTCAACAACAAATGCCGCCTGCTTCGTTCTGTTCTGTTATTCTTCTTCTCCTTTTTTCTTCACTTTTTTATTCTTTTTTGAGTTCTTTCCAGTTCTTTTATTTTCGTTTTGAGTTCTGTTCAGTTCTGTTCTGTTCTGTTCAGTTCTGTTCGGTTCGGTTCGGCTTATTTATGCGCACGTTTTCAGCCGTTCAACGTTTCATATCCTTTTGTAATTTACCTGCGCAGTGTTTTTGTTTACCTACCACGGCATACCGGCACATTTCTGTGCCCTGCGCTATTTGTTCTCTCTCTCTCTCTCTCTCTCTCTCGCTGTCCATCGCCCTCTCATTCGCACCTGGTCCCTGCCCGGGCGCCCACTTAACGCTTGGGCTATTAACTGTCATTGTCTCCAAGCGGCTGCTTGTGTTGGCCTACGAGGATAATAAAAATACCAGATTATGTTTAAATATGCCAACGACTCGCCTTTGCTATCCAAGCACCTCTCTCTCGGCATATACACATACATATATACTTACATATATACATACATAAATACATATCTGGCTACATATCTGCTATCATCCATCTCTAACAGAATCTTCAAGGGGCCATAAAACAAATAGTGACATTTCTTTCGGCCCTGGTACCAAGGCGTGTTTTACGATTTTTATTGTCATTCTCTCATCGTCATATATGTGCTATGCAACAACAGCAATTAACGACTACGCCCCGATAGTTTTCCATCCGACCGTCAAACGGTTTTATGCCATCATTAAAGTCAAAAGTCCCAGCCATCATTTGTGAACACACTTCATCCAATTCGGCACGGTTGACCCAGTCCCTCCTGACCTAGCCCACCTTGCCGCTGGCCCAACCCCTGGCGGGATATGGTTGGCCACCAGTGCGCAAAGGTAACCAACAACCCTATTCCCTAAGCCGGTGCAAGTTTGACCTTACCCCAAGTGCATCGACTGACTGGCTGGTAATTCCTATAATATGCTTAACAACAGGTTTTGAGACATTCGAAAAGGGCCTTTAAGCAATTCCAAGAGTTAAGTTTCTTAATATGCGCTGTACAAATCAGGTAAAAACGATGCGAATTGTTATCGAAATCATAAACATGGCAAATGAGAATGACGACTTCGCTTTTTCAATGTAGCCTTAAGAAAGTTTTAAGCAAGAAAGTGTCTAAGTAGAGTCGAAAGCACATTATTAATTATGTGTGTTGTACATGAAAAAGTTGAAGAAAAAAAAAACAAACAATCGAAAATAAAAATCAACAATAAATGAAAAAACCATAAGTGACAATAACGGATCTACAGTAAGATACAAATCGCAACAATTAATAATATCTCAAAGCGAACTCGACCTGCCGTTGAACCCAAGATAACCCAATTTCTAATCTCTGGCGCTGTACAAGCCTACCAATCGGATCGATATGAAATTTATTGTCTATTGCCATAATTTGTATTCGGTTCGAACATCGAAATGAAAGCCCACACTTCCACTTGCTTACGCAACTCACACGCACACGCACACACACACACACACACACGCACACACACACGCACACGCACACACACACACACACACACACACACACGCACACACGCACACGCACACAAATGTGTTTGCTCGCCACATGCTCCATTCGCGTCGGTCCCTCGCTACCCGATACCACCCCCCACACACACACTTGCACCGCGACCGACCGCAAGGGTTCAAACGTGAATGACGATCCATGTCATCAATCTTTCAAACGTCGTTGGCGGCAGACAACAAAAAACTAATACAAGAGTGCAGAGTAGTAGAGTTTGGAAGGGCACACAAAAAAAGTAACGACACAAAAATTTAGTTGCTTGTACAATTTATGAGCGATGAGCCCAAAACGAACAACAACAACAACCAACACAACCAACACAACCAACACAACAAACACAACAAACAACAGATGAAAGAAATACAATACAGAGCCAAGTTGGCTGCGCCTGCGCAGTGAACTAAGCGTTTGACCTTGCCATCAATTTACGTAATGGAAATGAAAATGGAAATGGAAATGAAACTGGAAAACGCTGAAATTTGTAGCCAAAGCAATTTGTTGTTGTTGTTGTTGTCGCGATAAGCTGAAAGCCCGCAATTTGTGCTACTTTGTTACGTTGCGACTGATAGGGCAGAGAGAGAGAGAGAGAGAGGGATCGACGGACAGAGGATGGTGGATGGAGGGGCTTTAGCTACTGATGCTCCAACAGCTGGCAGCAATTTGACGCTCGAATGCATCGAACAAGCGCAGCTGATAAATGGAATCGACACACATCTAAATGTGTGTATTTTCTGTCATATAGACGAGATCCGAGCTGGGTCCGAGTCTCTTCCATGGCAACATGCAGAGAAATACGAGCAAATCTATTCATAATAGAATCTATTCTTATAGAATTTGCCATTCGAATCTAATCAGAATTTAAATATTAACTTGTGTTTTTTAGGACTTCTTTAAGGACGCACTATTATAATCAAAAGCAGAGCATCTGCAAGTCGGCCGTTTATAGACTCTATTCGGAATTCAGTTCCGTTTGCTCTCGTTGTTGTTTTTGTTGTTGTTGTTGTTGTTGTAATCTTATCAGCTGCAAACTGGCAGCTCCAGTTTGGAGCGAGGCCACCGTCCACGTGGGCTGTGCTCGAATCGGCTTAAAAAGCTGTTGGCTAAGCTGACAGCCAACAGCCAACAGCTGTCCAACTGTCCAACTGTCCAACTGTCCAGCTGTCTCACAGTCCATCTGCTTGTCCCACTGTCTGTCCGATTGCATTTCCTGTGCAGCACACCAATTTCTCATTTCGTTGACCACATTAACGAGCCGTAAATTATGACCCCAAACTTGGTTAACTGGAGCGAGGCCGGCGCTACCGTTAAGCATACGCATTTCGAATATCGTTCAAAATTTCAACGGGTTCAACGACAGTTAGTCAGGCAAAGCGATGCGAGGGTCGGCTTTGAGTGCTCTTTTGAGTGATTTTCTAATATCCCTCCCTACCTCCCTACCTCCCTCCCCCCCTTCCTCCCAGCACCCCTCCCCATCAATTTGTACAACCAGCTTTTTTATGTCAATTTCGACACTTCTTGACGGCGGCGCCATCAACAACCATGCATACCATATGAGTAGAACTAGCTGACGTCGTCGTCTTGTCTTGTCTTGTCTTGTTTTGTTTTGTCTTGTCTTGTCTTCTGTTGTGTATACCCTATAACCTCTATACCTGATACCCTGCTAGTGGGCATTATAAGTTAGCCAATAAATAGATGAAACAATGTTTTGTGATTGAAGATTAGCTGAGTTGATAGAGTCAAAGACCAAAGTCACTCAACTGAGTTATGCTATTGGTTTAGACATTTTCATATGCTAATTATTTAATTAATTAGTTAATTACTTGCTATATTACCAGCTTTAATATGTGTTAATTAAGTTTGTTTGCAATAGGGTATTCAAATACCGACTATTCTCATAAACTTCCTGCGAGTTTTTTAACTTTTCGTTAACTTAATGGGCACATTATGCTGACTTTTTGTTGTATTGTCTTCTTGGCCAAAATTTGGCCGGAAGCGCGTGTTGACCTCGCATTTGGCCAGCACAAATGAAAACATCAAAACCCCAGATAGAAAACTATTTGTGAAAAATGCGCCAAATGCATGAAAATAAACGAAATAAAAGGAAAAACTTAATGAGCTGGCGAAAAACTTGGTTACCTATGAGCGAACATAAACCATGACTTCATTTTTTATATATTTTTTGGGTGTGGGCCAAGTCTTTTTATAGCCGTGATGCGTTGACACCTTGACAACCCTCGACCACAACGTCAAGCATAGACGCAGCGGCAACCCTGTCATACACTTGAATGACTTAACCAAAATCCCATCAAATTATGCGCGTTCGCTCGCTGCCTGTCTTGAATTTTAACTTAATCCCCCCCCAAAAAAAAAGGAAAATTAAAAAAACAAAACATCACAAATTTATTGACTATGGGAGACACATTTGTGACAAATCTCTTTAGATTTAATGTCAACTTTGTTGCTTTTTCGGTTATTACTCGATTTTATTTGTTTGGCTCTGTAGCATGTGCCACAAGGCTAAAATTACACTTAGATTGTGTGTTTCAAAGATTTTGGGTTCGTATTTGAATCTTTTGTATTGGCTTGCTCTAAGTTTTAACAACAAATTCGGTTTATTTTTATTGATAGCGCTGTTTCTCTGTTTGTTTGATCAAGTGGAATATGCCTTTCGCTGTAGCGCACCACTCAAAGTGTGATTTTGACATTGAGCACTTTTGGGTGTCAATCGTCGTCCACATTCACATTCACATTCACATCCACACTCAAATCCTCATTCACATTCAATGTCTTCATCATTTGAAGGCGCAAATTGAATTAGCCACTTGGGCAATTCGGCATTTGTAGCTTTTGTAGCTTTTGTTGTTGTTGCTTTCGACTCTATATTTTAGTAATTGGATTTGAGTTAGCATGCTTTCCAATGCATAATGTGCCTTCTATTCGTGCACCTTCTGCTTCTTGTAATTCTTCATCCTCCTCTGCTGATAAGCAGGACTCTTTGGGCATGGACAGCTGCAGGTAAAGGACACCGTACGTTGCCTATCGGCGCGTTCGATCAGACAGGTAACAAGCCGAACGACGTCAGGTAGAGCAACAAGATGGCTTCATCAGCCGGCTGTGTGAGGCATGTCCTGCCAGCAGGATATGCCGCAAGCTGGGCCGCCTGCGTCTTCCTGCCTGCTGCCTCTTGTTTGTATAACTCACAGAAAATCACGTGAGTTCCGCTTTCAATGGAATTGGGAAACAAGATTATTGCCTGCTGTTTGATCCATTGCACAAGGATGACAGAAATACAATACTTTATTTATCATTGACTGCACCATCTAAATGTGAACGTGACTAAGTCCTCTTGGCCCGTGGCCACAATTAGTGCAGCCATCTACAGGATTCGTTGTAATTCTGATCAATCTTTCGTAAATGCACGGATAACATGTACGATGGGTGTAAAGATGTAAGGAGAGCTGTGTGTGTGTGTGTGTGTGTGCCAGCCAATTCAGTAGCTGTGACTGAATACTCCAGATTTCTTGCTTGAATTTCTGGGTGAGCGTTGTGGATATTATAAAGTTGCCCTTTGCCGCCTCCACCAGCCGACAAAAACAGATAGCCCTTTGTTATGAAGATGATTTAACCTGTATCAAACAGATCAGCAAATAAAATGATTTAGGATTTTCGCGTGATTTCATCTGCATGAGGTGTCGTTGGGTGGGTGAGTGGTGGTGAGTGGGTTTTCTTTCGCATGATTCACAGCATATCTCGTGCACATGACTATGGCCTCATCTGCGTCATAGCTTGCCACTTATCAGCAATTATCATTGCTCTGCCAAAAAGCCATTTGGTATTTGCTATTTGTGATTGTGTATTTGGTATGAAGCGGAAGTGCCATCCAAAGACCAAACATAGCAGTTCAATGGACCAAATGGCCAGAAGAGGGCAGCAACGAAGAAGAAGCAGCCGCAGCAGAATAAGGAGCCGTGCCATGCCAATGAGCCCAATATTGTCAACATTCTTGTTGTCTCCAATCCAAGCATAAATATTTATATAAGCCCGAGAAGGGAGAACGAGAGATTGGGGTTAGACCGAAATTGTCGCAACAACAGCAGGCAAACAATTCTTGTGGCAAGTTGCGGGAGGCAACTCCAACATGAGTGGGGTGGGTTGTGACTGGGAGTGGGACTGGAGCAGACAAATGATAATAAATATTGTAAAGAGCATTCAGAATTCGGGTGTGTTTCTGTGTGTGTGTGTCTGTGTGTGTGTGTGGAGGGTGTGAGGGGTCTGGCAAGCCCGAGAGGGCCATGCTGCAACACTTACCGCAATTCATTCACTCTCGCCTCAAAGTCGGAAGAGACTGAGTGCCGGGGGGTACGCGGTGCCGGATTGCTCCGAGCTGCTGGCTGCAAACACTTGAAAAACACTTGTGATAATGATGACTAATAAGACATACAAGCAAACCAGCCAATGACTCCCAAAAAGAGCCAAACAAAACCAAGCAGTACCATGGACAAAAATATGTTGGGGGGAAAACAAACACAGCTGGGTCCAGGGGTGGCTGTTGTCATTTGGGAGGGGAGGGGTGGGGGAGGGGGAGGGGTTTGAATTTTTGAGAGACAAACAGACTCATCTGGCAGACGATTGTAAGAGAAGACGTAAATAAACACATAAAAATGCTTCCTGTGGATTACATTTGGTGACGTACGGATCAAGTTTAACTGGTTAAAGTCACAAAAGATTAAGCAAACCTAAAACGAGCCCATAAGGGACCTAAATCTGGCTGCATTCATTTAATAACTAGCAAAAGCTTACTAAGCAATTCCTTTTTATTCCAAAAATAGACAAGCCTCAAATACGTTGCCAAAACTCGCTTAAAACTGAGGAAATTTAACGAGAATGCTGACAATTATGAACTAGTTGCTGTGTAAAGATGGTCTGTTCCCTTTCTGTTTTGCATTCAATTCAATATTTGATTACAATTACAATCAGAAGACCCAGAGCTAAAGAGCATTTGGCTTGGCATGTCAATCCAATCAAATTTCTAGGAGATCTTTAGCTGCGGGCTGAGTTCTCTGAGAACTGAGAATTGAGAATGTGTGGTGGGGTTAAGAGTGGGTTGGGAGATTGAGTAAATTTGCGGGGCGCTTTCGCTTGATTGCCACGACCAACAGCCACTTGAAAGGGTTTCGGGTTGGGGGCTTTGGGGTGGGCTCTGGATCGGGTGCTGGTACGGCTTGTGATGCTCAGACTCTGTGTTGTTCTGTGGCAATTGAAGCGACACGCGCGGCGCGTTTATACGGCAATTAATGCTTAAATTTAATTAAATGCATTTTATGAATGTGTTTCGAGTGTGAGTGCGAGCGTGAGTGTGAGTGTGAGTGCATTCACTCAACATCCGACGTCAAACTCATATGAGCGCTTTAATTGCTTCTAGGAGTTGCAAGTGGAGCGAAGGGCCATTCATTCATTTAGGCCGCAATGATAATTGATTTGTGTGCGGAGTACACCCCAACCGAATGAGAAACCCACAAGCCCAGCACCTACCCCTACCCCTACGCCCTTCTTCCCTTCTTCCCTTCCTCCCTGCCTCCCTGTCTCCCTTTTTTGAAAGCCATGCGCTAATTGATAAGCTAAGTGGCAAGTGGCATAAAATCAGCCCTCGTTCTGACATTTCTAGCCACTAAAATTTCGTTAATATCAAACACAACTTTAGCAGCAATCCGAAATTTCGAAATTCCAAGCGGGCACTGAAAGATCATTAAATACGGTTTTATGGACTGAGCGACGGTGCAGCACTCCAAGATTTATGGCACAGCGGCACTCTATGCACAGATTTATGTGCCACCAACAACACAAGAACTCAGATTTGTCGTCGCTGTTGTCTTTGGACTCGTCTTCTTCCACTCTTTCTTGTTTGCTTCCCTTGTTTGTTTTCATCAAGGCAGTATGTATACATACATACCCTGTAACGTTGTAAAGTTGCAAACCCCAAGAGGTATATGGCAAGCAATGGATGACAGCTTCCATCTCATAAGTCAGATATATTCATATCTCAATCTATCTCTGAAATCTCCTGGGAACAACAAGCTTGATATGTGGCTAACATTGGGGTTAATATCAATTGCAGGCAGTTCGTTTCAGTTCGAAACGAGTTTTGAAAATTATCAACCCGTTGTAGAAGAGTAAAAACACAGCAGCTCCCCGTGTAATTATACATTTTCAATATTTATTATTTATTAATATGCATTTGCTTATAAAAATGTTTATAATTTCTAAGCGCCTCTGGTTTCTGGAAGTTTCGTATTTGAAGACCCAACCAAAGGGCATTTAACAGTCGAGCACTCGTTACTACAGCATAAATTTGTTTTTTGTTATAATTTTTTCAGCATTTCATTACCAAATCTCGCAAGTTGACATGAGACTAAACATGCTAAATGAGCAGCCAACTGGCCGCGATCCAAAAGACCCAACCAATTGGCCCAATAACGAGGCCTTAGGTCTTAAGCCAAGACACTCTCCAGCGAGATTCAGATTTCGATTTACACAAACGTGACACGGGCAGGCCATAAAAGCGGCATGGAAATGCGACCAGTGGCCGGCAGTGTTGCACAGTGTCACACGTGCATACATTCGGCATACAAAGGTGGAGGAAGGGGGCAGGTCAGAGCCTCGGGTCTAGTCTTTAAGTGTCTGAATCAGGTCTAGCTAGTTGGCTGGCTGGAACCAGTTCTCAGTTGATTTTGCTGGTTCAGTGGGTGTGCATTAAGATATTCAAAAGTTATTACAATCTCAATTGATGGCTCCATGTAGCCCGAACGACTAGTTTATGCCATTTGTGCTGGAGAACTAGTTCATAAATTTCGCTAGCTGCTTGAGGTAAACGAAGATGCGTCGATGCAAGAGTAGAATACTTACACACACACACATAGTATATATGCTATATAAAGTGCTATCAGATTTTCACAATCTTTTTATATGTAGTCACGACACTCATATCCAGAACGACGATACACTTGATTTTTATTATATATGAGAAGCATAAAAAACACACTTTAACGTAGATCTTAGATCATAACGCTTCCCCCAAACAAGACACATGAGTATCAAATGTTTGTCATCTTTTCAATATTATAGCGAGTACTAAGTAAGTTACTTAGTGCTTTATTTTAATGACTTTTTCAGCACTTGCTTAGCCAAAGAACTATTTCGCAACAAAGAAGGGGTGGGGCAAAACTAACGTTAAATGCATTAAACAATTTGAATTTGAAAGGTGTTTGCGTAAACACCTAAAAGCCAAAACACTTAAAGCAACATCGTAAAAAAGTGTCAGAGACGGCCAGTGTTGTGTAATGTCCGCGGCTAAGTGTCAAATGGTAGGCGACAAAAAAAGAAGCAGCAAATGACTTTGGACCTGCCCTCGACTCTGGCTTAACCGTTGTTCTTCTTGTTATTGTTGACTGTGGAAGCACTTAAAGATGCAACTTAGCCGTGTGGCAACGTCTGTGTAGGTGCCACACACTTAATGGTGCCCATAAAGTGGCAACTGTTGCTGCTGTTGCTGGTGCTGCTGCTTCGAGGATAATGAAGTTGCATGTTTACACTGTGCAACGTGGGTGAAGCAGCTTTTTAGACATTTCGCCTTATAGACGACCGCTCATTAGCAACATCTTTTCGTGTTGACGCGCCCAGGTTCAAATCCCTCCCCCACCCCACTATCCCGACCACCCTCCCATCTACCAGCTACCATTCCCCTGTCGAAACTACGCTTTTGAGCAGCCCTAAGTAATTACATTTTGGCAAGCCCCTGTGAGCAGAGAAAGAAGGTGCATTGAACTGGTTCCACCTACAATAATCGATTTGATTGTCAAAGTAAGTCCCCCTATCTCCTTCTCAGGCCCCATAGCTGCACAATTTGCCATACTCATGACTTTAGTTCACTTTTGCCACTTGAAGTGAACCTCAAACCCAAAAAAAAAAAACGAGACACCTAAAAATCAACCAACTTCGAAAACTGAAAACTGACCGAAAATGTTGTAGAGTCGTCTGGTAAACTGAATAGCTGTCAAGCCGCGGAGCAAATTGGGCCTTTACTTGAGATCGTATCGATCAACTGATCGTCGGATCGTGCGATCATGGGTCGTGATCTATAAGCCCGTAGTTTCAACTAACTTTAATCTTTTCTTGCGGCTTATGCCAATTGATCCGAAGGAACTCTGCAATAACTCTTTCTTCTGTTCTGTTCTCTTTCAATTGCAGCCTGCTGGTCGGCGCTCCATTGGATCGCAATAAGCAGCCGCAAACCAATCAATCGGGCGCTTTATATAGGTGTCCCATATCGACGAACTTTGACGATTGTGAACAGGTCATAACCGATGGCAGACGATGTAAGTATAGCCCATGCATAAAACATCCAATTAAGGCATTAACAATACTCTTAGGGATAAGCACTACGTATATAATTATTCTTAATTTTATTTCGATTATATAATAGTTTACTTTTACGCAGCCAAGTTTTAAGTTGTTTTCACAAAGCACTCAGCATTGGAAAACAAAAAAAAAAGAAAAGAAACGTTTATCGTAAGTAACAGGTATATAATATATTTAATCTGTTGTTAGTCTATAATAAACTAACACTGCCGCGTCTCTGAGGTGAAGGTTTTACATTCGGAGTACAGGAAATATAAACACTTGATATAGTAATAATAATAATAATAATAATAGGGATAGTCATGCTTATAGTTAATGCTAAACAATCTTTAAATAAAAGAAAGCTTGTTATTTCAAATGTTCAGTGACTAACAGATTTGCTAAGATTTATTAAAGATAACGCTGAGTACAGTACGAGATTAAGGTCTAATATCTTTTAGAATATAACAATGTATCACGTTTGAGGTTACTTTTTGTCTATGTATATAAAATCCCTTGCCCCTTATTGCAGCTGTATAGAGAAATGTGACTAAAATCTGTTAACACTCTAATTTTAGTTAAATTACTATGTTTACTATAGGCAACATACATACTACGTGGATATATCCATAATACAAAAATAAACCTTATATTTTTTAATTGTATAGGACCAGTATTTTAGTAATCTTTTCAAACACACACATATTAATTGTTATTTTATATGCGTTTTTTTAATTTTCTCTTTTCTTTATTTTTATTTTCGTTCTACTCTTTGCTTAAATCCCAAAAAAAAATAAAAAATAAAAAATATATTTACATAAATAATATATTCGGTGCGCATATGGAAAACTCATTACCTCTCCCAACAAATTTTGAACAAACCAAAACCAAACCAAAACCAAATCCAAAATTATTGACCAACAACTTTTGACATTTTTAATTCGTCAACCCGAAAATCAAAATAAAAAACGAATTTGTCATTTAGCAACTGACGGAGAATATCTATCTAGTAAGTGGTATGGGTGCTTTATTTGTTGTTGTTTTGCCCACATATTTAAAATAACAAACAAGAACAAAAACTAATACACAATTAAAGCATTTCATTTATTTGTTAAAGATTTATTTTATTATTTGCATATGCGCTTTGATCTCTCGCACCAATGTTCTTTTTAACCACTGAATATGCAGCGCACACACACACACACGATAAATACGATAAATACCATTCGATAACATTCGATAAGTGTTGCCAATTAGCGCTCACACATTATTTGTACAGTTTCGCACGCATGCCCAAAAGCTAACGGCATTTGTTTCTATTGCATGCGCGCGCTAAATAGCAGCACAATCTTCAAGCACAAAGCACACATACATGCATACATATATATATATATATATATATATATATATATATATATACATATATGCGTATATATTTATATATAATACTCAACTTACCACTTGATTAAGCTAATATAATACACATATTTTTCGCATTAATTTACATACAATTTACAATAATATTTTAAATATGTATATATAATCACCATATTGAATCTACAATTATAACCAATTTACTACTTGCCTAAACTTCAACTGCCACCATTTATTGACATAATTTGAATGAGCAATCACTGTAATTAACTAAATCACTGTCCAAATCATTGCTCAGCATTGTAAGAACTGGAATAGCTCGGGGTTAAGAGCCGCTCTGGAATTTGTATTTGGCTTTAGGACTTCGCTCTGTGCTAATAACTTGTTTGCCATTGGCTTGTACTAAACTAACTATAACTCTAACTGACTTTTCAGTCTCACTTGTGTCTGTGTACCATTTAGAAACAATTCACGCAATATTCTCAGGCAACTTATTGGCATGGCAACATAATTGCAACATTTTTTTATTTCGCTTATCAAATTCAAATTCCAATTCAAATAATTAATTGCAGCCTTTACGGGTTCACGGGGAACAGATATTCTTGGGAACCAAACAAATAAATAGAACGATAGGATTTCCCAGTTATTCGGGCATTTCATAAATACAATTCTATGTTTAAAGCTAAATTAAGAACACAATTTCGCTGAGAGACGTAACAACTGTGGCCTGCATAAATTTAGAAAATAAGAAAACTTGTACAGAATTGAATATTTCAAATGTTTCTCAATTACTTAATCTATTTAGTGATAGTTTCGTACGCAAATACTATTTTTTTAAATTAGAAAACATTTTAGATAAATGCTGAGAGCATTTTCGTTGTGTGGAATTTTAAGAACAAAAGAATTATTAAATGGATTTCAACTTAGATAGTATCTGATCGATGAGCACTCTTGACTTAAGCATTACTACTTTTTTCGCATACACTGCATAAGTATTCGATAGTTTTGTATAGATTTACCGTTTTTTTTTCTGTCTCCCTTTGACTATTTGATTGGGCAGTTTTTCAATTGGTCTCTCTTGTTATTTGCTGGCATCGGTCACCTGTTAGGCATTTCCCCTCCCAAAAGTGACTTCTAGGAATTTTTCGTTTGCGCTTATGACTGGAACAGCGATGCATTGTTTTTGTTAGCGACCAATTGACTCAGTGACTCAGTTAGCATTAATCATATAGACTCAGCGCCGGATCATTTCATTATTGAGATGTAAATTAAAAGCTATTCGTATGTATGGCATCTCCCCACTTCCCTCTCGTTTCCACTCCCATTCTGTTTGTTGGCATTCCAAATGTTTGCGATATGTGCCCGTTTCGCAGTAGTTTTTGCTGTTCTTGGGTATTATGGCCTTTGCTAATAGTAACGCGCGCGGCAATCAGAGCGTGCAGTTGCTGGCCGAAGCGCCCCCAAAGCGGCTGCCCCACAGTCTCAGCGAACGTGACAAATTTCACAAAATGCTGAAGCACAAGAAAAAGAAGTAGAACAGCAGCCGCAGCGTTGGCAATGCGCATAAAAATAGCTGCGACAAAACGCAAATTTGTGTGGCATGAAGAAATTCTTGGGGCGTCTCAAATTGTTGAGCCAAATTCCCCCTTAACAAAAAACCAATATTCGCAAACAACACCACCCCCGCCACCAACCAACAGCCCAACAGCCCCACTGTCAATGTCAAAAACGCGCCGCAAAGTGCAAAAGTTCATTGGGCCTATGCCAACTTAAACACACATACTAAGCCACACTCTCGCACACACACACACTCACAAACCCACACGAATTTACATGTATGTATGCCCATTGCAAAATATTTAACTGCAGCTGCAGATAAAAATCGCGTGGGGCGCAGGCGCAATTTGTATGTATTTTTTTGTCAGCTGCGCTTGCGTCGCGTTGCGTCTCGTGACTTTCACTTTGCGTGTCAAACACGTAAAAACAGGCTGCCGCCTGATCGGCCCACGCCCCACCAAAAACAAAGCTTCGATTCAACAATCATAAATGATAAACGCTTAGTGCACACCTCGCATCCAAAAACTGCAATCAGCATTCTCTCGCTCTCCCGCGCTCTTTGTGTTATCGCTGCGGGCACACTGTAATGATCATTTATCTTATTTCAACACTTTGATGCTTTAAAATGCATTTTAAATCAATTTCGTTACGTTTCACACCCATTACACACACACACATGTGCAGTTTCGCGCTCTCACTCTCTCTGTCTCTCTCTCTCTCTCTTTATGGCGCATGTACGTGCATTGGTATATGGCCTAAGCAGCCGCAAACAACAACACCCCGTCCCAAAACTTCAACTCCAATGCTAACTTCACCGTCGACGTCGACGTCGCTTCGGCTACGGCTGCTGCTGCATTCTATCAAAAGTTGACAGCGACGCTGGCAGCGCTTTCCATTTTCTGATTCCTGTCCATGTAAAACATATGCATAGGGTATGCACATTGTTGACAAACTACGCTAAAGTCACTACAAAATCAGAATATGCGAGCTATAGAGTTTATAAAATTGCTTTTGTTTGTCTGTTAATGTTTCGATTACTAAATTAATTTTATATATATTGGAATTACTATAACCCAAGCTTCTTTGCATGAATAGCTTTTTGAATTCAGCAATAATATCTCTCTAGCTCAATCTATATACACATCTCTCGAAGATGTCATATTTATTTGCTTATACTTCATACACTGCTTCTTATTGCGTGGTATCTTGTAGTCGAACAGTCCGCATGCCGATCGCTTTATAATTTGTAGTTCATGCTTCGTTTGGTTTTTTTTGTTGTTTTTTTTGTGCACTTGTTGCTGATTTTGCTGATGTTGTGTTGCTGGTGTTTCTCCTGTTCCCGTTTCTGCTGTTTGTCTTGTGTGGCACATGTGCTGAACAGCGAGATGCATATGTATGTTTATGCAGATATCTATAAGTAGAGCAGCAGCTTCCCCCTCAAATCCGCTCCTCCCCCCAACCTCTTCTGCACATGTGCGCGATGTCTGCTGAGCGAGGTTGTCTTATTCTTGTTGCGCTCACTCTCTCTTCTTGCTGATGTTGCTTTTAATGTTATTTAACAGTGGTTGTAATGTTAACAAAATCAGACTGTGAATACTGTAAATACTGTAAATTTGAGTTTAGTTTAGTTTCTTATAAACTTATTTGAAAATTAAAAAAAACAAGAATTACCCAATTGTTAATGCATATCACTTTTGTTGTTATTGATGTTGTTGTTGTCGTTACTGCTGTTGTTGTTAATATTGTAACTGATGCGACACACACACAGATACACCCGCGCACACATACTTATGTATGTATATCCTATTGTCACACACATTGCTAACAAGAACAAAAAAAAAACACTTTTTGCACATTCTATCTACTCCCTGGCGCCATCTACAGACTACGATGTTGATGAGCTGATAGCGCCATCTGACGACGAGATTAAAGAGGGCCAATGGATGGGCGTTACTGTCCGTTCCCAAGGATTGGGTGGCAAGGTAAGCGCAAGACATAATTCGATTTCACTGTATATCGTATATTTATATCCCCTCTCTCGATTCATTCACAAGGTGCTCGTCTGTGCGCATCGCTACGTGACCAAAATGGCCGAAAATCTCTATGGGCAAGGCATGTGCTATGTCCTCACCAACGAACTACAGTATGACGAGGTCTACGAGCCGTGCAAGGGACGCACCGTGCAAAGGTTAGTGTTTGCAAGTATTATTGTTATTTTTAAACATTTTTTATAACCCGTTTCAGTGAAGATATTTGGCTTAACTTGGGTAGGGTGTAAACCTGTACCTATTAGCAAGCACCTCCTTAATCGTCTGGGAAACTTTGGTCTCGAGTTGAAAATATTCAAAATTTAGAAAATTAAGCTGAAATGCGTATGCATTTAAGGTAAAGATTTTTTTTTCCTTTAGGAAACTTTAGCCGTGAGTTGGGGGTGACAACTTTAAGACCTAGGCAAACGTGGACTTGACTTGAGTTGGGAAATCGCAGCAATCAAGGATTGATCTTACATTTTTTCGAAGCCAAATATCAACAAATTTCGAACACTGCATATTGAAATAGAAAAATTTCCCGATCGAATCAATTTGAAGTGGCAAATTAGACATGGTCAG
Source organism: Drosophila melanocephala (assembly GCA_037043625.1). Classification (NCBI taxonomy): domain Eukaryota; kingdom Metazoa; phylum Arthropoda; class Insecta; order Diptera; family Drosophilidae; genus Drosophila; species Drosophila melanocephala. The sequence continues at coordinate 2,526,464 of JBAMBD010000523.1, read as the reverse complement.
GTTTGCTTCGTTGCATAATCTGTCAGCAACGGAAATAGAAGAAACAGAGGGATAGACCGAAAAAGTGTCAAGGTGAAGTATGTATGTATAAATTATTAATTGTATTTCAAAGCGAAACTCTCTGAAAACGAAATGGGGAAGCAAACTAAGGAACAGAGCAACGCGTGTCTGGCTTCTGTTTCAGCCAATTAGCATGCATCGTGTGTGTGTGTGTGTGGGTGAATAGGAAAAGATTAGGAGGGTTGGGGACAGCTAGCTGGTCAGGTGTGACACCGATGACGTCCTCGTCGTCGTTGCAGGAACCCATGTCATAAGGGCGAAATTGTAATTTATTTAAATGTCAGCGCATGTAGCAGGAACTGAAATGGGAAGGGGAGAGAGTAGGGTCTGTGTACGGTAAGAATGGGTGCCATAGATAAACAGGGTCGCACCGCACCCAAAACGCTGACCGAAAACAAAGCATAAATGCTATGGTATATTTTTTATATGGCACTATGGAGATGACGTGGACTTGGACTTGGACTTGGACTTGGACATGCAATTATTCATTGCGCTGGTATCGCGTGTTCCAAAAGTGTCTCCGAACCCAACATGAGTTGACCGCGTATCGTGCTTCATTTGCGACACGAACTCTACAATTTGGTTAAATGTTTGAATTACAGGAATGAAAATAAAGCCAAAGAAATTCGCACAAAGTAACATTTTCTGGAGCGTTTTACCTAGTTTTAGAAGATTTTGTGCTTTGCCTCAGACTGCAGATCTGCAAGCCTGTTTGAATATATTATTCGTCAATATTGCTGCAATATTATTACAACAAAAATGTAGAGCAACTTGCAACTTTCTTCAAAAAATGCAAGTATGAAAAGCATAAAATAAGCGTTTGCGAGTCGACTAAAAATAATAAAAGTGATTACTAAATTAGTACACGCTACCACCTCTAAACACAACTTAGTTCTACTAAATCTTGAACAGACCACTCAACCCCACCCAGTGGATAACTGACCCTGGACTCATTTGTTAATGTCAGCCTGCCACATTTTAATGTATGCATGTTTATTTTCTGCGTTGCAGGCAACACGAGGACTATGGTTTCTGTCAGGCGGGCACCTCGGGTGCGTTGCTGGATGACAATACACTCGTGCTGGGCACCCCGGGTTCGTTTACGTGGCGCGGCTGCATTTTCGTAACGGAGATTGGGGGCGAGTATCTGCAGCGGGATAAGAATATGTACTACAGTGATCACTCGGAGACCCATTCTCCGGTGGATAAGTACAGCTATCTAGGCATGGCCGTAACCGGAGGACGCTACTTTGGCGAACAGATGTCGTATGCTGCGGGCGCACCCCGTTCCAATGGCTGCGGCCAGGTGGTAATCTTTGACAAGGCCAAAATCAGTCCAATACCCGAGCGCATGATTATCAATGGCGAACAGTTCGGCTCAAGCTTTGGCTACGAACTGGCGACGGCGGACATCAACGGCGATAAAAAGCCGGATCTAATTGTTGGCGCACCATTATACTTCTCGAAGAGTGACGGCGGTGCCGTCTATATCTACCAGAACGAGAATGACAAGCTGCCCCAGCGTTGGACGCTGCGGCTAACGGGCGCGATGGAGAGCCGATTCGGTCTGGCACTGGCCAACATTGGTGATCTGAACAAAGATGGCTGCGAGGACATTGCTGTGGGTGCACCCTACGAGGGCGATGGCAACGTCTACGTTTTCCTTGGCTCACGCAACGGCCTCAACGAGAAGCCCTCACAGCGCATTCAGGCCTCTGATCTGGGCATAAATCTACCGAAACCGATACGCAACTTTGGCATCTCGATAGCGGGCAACATGGATCTGGATGGTAACTCCTACGTGGATATGGTTGTAGGTGCACCACCCGCCGCCGTTGTTCTCCTCGCCCGTCCCATCATCAACATACAGACCACGTATCGGAGCACTGAGACACGCAACATTGATCCCAATCGGGCGGGCTGTCGAATGGATGTATCCACAAATTTGACGTGCTTCACGTTCGAGGCGTGCAGCAGCATTGAACCGCACGAGCAGCTGAGCAAGCAGATCAATTTGTTATACACTGTCGAGGCGGAGCCCTCCGAGAATCACAAGAAGATCTCGCGCGCCTTCTTTGATCACGACAACAAGCGGAGCAACGTGATCAGTCGACAGGTTCGGGTGCGAACCGATGGTGGCGTCCAGTGCCAAATGGTCACCGCTTACATCAAGGCCAACACTCGCGACATCCAGACACCCATTCGTTTCCGGCTGGACTGGAAGCTGGAGGAGCCCGAATTGGCGGACTCACCGCTGACGCGTCTGAATCCCATTCTGGACCAAACGCAGGCCTACATTGAGTTCGAGGGCACGTTCCAAAAGGATTGCGGCGACGATGATCTATGCGAGAGTAATCTGAGGCTCCATGCCGAACCCAATCTTACACCAGAGAGTGAGTCTTACTTAGTTCATTGCTCAAGCTCAAAATCTTATATAGTTTACATATATTTATTGACACCGAACAGATGGTGAATATGCACTGATCCAGGGAAACACAACGGAACTGGAGGTAATGGTGAACGTGAGCAATCTGGCGGACTCGGCTTACGAGGCACAGTTGTTCATCGCGCACCAGAAGAGCGTATCCTACATTGCGACCAAGAAACCGGTAAGCAACTTACCCCTATCTCTCTCTCTCTCTCTCTCTCTCTCTATCTATATATCTCTCTCTCTCTCTTTTTGGCATCTTAAACTACGATAGACGAATGCGACTTGCAACAGCTTCAATACGACACTGGTGGCTTGTAGCCTGGGCAACCCGATGTTGCGTGGCACCACCACACATGTGATTATACGCTTCGATCCCAACAGCCTGGAGGCGGAGGAGACGCAAATGATCTTCCACATATTTGCGAACACCACCTCCAAGCTGGTGGGTCGAGAGCTGCCTGAGCACAAGCTGAAAGTGCTTGTGGTGCGACAGTCGGAGTTGACGGTCCGTGGCTGGGTTAATCCCGAGCAGAGTTTCTACAGTGGCGTTTCCAAGCTGCAAGATTTGCCCATTGAACTGGACGATATTGGCTCACCGCTGGTGCACACCTATTTCATCTTCAACGAGGGTCCCTCGACGGCGCCCAAGGTCCAGCTGGACATCATTCTGCCGGTGAGGCTTGAGAGCGGAAGTGGCGATGATCTGAAGCACGATGACGGAAAGTATCAGTATCTGCAATATCTGGAGGATAAGCCCCAAATTCAGACCGGACAGGGCGAATGCATGGTGGCGCCTGAGTATGTTAATCCCCTCAAGCTGGCCTCCATGGTGAAGTGGCCAGCGCACCGCCAGCAACAACTGCAGCAACTGCAACTGAACAAGACCCATTTTCGGGCGAATCGTTTGCCCCGCAACACCATCGAGCGCATTGTCCGACCCGAACGCTTCATGGATGGACGCGAGGTGGCCGGGAAGGGCAAGAAGCAGCAGATTGTGGAGCTCAACTGCGATAAATATACCGCCCAGTGCATCAAAATCCAATGCGAGTTCTTTGGGATGCCGGCCAAAACGGAGGCACAGGTCATTTTAAAGGTTCGACTTTGGAACTCAACGCTCGTCGCCGAATATCCTCGTGTCGATCTCGTGAGGATTATGTCGACGGCCCATGTTAAAATACCGCAAAACTTTGGCGTGGAACAGCTTGAGAGTAATAATCTAATTGTGGTATGTACATATGAAAACCAATTGCGAACCGGTTTTAAGTAGAAGATAAACGTGAACTCAACTTGAACTACTCGCAAACGAAGTGCATCGATTTTGAAGGCAGAATTCATCTAAAGAACGTCCTTGAAAATCGGTGCAGCTTTGACAAATTTATAGGAGCTTCGCAGTTTTGGAACCGGTTCGCTAAGGTTTTGTTATATAGACATATGTTGAGAGTCGATCGGAAAGTAATTGTTGAATTTCTTGTCTAATCCTCAAGGTGGAAACACGCGCCTATCCGGAGCTGCTGGATCAGCAGCGTGAGACATATACGCCAATGTGGGTCTTCATATTGGCGGTGCTCGGCGGGTTACTGCTGCTCGGTCTGTTCACGTATGCGATGTGGAAGTGTGGATTCTTTAAGCGAATGCGGCCGACAGATCCGACGCTCAGCGGCAATCTGGAGAAGATGAACGAGGAGAAGCCATTCCTGGCCGCGAAAAGTAGCCATAATGTTTTCTAACAAGAGGGCACCGTCGGATGGGATCTGGTGCGGCGCATTGCTGCACCTGGGAGAAAGCGCAACAGGCTCAAGCAGCTGCTACTCCACAAGCCGCAACATCACTCGCACAAGAAGCATCATAGAGGGATACTATGCGGCTGCAACAACAACAACAACAACAACAATAGCAGCAGCATTGAAGACGCAGATAATGATGAATTTGATGTGTTATCCTTGACGCCGCCACCGCCGCCGCTTAGCGTATTGAATTGGGGCAACGATAGCTACTATCAGGCGAGCGCCACCTGGTGGGGTCACATGTGAATGCTGGCGAGGATGATGATGGGGAGCAACGGCTGCAGCTGGGGAACAGTTCAAGTTTCTGGTTGTGGGACTTTCAATGTGCCATTATGTTTACTTAAGTTCGAGCCTCAGCTGGCAAATAGTACTTAACCAAAACCGAAATCACAACTTTATTTCTTCATCTATTTGTCAGTTGGTAGACTTAGCTGTTTAATCTAAAGACTAGCTTATACACATACATTTATATAACTCTGTTATATGAGTGTTATTCGTCATGCAATTTATAGGGATACTTTTACGCGCTCCAAAACTAGCTTAAATATTCATAATTCTAGCTCTTGATTCGAACTCGTTTATTGACATAGCTTCAGTTGTACTTTAAGGTCTGTCGTTCTTTAGAGGAGCGCGTGCTTTGGGATTCACCTTGTGCATTTGGGGGGCCCAGCTTTGTACCATATTTGTTATTTATGTAATTTAATGCTTAAGTTTGTTTTTAAGCCCATCGCATAACTTAATTCCGAATTCTTGAACATAACACATCTCTTATCGTAATTAAACGAAACTGCTCGTCTCCGAAACATTTCACTGCCACTAAGAAATAATACTTATAATACGAAAACCACAATATATTTCTTGAAAATTTATAATTATTTCTAAACACTACACCATAAACGAAAGTATTAACTGTTTTTATACATATAATTATTGCACGGATTGTTTATACGATGTAGGAATATATCCTTTCAAAACTATTCACTTTACTGCGATTGCAATTCTTTTTTTTTATTTTTTTTTAACCTGTCTTAATTCTATTTATTAAATAAAAAAAAAGAAAAAATTACAAAAAAAAATGTTGAAATTTCAATTATTTAGAATACAATAAGGCTTTACATATGTATATATCGTATAAATATATGTATATATATATATGTACTTGTAAATAATATTAGTTTGGCATTAGTTAAGCAAGGTTATGTGTGTATGTGTACGTGTATGTGTATATATGTATATGTGCTAACAAGTAGTATTTGTAATTAAAGTAAACAGCAACAAATACTCATGATTGTCGCAGCCACGAGCGCCACTTGAAATTCGGCCAGCATTTACAGACCATACATAAGTGCATAGCTATTATACTAAAATATATATATAACATAAATCCAATCAAATAAAATATATATATACAAAGAGAAAAAACACTTGTTGATTAACTATCTGATTTACTTTTTTATGAATGAATACAATTTCTTACCTGTTGAAAAAAGACTATCATCAACAGCACTTGTAATATTTATGTTTTTATATTTCGATCACTAATTTCAAATATACAATAACAAAAAACACAACATTTAATGACCATCATTTTAATTTTTTATGGCTATTTAAATGTCAGTGAAATTACCATAAATTCAACAGCATTTGTATTATTTATGTTTTTATATTTCGATGTTAACAACTATTTGAAGCATTTTATAAAAATAGAAAATAATGAAAAGTATAATTATTATTTATTTACAAGGTATTATATAAATGCATACTTGTCTATATGTATCTTAAGCTAACGATAGGCATTGAAATATTGAACTCTTATTTGTATGCTGCCAAAAATATTTAAGTGTTTAATTATAAATATACAAAAAGATGATGATCATTTAAAAAAGAGGAAGAAAGAACAAGTCTAGGAGATGTGCGTGTGTGTGTGTGTGTGTGCGTGCGTGCGTGTGTGTGTGTGTGTGTGTGTGTGTGTTTGTCCACACTAAATACGACAGTTTTCAAGCCAAGGTCAGGAGACAGTGGACAGTCCTCAGGCAGGAGGGGGCCGAAACTATCACAATTTATCTGTTCACTGCCAATTAAACTGAATGTGTGCGTGTGTGTGTGTGTGTGTGTGTGTGTGTGCATGGAACACGCCAATTTCAAGTGCCATTGTCAGATACAACAACAACAACGACAAGAAGAAGAAGAAGAAGAAGAGCATATGCTGTGTGTGTCGCCCAATAGCCATGGAATGAACAATTCTTCAAAAGACTGGCGGCATTTGCTTTAAAAATAAAATGAAAATAAAATACAAGAAAAAAAATAAAATTGTTCATTAAAAGGTCCGTTTATTGTAGCATGGCAGCATACATATAACAAGAAAGTGATGCCAAAATTTGAGCATTCAAATACGCTTTTCAAATACCCTGTAAACACATTCCGTTCCAAGCAAATCGTTTTTATATTTATTTTATTTTTTTGTCCAAGCGCTTTTGTGCCATCGATCATTTGTGGTCTTGAAGTGCTGCCAACAAATTGTGAGATTTTGATACTTGCCACCCAAACTACTTAGTACCCTGTAGAGTTATTTATTTATATTATTTACTGCTCAGCTTCTGTGAATTTTAAAAAATTCTTGTTAACCATTGCTAGATAATAAAAGCGAAAATATTCGGTATTAGATTTATTGGCCAACGCTGATGTGGCATAAAAATTTCCTGTTTATCAGCAGAGTCAATTGTTTCTAGCCAAGTTCTTTTACTAGTGGCCCACCGGAAACTGCCGTTATATATATATATTTAAAGTTGCTGAAATGGATAAATATTACTTATATTTATATTTAAGATGCTATGTGTATTATTCCTGATATTGTATATACTTTAATCACATGACACATTGTATACCCTTTAACAATACTCCATCGGCATCAAGAATTTCCCTCAGCTGATGCTGCACGTTGATGCTGCACCATCAGCTGACAGTGACAACCTGTAACCTGTTCGAAAGGCGCTCAATTGATCGCTCGACAGAAAGATGTCGCAAGTGTTGGTGGCGTTTGCGAAGGGTGTGGGTGTTTTTTTATTTATTTTTTCTCAAAAACAAAAAAAACCATTAGAAAATAAAAAACCGGTTGGACATTAGAACCGATTCTGTCAAATATGTACACATATATATATATATATATATATTACATTGTATTGTAATGTGTGGCAACCACGGATGCGGCAGTTGTGCATTGGTTAGGGGAAAGTGAAGCAATAGGGGTGGGCGCATCGCAAGCAGCGACCGTCATCGTTATGGCAACGATTGCGACGGCGACAGCAGCGGCGGCAGCGGCAGCAACGACAGCAGCGTCAATGAGAAGCGGCAGCGGCAACGGCACAGAGTCTCAGTCAGTCTTGATGGTTTCGTGAAGCGATTAACACACAAAGTTGACAACGTTCTGGGCCAATTTCAACGCAAAAGCGGCAAAAACGCATCCGTATCAACAAGTAACAAGTAACAGCTAACAAGTAACAAGCAGCAGTAACAACGGCGAGAGCAACACATGACACAATTAAGCGAACCACAACAACAACAGCAACAACAACAATAATAATCAGAACAATGCAATAAAAATAAATCATTAAAAAAAAATTAAACAAAAAACGCGCCAAGGAATTTCGCCAAATTACGCGTCCGCTTTATTTGCCAGGTCGTATCTCGTGCATTGACCGACTTCTCCCATCAACAACTACAGCAACAGCAACAGCAACAACAACCAGCAGCAGCTGCCAAAATGGATGCAGAGGTGTGTAAATAGCGCTTATAGAATATAAACATAAATTTATACATTTAAACATCTGTGTGAAATTACTTAGAAAACGTCAAAAAGTGTGTGGGAAATACAAAATATATACACACATATATATATATATATATATATATATATATATATATATATATATATATATATAGCCCTAAACCACATCAAATATGTGTTAATTTGTATTTTTATTTACTTCAATTTTTTTGCTGTGCATCTCATAAATTTGTAATTGAGCATCTAATAAGACGTCACAAAACCAGTTACATTCGCAAGGCAAACTTTGTTTTTCATTTTTCATCTTTCGAATGTAAATTCAAGTGCAAAGTCAGCAGCAACAACGGCAACGACAGCAACAACAACAAATACAACACGTAATATTAACAACAACACCAAAGCTGTGCTGTGCTCAAAGTGACGCAGCCTGCAGTTGCACATGTCAGCAGTGGCTGCGTTTAAAGGGGCCAGAAAAGAATATATATTTGTAACTCTAAAACAAACTTTAATTTTTTTTCCTTTTTTTTATGTTCTCAAAAACACTTTTCTTTTATTACTATTTCCTCTGTTTATATTTTTTCTATAAAAAAAATACGAGTTTTTGGGTTACATAAAAGTTAAGATAAAATAAAAAATGTTTGTGGATTTGTTTACAACTCAAAAACACTTTTATTTGTATTATTATTTAATTTTTTAAACCCAAAAAAAATAACAGCCAAAAACATATATTTATTATATTTTAACTTATTCTTTCAATAAAAAACTCATTCTTTCAATATTTTTCCTTAATAATGAAATAAATCTTGCGCGGATTAAGAGTTCGCTTATAAATTTTTCAACACAATGCTTTTTACACATTTTTTACATTGAACATGTAGTTAAAGAATTAAATATTAAGTTCAAGTTGTGTTTCATTATCTTATCATGGATACGCAACCATTTAGCGATTAGTGAGTTGAGAAACTGCTGCATTCATAGATAACTCTCAATTTGCCATTTGTTAAGTATTACAATTATTACATGAACAGCAAACAAATGCCAATGTTGTTGTTAGATTTAATAGAGGCATTATACACAACATTCTATTAAGCTTGGCTTATTTGTATGCCTTGCATTTTATTGCCAGATTTTGGGGACCAGTTAACTGGCACAGAAATGAGTGCCTGCCCCACTCACAACCGGCACATGCACCACACCCATGGTCATCCCAATGGCACACTGGCAATATGCCCCCAGCGCACCAAATGCATTAAGTACGAAGCAGACTTGACGTGCTTGGAAAATTTCCACTCAAAGACATTAAATTGGCTGCCACAAATGAATGAATGAAAAATACATACAGATATACAAATCACACAATTTATGATACGCCCCATTGATTCCCCCCCAATCACTCGGAGCCCTCTTTAATGTCAATGCGAAATTGGTGGAAACATATTTTATTTCTATCTAATAATCTTATCACAAGTTAGTTCCTTTCACTCAGAAAAATATGAGCCTGAAATGTTGAAAAACGCCCCGAAAACTAAAACGGTTTTCTTGTTTTTTACAAATAATTTCTAAATATTCGAAAACAATTTCTTAAAATTAGAAAGAAATACTTTTTCAACACTTTCCGTAATATATTTCAAATAGAAAATATTTCTAATAATGCAAATCTAAATATTTGGAATGCGATTTTGCCATGAAATCTTAAGTTTTATTTTTCTGAGTGTAGCATAATAGTAAATAGTTCCTGTTTTGATCGTCTGACATGGATGTCAATAAAATGGGCGGAGCAAAAACAATTAATGCCATTTACCTTTAAGTTGTTGTTTGAGTTGAGTAGTTGCAGATAAGCGCATAAAATCAGAAAAGAGACCCACTTTCAGCTATTAGTTACCTAGTTACCGACTACTGCCCAACCAACAATCCCGATAGAAAACAATTGAGCCACTTGAGCGTTTGGTGCCACATGTTGTCACATTATCAGCAAAGCTCCTCACGCCTCGATGCCCAACTTGGTGGCAGGCACTCGTGCGCGTCAATTATAATCTTCAAGATTGACATTAATTTATATAAATTCACATATAATATTATAGATTGATTAACACATTTTTATTTTACTTTGCGAACCGTCGTCAGAAAACAATGTCCAGTTGCCTGCTGAATTTATGGTTGGCTCTTCAAAATCGATGTCATATTTCAATACTAAATATATTTTATGATTATTGATGCTCATTTTAAGCAGCAAGATATGAATGTGAATTCTAATCGCATTACTTCTGGGTAGGTCCAATACAACTTGTATTCATTCATTAAATTACAATAAAGTATTAATGCTGATATCTCAATCACTCAATCACTCAATCAGTAAGAATGGAATTAAACGGAAAAAACACAAATTGAGATTAGATTAGTCAAACTTTGGAAATTTTAAGTAATTGGCTTATAATGTATTTATGATCACGACACTTTGTTTATCTGCAAGCAAAACCATTATCAAAGAGAAATTGATTCCAAAAATCTATTTCAATTTTATTTCTCTATTTTTCCTTTGGGTTTTTATTATTTTCCATTTTAATCCACATGGTCAAGTTGAGCACGTGATTGCCAGCTAATTGTTGTTATTGTGTTTGCTGCCGCTGATTTGCCATGGTCATAGACGTTGTATACTCGTATATTCATACACCTACACATATATAGATATAGATTTGCATATCGCGAGTATTCCTAAACATTTTTTTTTATATATTAAAATCTGACAGCTTATCTCGTATTTTTTTATTCGGATTTATGATGAGGAAATAAACTCAATGAAAGTCATTCAGTCTATTATAAATCATGGCTTTATATCACAAATAAATTTCTTATCGCTTATAATTCAATTTATGGCGGTTAACTGGGATTATTTGGAATGCCGCATGACTGTGGCAATGTTGCCCCAAGCTCGAAAGAAAGCATTTCCCTGCGATTGCAATATTGCCTGCAAATCGCTTTAGTTGTAGCCACCTGGTTCCCAACCAATTTAAGTAGCACTTAATTGTTATTGGGATTCACATCAGTTTGGAAAATAACCATAATAAATAAAAAGATTACAATCAACGTTCTCTGACGCACTCTTGTTCAATGTGAACACTTTTGAATGCGAATGAGAGAGAGAACGCTCGACTAGGAGATACCCAGTATATGTATATGTGTATATATATATATATGTTAACTGTATTTAAATATATTTAATCGATTTAAAAACAAACTTGCTGGCAATATGATAATTATGAAACGAATTATATATTAGTGAAATTTATGATTGATCAGTCGTTTCTGAGGGTATATGATGTAATATATATGATTTGAATATTGGCTATATCTTTAGTGGCAAACTAGAAATTGTAGTCTCTGACCCTTAAAGTCTCTGAGATGAGATGGACATGGCTGGGAATCGACTCGGCGACTTGTACTGATCAAGCGTGTATATGCCGAATGCAAGCTTCATTCACTGCCTGTTTTGCACAACTTCATTATAGTCTCCAATCCATTTTCAATGGGCTTGGGATATACAAATGAGGATACATAAATATAAACATAAACACACACAAGCGTGGCTGTGTGAGCAAGTCTGAGTGCTTTAAGTGAGGCACTTAAAGGGCACTGATAACAACAAACAAACAAACAAAAAACCAGTAATGATTGCCGAAAATGAGGCAATTGAAGTGAACAACAACAATGCGTTCGCATTTGTCAATTGAGTCGGCGTAACTAATAATAATAAATAATTCGTCTTTCCCTGAACCGAACAAAAGGCACCAAGCATTCCACAGGCAACAACAGCGCAAAGCACTCGGAATCAGAATCAGAATCAGAGCCGGAATCATAACCAGAATAATGGAAAGATGGCAACGAGTTTCGCACCGGCGACCGATGGACCATCGTTGGCAACAGCAGCAGGCCCAAAGCCAGACCCTGGCAATGGGGAGGATTATCACCCGCCCACAAGGTATGGCCAATGGAACACTACATAAGACCAATACTAACAAGCCAACCAACCAACTAACCGAAATTCAACCCAAAATCTATGCACTAAGGACTCACCCATCATTATCTAACCCATTTCTAACCAAACCACAAAGAAATACTAACCAAAAAAAACAAAAACAAAAAACCTAATTCAACTAACCAATAATATAATAACGGATAACACGGATTTACCCATCATTATCTACTGCTAACCAAACGTAAGGAAAACCCCAATACATGTTTAGACCAAACAACTAACTTAGTTAAGTAACTCAGCTCCAACTCCCTCAACTCCAACTCCCTTAACTCCAACTCCCTCAACTCCAACTCCACAAATCGATGCATCGAAACTAAGGGTTCACTCAGCATTATCTTGACCATTCCTAACCAAACCACAAAAAAGAGATAAAAGACAGGAACCCGTTAACAATTCAGGCTGCCTGTTATCGATTTTCAAATTTTGCATGACTCGAACTGGCCAGCTACCTGGAGACAATTGTGCATCTGTTCAAGGGGAACATTGGACCCGGTCTCTTTGCCATGGGCGATGCATTCAAGAATGGTGGTCTGGTTGTCGCACCGCTGCTCACCATCCTGATAGCCGTCATCAGCATTCACTGCCAGCACGTGCTCATCGCCTGCTCGAAGAGGATGCGGGATCTGCGAGGGGACGCGGTCTGTGCCGACTATGCAGCCACTGTGGAGATGTGCTTCGAGAACGGGCCGATGAAGTTGCGCGGCTGGTCGCGCACCATGGGTCGTCTGGTGGACGTGTTCATCTGTGTTACCCAGCTGGGATTCTGTTGCATCTACTTTGTGTTCATCAGCACCAATCTGAAGCAGGTGAGAAAGCACTAGCAAAAAAAAACAAAAAAACAAAAAGAAGAAATCCACAAAAAAAAAAAAATAAATAAAAAAACAATAAAAGATCCTGCAAGCGTATCGCATTGAGATGGATGTGCATCTGGTGATGCTGCTGGCCCTGGTCCCGGTGCTGCTCAGCTCGCTGATAACGAATCTGAAATGGTTGACGCCCGTCTCGATGTTCGCCAATGTGTGCATGATCCTCGGACTGGCGATAACCCTATATTATGCACTGAGGGATGGCTTGCCGGAGGTGCAGGAACGCGCCCTTTGGACGAATGGTGGCCAGTTGGCGCTCTTCTTTGGCACCGCCATCTTTGCCTTCGAAGGCATTGCACTGGTGATGCCCCTGAAGAACGCCATGCGCAAGTCGCAGCAATTTGAGAGCACACTGGGCGTTCTCAATGTGGGCATGTTTCTCGTCTCCGTCATGTTCATGTTCGCCGGATGCGTTGGCTATATGAAGTGGGGCGAGCACGTCGGCGGCAGTCTAACCCTCAATCTCGGCGATACCATGTAAGCCATCTCCCCTACTCTCCCTCTCCCTCTCTCTCCCTCTCTCTGTCTCTCTCTGCCTTTGCCTGGAGATGGGCGCGTGACGAGCTACAAATAGTTGTTGAAGATGCAAAAATTGTTAGGCACCAGGAGAGGAAGGCCTGCTTAGAGCAACGTCAAATTGGCGTCAACTAAATTTGACCGTAAATTGCTGATATAGTGATCCGATATGGCCGATTGCTGCAGCAAAGATATGTGCACGGAAATATGCAAAGTTGCAACAAGGCCAAAACTAAGATGCCAGTTTGCATAGATGCAGACGGACAGATGGATGACCATGTCGACTCGGTTACTGAAGAATGATTTGTGTAATTAACCTGATTAACCGGATTTAGATATAGACAGATATAGTTTGATTGGCCAGTGTCACGCACCCATGCCCAGGACACCAGTTTGTGGATATTCGCGTGAACCGTTTGCTTTCCCTTTTCCTTTTCGTTCCGCTCTCATTCCCAATCCGATGCACTCACAGATTGGCGCAGGCGGTCAAAGCGATGGTCTCCATGGGCGTGCTGCTCGGCTATCCGCTGCAGTTCTTTGTCGCCGTCCAGGTGATGTGGCCCAGTGCCAAGCAGATGTGCGGCATCGAGGGTCGTTCCCTGAGCGGTGAACTCATCTTTCGCAGCCTGCTTGTGATCGTGACGCGTAAGTAGCCCCAAAAACCATTGTTGCCCGTCGACCCAACTTAACCAAAGAAACAACAACAACCAACAAAAAAAAACGATATAGTGGCCATAGCAGAACTGGTGCCGGCTTTGGGTCTATTCATCTCGCTGATTGGAGCACTCTGCTCGACGGCATTGGCGCTGGTCTTTCCGCCGGTCATCGAGCTGATTGCTCGCAGCGCACCCAGCAAGGGACCCGGCCTCTGGATATCTATGAAGAATCTCATCATATTGCTTCTGGCGCTGCTGGGCTTCTTTACCGGCTCCTACGAGAGCCTCAAACAGATTGTCAAACACTTTGGCGAGGAGGAGCTGCACTAATTGTCCCATCATTAGAAATCTATCAAACTTACACATAATTATATATATATTTATATATATGCACGTATACTACACGACAGTTATAGTTTCTATATGCCATTTTTTTTTTTTTTTATTGTATAAGTGTAAATAAATTATAAAACGTAATTTGACGTCTCCGTTGTTTTTATTGAACGTGCACTGGTCTTGAGCAAGTTTGAGTCGTGTGATAAACAATACTTTTGCAATAATATATTCCAGACCGGGTCTAATTATTATTGTTATTATTTGTTCGTGCTCGAATTAGCCAACAGCCGAGCTTTGCTTTACTTTTTTTTCTCATTTCCACAGTCCCCATTAACCTGTTAATTTCTTTTTATAATTGATATAACATTTACTAATCAGAACCGCAAGTGGGATTACGAAACTTTTAAAGTAGTGTAAAAATAATATACATATAAAATATAGATAAAATAATATTATATAATACAAAGAGATAGATACAAGGGCAATAATACTACCATATCTATATGAAGAAATCCAGCCTGAATTCATTAAGCATTTTGCACAATTCGACATCTATTTAAGACTATGTCAAAATATTTACAGTGAATTATAATCGGAAATCGATCGTTGCATATGAAAATAGAACGTGTGATGAATTAAAATAATGTACGATTTAGCTTCGATTCTCAAGAAATTACAATCGACTATTTAAAAACAGAGGAAATAGAAAGGAAAAAATAAATTAAAAAAAAACCAACCGGAACCGAAACCGAAACCAATTGAAATTCAGAAGGGGAACCGAAATTCAAAAATTTCTTTAGGAATCAGTTAAGCGAACTAATATAATGAGTCCATATAGTATCAAACAACAAATATATGGAACGAATTCATCATCTTTCCCGGAACGAAACTGACTAACCAAAGACGTACATACATATATACATATATGATGCATATGTGATGCACAAGTCTCGATGGGCTCTTGGCTTATGATCTCGAAAATAAATCGAATGAATGCGAATAAAACGAAATCAATCTGTTCCAAACCGTTTTGCAATTGCCTGATTAGCGACCTTCAAATGGGCCACCAAATCATAAGAAAGAAGAAGATCTAAAGCATGTCAGAAGGCTGTAGTCGAGTGAGCTCGACTGCGATATACTCTCTACCCTAGAACCCAACTGAACAGCTCTTAAATAAGATCCTTCTTTTCTTGTTGTTGGTATTATTATAATTTCGCTTTGAGAATTTTGAGTGGAATTGCTCTCATTTCTCGTTTCTACTTTTATATAGTAAAAAGTAGCATTTATTGCAATGGCAAATCGAAATGTATCGATATTTTTGCGAGAAACGAAGGCAGTTATCGATAAAAACGAAGCAAACTTGATCTGCGCTGGATGGACGAGAACTTCTATTCCAAATTTATTCCTACAGTCTCTGAGATCCCTGATGAAAGTGAAACCATCCATTTGAATTGAATATGGTAATATTTGTAATATTTGCGAGCATTTCGAATGCGGAATGCAGACGCTTCCGTTTGACATTTGGCATTGTTGTTGGCTTATATAATCCAATTGTGCAATTCCGTAAACATCGCTTGATCGAACTTTACGCTGATTGTCTTCTATCAATGTGCGACAAAACTGGCAGTCGGAAAAGTCCAAGCTGCCCGAAGAGCCAAGTCTTCAATTCCATGCAATTCATTTAACTGGCGCCACACACACACACACCAACAACAACAGCAAAAACAACAACAACCAATTATGTGCGGTAAATTTCCATGCGTTCCAAGTCGAGTTTTTTTTTTCACAGTTGCGAAAATAATAATAGCACCACTCTCCCAAGAAATATTTTTGAAAAGTGAGAAGGAAGAAAATTATTAATTCCTTAACCTGTTTCAACTTGTTTAAATATTCTTTAAAATTAAAATTAAAAAAATGTTTTCAATAAATAAACGAATTCTATTTCTCTTTCCTTTCGAATGAAGAAATATATAGATATGCACATTAAGTGAAAAGAATTCCAAGAGCAGTATTAACTATAATTTATAGGGGGTATACTAAAAGCAATGTATTAAAGACAACATTTGAAATGATTGCAAAACTGATGGTTTGTTTTCTACTTCATTCGTAAGAAAAAATGTCAGAATGATGCTATTATTTTGACAAGCACTGTATGTGTGTATGCATGTATGTGTGTACAAATGTGCATGCGTGTATATGAAGCGGGGCAGTTGCAGGTGTAACGGCCAATCACGAACGCTTGTTGCGCTTTCAAATTCAGGTTGGGCCATGATCGGCAAAACGACGAAGAATTTCGAATATTGTCATGTCAATATTGTTGCATATTGTTCATCGCTCGATCGGCACGTGCTAGAAACAATAGTTATATATATATATATGTTATGTATGGATGTAGATATGTGTGTATGTTACTCATACATCCTTGAACCTGTTACATGCATTGTTGTTGTGATTGTCATGAGTTCGATTTCTATTTGTGCTCCAATTCGCATATCGCCTCATCTCCTTTACCCCTTTACGTTATGTTATGTTATGTTAAACTGCTTCCTTCCTCTTACGTAACTATGCACTGCTTTATCTTGCTACAGCTGATGTTGATTATGTTGACAACGATTATGTTATGATTATGTGCATCCCTGTTACTGTGAGTGCATTATGAACTAATAACATTCGCATTATGTTCATTTATGTTATTTATTTATGTTTTGCATTTACATTAAAAAGGTTTGGCGCTAAAAATAATAACGATTAAGCCAACAAATATGCGCTGACTAAAAATCGAATTAAACAGCTTGTTGAGCTGATAAGATCGCTTTTAAGGCAAAAAGCAAAACAGTAAAACAATTAAAAACTTCAAATTGCAAACTGCATCCAGAAAAACAAAACCACAACACTAGAAAGAGCTAGAAACAGTTAGACAAAGAGAGAGCGAGAGGGACAGAGAGAGAGAGAGAGGCAACTGCTCGCCAATGCAAGGTGGAAAAGCAAGAGCAAAACCAAAACAAAACACAGACACATGCACACACACATACACACACACACACACACACACACGTGCACACACTCACAGTAGCAACAGTCACTGCCATTTTCCAAGGGGTAGCGAGAGGTGGCTAAGGGGGGTGGGGGGTAACTTCACACGCTACGACTCTTGGCCAATTGGCATATTGAGCAGTGAGTCTGGTTTCAGTTCTTGACGCGTCAACACGCTTCTATAAAAAAAATAAATAATAATAAAAAAAGTGAAAACCAAAAACGGTCAACGCACGCGCAGCTTTCCGAAATATTATTGGAAAAACAAAAGAAAACTAAAACATCAATTTGAACATATTTCGAATATCGAGAGAAAAAATCAAATAAAAGGTGTGAATTTAATATCAACATTAATTCTCATAATATTGATACGAAAACGGCTATCATTTTCGCACTTGTGCTCATTTGGCTTATCTCAACATTTATGCAGAAGCGCGTGCGTTCGTTAATATACTGAGATACTATAAATAAATGTGCAATTTATTATTTAATATTTATTATCAATCCATCTAACCGAATAAACACATTGATTTACAAATGGTATAGCTATGGAATAACCTGTGGAAATAGATGTGATTTTATTGATTTATACTTTCATTAATCGCATTTCAATTTTGCCAACGTTTATAAAAAATTGACGCCTTCAAGATGTGCCATAAATAATACACACTATTTTTTTTATAAGTAATTGCAAAAGTTTCCGATCAATCAACTCAAAATCAAGATTTATTAAAGTCCTTGAAACGCATAATTAGTTTAATGGGTTAATATCAATATGAAAATTGTTTTATTCCTACAAATATATACGGGAAATGTGCACAGATATACAAACTGAATCTGATCCATTTGTAATGCAATTAACTTGCTGAACTTAAAGGGGAAAAACATTTATATCATTCTCCACATCAAAATGAATGCGAAATTCCATTTACAATTGCTGTCCGCCTCAATGACCAAGTTCGTTGAGATTATAAAGAGGTCATTAAACAGAAGTCCAAATTAATTAAGCAAACACAGCACATAATAAGAAATAAATAATCAAAAAAACCATATGCTACCTGTGCAAAAAAAAACATATTTGTTTTTGATTTTGTTAATAATGTTGTGTTAATGCCAAGTTGTTGTGCAAGTTCAACGTCATTTTAATTACGCCCTGAATCCATTGAAAATGGGTAAGCATCTCCGATCCCATTAGGTATTCATATTCTTCATATATACTTTTGTGTCGAGCTTAGTTCATTTGATCGGGAATATACCCAGTTTTGTTATTGAATTCCGATAGCAGTAAAATCGACAATACTAAAGATCAAAATATTGATCATTTGCGAAAGCTTCATCAAGATCGGAAAATTGGAAAGCGTACTGCATACAATTAAATATCTAAGACTTTGTGCAGGGTATTCGCTAGTCGCTCCATCTCGGCCATAGCTTTAATTCACATAAATCAATTCCATTCCCATTCATATTTCAAATAATAGTTTTAATAGCATATATACAGCTGCGGTCAAAATAATAGTAGTGCACACATCTGATTGGGAAAATGTCACAATAAATACTTACAGTGTAGGTTAGAAATGATGAAAATTTGATTTGAGCACAAGCAATCAATACTGAAGACAATTAAACAGAGCTATCAAATTTGTCAACAACAAAAATTAAAGTGATACCTATTTTTATTAAAGTATTATTTAAATTTATATTATGGTTATAACAGAAGTGGAATATTAGTAAAATTTTCTTAACTTTCCATTTCTAAAAACTAGTTGTGATTCACTGCGATTAGTATTTGGAAAATAGTTATATTTTAAAACATTTCCAGATGAGAAACCAGACAATTTTTGTTTTGTCGAATTGAACTCTTCTTTATTTTGAAGATTTTGAAGAGGTCTCGACTCGATCACCATAAAATGAGTCAAATTTGTATAGCAAATGCTTTAAGCAGCAGCACTACTATAATTTTGACCGGAACTGTGAAACTATTTTTTGAAATTCACACTGAAAACAATTAATAAAATGACAGGGGAAGCGTGGCAAATGTGAGAAAAAACCTGACCAATTATTCGCATTTAGCATAAAGATCTAGAGATGGGCAACACAACAACAACTAAAAACACAGTTAATTTAATATATATTTTGAAGTTAGCATTGCGATCGATAGAGCAAAAAAGCGCATCGGCTTTCTGGGGTTAATTACATACAAGTGGAAATGTTTGTTTTTTTTTCTAGATCATTGTTCTTCGCCTTATCTACGTGCTTAGCTAGCGCCGCTTATCCTCTAATCTGAAACCCCGTTAACTTTGAGTTTTGGCTGCGCTTTCAACTTTCGAGGTTCGCCTCGATTCCCAATTTTTAATCGCCGAATTGTGTTCAAGGCTAGCAGAACGAAAAAAATATCATAATAATAATAATAATATAAAGCATAAATAAATAACTTAACTTTTCTATGTGCCTACTAACACTCACACACACGCACTCACACACGCACACTCACACGCACACATGCACACACACACACACACACACACACGCACACACACGCACACGCACACGCACACACACACACACACGCACACTCACACACACACGCATACCCTCGTTAACAGAGCAACAACAGCAGCAAAGCACTCGAAGCCGGCAACATGGGCAAAAGTTTGGAAATAACCAAACCTGAACAGCAGCAGCAGTCGCCGCATGGAGAAAAGGATGGGGATGTGGAGGGCAGCGTGAAGCGGCGTCATGCCACAAGCAATTTAGAGACAGCCACGCATCTGTTCAAGGGCAGCGTCGGCGCCGGTCTCTTCGCCATGGGCGATTGCTTTAAAAATGGCGGCCTAATTGGCTCCACAATAATGCTGCCCATTATCGCGATCATGTGCGTCCATTGCGAGCGATTGCTCATCCGCGGCTCGCTGCTGGCCGTATCGAAGACGCCGGGTGCCATCTTCTATGATTATCCGGAGACGGTTGAGAAGTGCTTCGAGTATGGGCCACAACCATTGCGACGCATGTCGGGCGCCATGAAGCTGATCGTCGAGATGTTCCTCTGTGTGACCCAATTCGGTTTCTGTGCCATCTACTTTGTCTTCGTCACGGAGAATCTACACCAGGTGAGTTCCACTCCAGCACTGATTACCGATTACTGAATGATTACTATGCAACAGACAGAAGGAAGCATCCTTTAAAGTATATATTCTTGATCAGGATCAAGAGCCGAGTCGATGTAGTCGTGTCCATCTGTCTGTTCTCAGAGATCTCAGACACTATAGTAGCTATAGTCCTCAAATTTGGAACAGAAGTTCTCGTATATCCAGCGCAGATTATGTTTGCTTCATTTTATCGATACCTGCCTCCGTCTGCCAAATATCGATACATTTCGATTGACCATAACAGTAAAAGCAGAGGCTTTTTATCGATATATATAATACACATTAACAATCTTTTGATTAACTGTCCAAATTTCATCAAGATCGCATGGGAAACACCCAAGTTATAGTCATAGTTGTATATATATTTTCTCATTTTGTTCGTGTGAGAAAGGGATAGCAAGAGTACCGACACAAGCGCAAATATGTTTGTCTCTCTTCTGCATTTGTTCGCTCTTCAGCACCCGTGCCTGCCATAAGAAATGAGAGCAACTCCACTCAGAGTTCCCAAAGGGAAATAGAAAATAATATTAACAATAAAACTAGGAGAAATATATTTAGAGGGTATTTCGTAGTCGACTACATGCCTACTTCTTTGCCTATTTGGTTCGCAGGTGTTGCAGCAGAATGGCATCGATATTAGCATGAGCATGGTGATGCTGATAACACTGCTGCCGGCAATGATCCCATCCCTGCTGACCAATCTTAAGTATATATCGCCTGTGTCGATGGTGGCGAATTGTGCGCTGCTCTTCGGTTTGATTGCGACACTGACGATCGCCTTCTCGGAGGGACCAATGCCACCAATTGGTGACCGCCACTCGTTCACGGGCGGCACACAATTGGCCCTGTTCTTTGGCACGGCTCTCTTCTCGTATGAGGGCATCGCTCTGATTTTACCGCTGCGCAACTCGATGCGTAATCCGGACGCGTTCAGCAGTCGATTTGGTGTGCTGAATGTGACCATGTTTTGCATCACGGCCCTGTTTATCTTCACCGGATTCGTTAGCTATATGCGTTGGGGCGAGGATGTTGCCGGCAGCATTACGCTCAATCTCAACGTGGAGGATGTGTAAGTTTGCCAGAAAAAAATCCCCCTTTACAGCTGCGGTCACAATAAATGGAAATGCTTTAAATATGTTTAAAAACATTATGAAATTTTGAATTTATGAAATTTATTAACCAACAAACTAAAGTATTTAATTCTTATTTAAATGTATGTAGTGGAATAATAGAGAAGCTTTCTCAGCTAAATAATATTTCTAAAAACTTCATATTGAAGATTTTGGAAAGGACTCGATTTGATCACCATAAAATGAGTCATATTTTGTATGAAATTCAGCAGTACTATTATTTTGACCGCTACTGTATATATTTGATTTTTGTAGCAATTTGATTTAATTGTTTGTGTTGCTTGCAGCATGTCGCAGGTTGTGAAAATTGTTGCCGCATTGGGCGTCTTCTTTGGCTATCCCATACAGTTCTTTGTCATGATGAAGATCCTGTGGCCGCCCGTCAAGCGCGCCAATGGCTGTGCCCAGAAGTATCCGATTAGCACGCAGGTCGCATTGCGTTTCATCATGGTCATGCTGACATGTGAGTCCAATACAAACGCTTATTCAATTAATTATCAATTTTAATCAATTGTCTCTTTTAAAATACGTTTACAGTCTGTGTTGCGCTGGTGGTGCCACAATTGAATCTATTTATTTCGCTCATCGGCGCATTGTGCTCAACGTCGCTGGCATTCGTCATACCGGTGATCATTGATTTTGTGACACGCACGCAAGTGCCCAAGGGTCTGGGCACCCTCATCTATCTGAAGAATATCGGCATTCTAACGATCGCCCTGCTCGGCATTATTACGGGCACCTACCAGAGCATTGTTGAGATCATCAAAGAGTTTCAATAATCGTTACTTCCAATGTGTGTGTGTGTGTGTGTGTGTGAATGTGTGTTTGTGTGTGTGTGTGTGTCAGCTTGCCAAGTATTTTGTAAATAATGCCGATAATCATGTGAATATCGTATAACGATTTATTGTCCTCGTAATTTAAGTTTAATGTGTTTGCAGTATTTTTTTTTCGTTTTTTTTTTGCACTCGTATTGCTATTAATTTTAAGCTGTGCCTGCCGTGCTTATTTGCATGTGGCGCCATTATTTAATTGTCTATAGCTAGATAAAAAATGCATATATTTTATTAAATGATAAATAAACATCGACATGCGTCTGATTAATTTAAATTTGGCGCCTTATACTTTAGTACCATCGGCACTTACCAACACTGACACACGCATCAAACAGGGTGTCAAATACACATTTAACAGTCTCAAAATTGATTTAACAGTCGACTTTTCGGGAATGTTTCTACCAATTTGAGTTAAATATGCTTGTAGTATTTTTTTTATGAACACTTTTTATTAATTGTCAACAGCTAGATAAAAAAAAATAATACATATATTTTAATAAATGGTAAATATACATCGACATGCGTATGATTAATTTAAACTTGGCGCCTTGTACGTTAGTACTGTGGGCACTTAACAACACTGACGCGTTCAAAAAAAGGGGCTGCAACAACACACTTATCAGTCTCAAAAATTGATTGAACAGTCACTTTTTTGGGAATGTTTTTTGTTTCTATTGCCCGGGACCCGAAAGGCTCTTCTCCATGAACTTCTTGCGGGCAAAGCACATCCACCACTTGTTCGCCTTCCCATCGGGCGTGTCAAATACCTTCTCGAGCAACCGCATGCCGGTCTCCTGGCGCAACTGCAGCATATATTCGCGCATCAGATCGGAATTAACTGGCTTCGCATAAACGGAATTTAACGGAAATCCGGCATCGCCGGGTATATCAAATTTTGATATGGCCATCACATAAAGATCCTGTTTTCCTTGCTCCTTACTCGGGCAATGCACCAATCGCTTCAGGCACTCCGTTATATAGAGCGTTATATAGACAAGCACACGATCCACTCCCGACTAAAAAAATAAAAATATATAAAATACAATTTTAATTCGATTTACAAATGTAAAAAAAAATGATAAAGTTAACCTTGCCTTCACTTCGTATGTGCGAAAGAAAACGTTCGCTTTGAAATAGTAAAGTGACTCATCGATGATATCGTTATCAGTGTTCACACTGGGCGCTGGCCCTTGTATTTTGGTGCGGAGCGGCAGAATTGCCATGTTGCCCACCTGCCGCCCGAATTCTTTGATTTCCGAGTGATACGCCTATTTTTGGGAGTTAATCAAACGCACAGAAATTAAAATAGAAATTAAATTTTTCAAATTACACATTATTAGTCATCGATGATTTGTCAACACTGACTACTTACTGGCATTTTGGGTGGATTGTAATCAACTGAATTTTAACATTGGCACCGATTCAACCGATTCAATTGTTTGCTGCTTATCAACTGTGAAATGCATAGCATCCCTGGTAATATCGATAAGCGCTTATCGTACATTTAAAACGTAAGCAAACGTAACGTGAATCAACGTACATTAAAAACAAAAATATTAATGTTACTTAACCGATAGAACCGTTTCATTTGTTTGTTGTTTATCAGCTGCGAAATGCATAGCAGCCCTGGTAAAATCAAAAGGCGTTTATCGTACATTTAAACTTAAGCAAACGTCGTAACGTACGTAGCGCTACTGTTACTTAACAGCAATACTGCAGATTCGAGTGTGTGGGGGTATTTGTTATTCTCGTGTTGCACTCAAACGGTCACATAGAACGCACGTTTTGCGTTAAACAAATGAACAAACAAATAAAAGCAAAATCGGACAGCGATGAGGAGCTGGAGCAGGAGGAGAGGGAGGTGGAGCAGCAGGAAGAGTTGGAATCAAACAGTGATAATAATCAGCTTGTAACAAATAATGTTGACAACGATGACGAAGATGAAATGGATTTGGCGAACTTTAATGCAGACGACGTCAAGCGAAAGAAACACAAGAAGGGCATTATTTATATATCGAATATTCCGAAACACATGAATGTGACGCGTTTGCGTGAAATTCTCGCTGATTTTGGCAAAATTGGACGTGTTTATTTGCAGCCCGAGAAGCAACCGGGTGAGTGAAAAAGACAACATGTCCCCCTCAAATGTAAATGTAATTCAACTTTTTGCATTCGTATTGCAGGTGGCGGAAAGGATAAGACAACGAAGAAAAAGAAGCACAAACGATTAAATTTAAATTTCACCGAGGGCTGGGTGGAATTCGAGTCGAAACGTGTTGCAAAGCAAATTGTGCCACTGCTGAATAATAAACAAATTTCGACGCGAAAGAAATCGCAGTTTTATGACTCGCTGTGGTCCATGAAATATTTGCCGCGCTTCAAATGGATACATTTGACGGAGCGCATGAATTACGAGCAGGCGACACACAGGCAGCGACTACAGACAGAGGTATCGCAGGCGCGCAGGGAGACGACATTCTTCCAGAACAATCTGGACAGAAGCGAGCATATCAAGAAGCTGGCAAAGAAGGCGAAAAAGATGAAAAACAGCTGTGACAACAGTTGAAATAGAAATTGTTTTTTTTTTTTTTAAAAGGCGCTATTAAATAACATACAAACCAAAACTTCTGCTTTTGCGTTCTGTTAGTCTCACTTTTGTGTTCGTGGGTCTCGTGCGCTCGTTAGCCTCAATTTTGCGTTTGACGTAAGCACTTTTGCGCTGTTAGTTTTACGTTGCACGAACTGTATTTATTTACAAAAGTTGAGTGCTTTTAACATAGCTGCTGATTTATAATTTCATAAATAATAATTAGATTAAAAACAAAATGCTCTCATAAGCGCACTTAAATCATCTGAATATATATTTTTTAATCGTCTAATATTGCAGACTGTTAACCAACTGTTGCGCTCTCAGAGAGCCTGTTAAGTTAACAGTCGCTGTTTGTTTTTTTTGCAGTCAGTCGAAAAAAACTCATTGAACGGAATAGCGCAACGGCGTCTGCGTGCGCTTACAATTATTATTATTATTATTATTTTTTTTTACAATTTGTTTTTTGTTTGTGAATTGAAGGCTCGCTTTCGATTGAAAGTAAACAAAAAGTGTGTGCAATTAATAAATAATCGATTGTGTTGTTATTGCGGTTTTACAACGCCAAACAAAAAAAGAGCAAAAACAAAATATAAAATAAAGTAAACTCGTTTACCAACACCCAACACACACTGTATGTGTTTGTTTGCATTTTGCCTCTGCCTTTTGCGATTACGATTGTTAGTGTTGCGCGCGGCATTCAGCTGTAAATTGAATGGAAATTTCAATTAAGAACCAAACCGTATTCAATGCATTCCCTGCACAACGACAACAACAACAGTAACAGCAACCTATACAGTTAGCAAACTGTGGCAACAGTTGAGGCGGCAAAACAAATTGAACGTAAAAGGTATGTATATCTATATATGTATGCGTGTGTGTCTGTAGATGCATTAACATTGTATGTAAAATGCTGAAACGGTTCATTAAGATTTACAGCAAAATGCGCCCACTACAATCAGCATAACGGTATTGTCGCTGCCTGCAGGCGCAGTTACCGTCAAGTTGTCAAAAAAATACAACAAAAAAATTATAAATAATAACCCAACGCCCTTGACAGATGCTGCTGCGCGACGTCAGCAGAAAATAGTGAAATGCAGTGAGAAAAAAAACAAGAAAAGAAAAGGCAAAGGCAGGCAGCATCAAAACCAAATGGAATTTAGCCGGTTTCCATAAAAGCAGACAAACTGCCAGACGACGTCTCTCTCTCTCTCTCTGTCGCTCTTTCTCGCTCTGAAGGAGTTATGGATGGCAAGGCCCAGTTTGTTTTTTTGGTTTTACCTTTTGTTATGAACTTTCGCAGAGCAACCAAAAAACATCCACTAAGCTGGAATACTCTTTGCGGTTTACTGGGATGCGGCTGGGACTAGAAGAAGTGTGCTCTGCGCTTTTATAACCGTTAAGTGATTTCATTTTTAATGTGAACTAAAACTAACACAATCCACTTGCGTCCCACATTGCTAAATTACAGACTAAAGATACTCACATTAAATTATGTAAATTTTATAAAACGCCAAAAATGCAAATTCAAATTCAAATTGAATAAATAATAAGCAGCAGCAAGAACAGCAGGCAAAAGTTTAAAAAAAAATGTCTGAGAACTTGTTCTTTTGTTCGACATTTTGTGACTCTTTCAACTTTTTTGTTTTTATTGCTTTTTATTTTTTTCAGTTCTGATTAACGTCAAACGTTGAGAAATTCCAAAAGGGCAACCGAATTAGGTTCAAGCGTTCGTTTGACTTTTGCCGGACCTCGCAGATACCCTTTGCCAGATCCAGAACGAAAACTAGATCCAAGTCAATATACTAGTAGACCCCATTTTATGACAGCTGCTTAAACTTGATTTGGCTTGATTTCTATAAAAGTTTTCAGTTCTGATTTGCTTTTTTTATACTTTCAATCCACTGAAAGGGGTATAATGGTTCTGTAAATGTATGTTACAGGCAGATGAAGGCACCTTTCATCCTTTAAAGTATATATTCTTGATTAGGGTAAAAAACCCGACTCGATATAGCCATGTCCATCTGAATATAATCATATATCCAGCGCAGACGCAAGGTAGTCGACACGAGCTTAAATATGTTTGTCTCTAATCTACAGCAACCCCTTACATATGTGTGTGAGCATGCCTTACTTTATTTTACTCTTCAGTACCTGTACCAGACATAAGAAATGAAAGCAATTCCGCTGGGTTCGGCGTAGAGGGTATATCGTAGTCGAGTTCACTCACTACTCAATCGTCTACAGCATTTTTAATTTGTTGTCTTTGGCTTTGTTTTTGCCACGCTTTGCGTTTGTGGGTTGGCTCGATTTCAGTGTCTGTCGCGACGCCTGCGCTGTGGAATTTAATTGCAGTTGCTCTCATATTCGAATACCCTGTAAATAAATTGTCCACTGCCTATGCTCTCTTATAAATATATAGAGAGAGTTATAAACATCAGTGTATGTAGGGTATCTTGCAGTCGAATACGCTCGACTGCAGAGTATTCTTGATTTCTATGCACATAAATAATTATATATATATTTTTTTTATTAGTGTATCACATTAAATATATTTAATTAGCATTTTTGCTTGTGTTTCATGATTCAATTGCTCAAACAGTTTCGCAAAGGTTACATTAAAAAAAAAATAAAAAAACAGAATAAATAAACAGGCCCAACCCACAGTGGCTGTCATAATTATACAGACAGTGGCAATTGCGGCAGACCCTAAATTTAGTTGTGTGCACAATAAATTATTATTGTCATTTATTTTATTTTCTTTTTTGATGTGGCACATGCATCATCAGCATCATCATGAACATATAAATATCATCAACAGTCTCATTTGGTATTGCCAAAAAAAAAAAAAAACATGTGCGTCAGTCAAATGCAATTTTGTGTGACAGACAGACAGAGAGAGAGAGATAGAGAACAGTGTGTGCTAAAAGTTTACCGCTAGTTATGCATCATGTGCACTGACACAAATTTGCTGCCCTTGCCAATTTATATTTATGTGCACTGAAAACAACTCAAATAAATATCTACCCACGTAAAAAAAATGGGGATTCTACGACAGCTAAACTCTAATATGAAAGCCGAGCCAGTAAATTTCATTACTTATTTCTGAACTTTGGAAAGATTCTAAAATTTACGATTTGCATTTCTACTTTTTAGAAATGTTTTTGTTAATAATAAAATATGTTTTGATGATTTTTGAAATTCTTTTTCTCAATATCTAGAAATTATTTTTTAAAAAAGCTGCAGCCAATTCGATATGGGGACAAAAATGAGATAGAAATCGAAACCAAGAGAATATATAATTACAGATGCATATACATGTGTATGTAGATATGCACATATAAGTCTTCAGAATTAGTTGAGACTCTAATAACTCAATTTGAGATAATAACACTGAGCTCCCAGTTAGTACAAATCATTAATCAACTGCTCTTTTTTATTTATTATTTACATACATAGATAGAGAGTTGGGCAGTGTTCAATTCATAATAGTTTGATGATTAATTGCTAGTCCATTGTTTACACATGATTAATTACCATTAGAATAAGTAAAAAAAATGTAAAGCATATATATATATACATATATATATATATGTATACTACTGCCCAACATTGTGTGGAAACATTCAATTACAGTATTAAGTGACTTTTTCCACTTATTATCTTAGGCAGTGCAAATATAATGATATACAGCTGCGGTCAAAATAATCGTAGTGAAGATGTATGTTTTGGAATATGTTTAAGAAGAAACAAATACTTAAAATATATAGAAAATTTTATTTAAACACAATCAACCAATACTGGACATAAGCAATCATTAAAAGTTGGCATAGCTATCAAATTAATTAAGAACAAAAATTAAAGTACTTAAATTTATTATTGTTATACTTATTTTTATTAAATTATTATTTAAATGTATCATTATAATACTAGTAGAATAACAGTGATGTTTTCTCAGCTTCCCGTTTCTAAAAACTGGATATGATGGTTTTATCTTAGTATGTTTAGTATTTGTACCGTAAAACATTTCCAGATGATAAACCAAACAATTTTTATTTTGCCGAATTGAATTGAATTTTTCTTCATATTGAAAATTTTGAAGAGATCTCGATTTGATTACCATAAAATGAGACCTATTTTTATTAAATGCTGTGAGAAGCAGCACTACTATTTAAACATAGACCCAGAAAAAAAAGCGACCAGCATTTTACACATATACAATGTACAATCTGTGTCAGCAAGGGTATTTAAATTTCGGCTTGTAGCATTTGTGGCATTTGTTAATACAAAGTGGCATGCATAACTGAGAATTACCATGAAAGACGCTTTTATTGTTAACTCGTTCTGCGAATACGAATACGAATCCTCAGATCACAGATTGCAGATGCAGAAAGAGATTGTGCCACATCAAATTACAGCGAAAAACGAAAAATAAAAACACAATGCTCTAAAGAACTTTAGCGGAATTCGCTTACTTTGCCATTACACTTAGTGTGTGTGCGTGTTAAATATACACAGGAAAAATAAAATTGGAATGCATAAATGCATTTGTACTTTGCAATTTGTATTTGCACAGGCGTCTTCTTCTTCTTCTTGTTTCTTTGATTTTTATTCCAAGCAGAAGCTGCTTGTGTCTGAAAGCAAAGCCTTTTTTTTTGGAGAAAAAAAGCAAGCTACTAAACGGCGTTGCCAACTCTCCTGAATTGTTCTCGTTTGATGTGCGGGCATACGTATGTGTGTCAGCCTCTGTCTATATATGTGTGAGCTGTTGCTGTTGTTCTTGTTATTCTTTGCTTCTTTCATTCTTGTTTTCTTTTTTATTGTTATGTGGTGTGTGTGTGTTTTTTTCCATTTCACACTTCTTTTTATGCGCTGCACGTTTTGTGCTGTTTGCTGTTGCAGCTGTGCGCATTTTAGCCTGTTGGAACTTTTCGACAGCAACAACAACGGCAGCAGCAGCTCATTGCCAATATTATGTTGAAGGCGGCCATAACGGTATTTCATTGCGTTCATTGCCACCAGCCTGCAATAACAACAACAACAACAACACCAGCCGAGGGGGAAAATTGAACATTTGCATTTGAAGCGCACAAACCGGACGCAGTTTGTCAACCGGCCGTCGGTGGATCGGATCTTTAATGGTGCATGGTGCGTGCTGCGTGATGAATAATGCCACACACACACATATGTATAGCGAGGGGCGTTTCAGAAGTTTGTGAATCAGACGTTTTTTAGAGCCAAATCTGCCAAATAAAAAAACATAAGAAATATATATATATATACACCTGTAAAATTCTTGATCAGAATCAACACTCGAATCGATATAACCATACCCGACTGTCTGATCCCAGAGATCTGAGAGAGCTAATGTCTCCAAATTTGGAATATACGTTATCGTATATGCAGCACAGATAAAATTTGCTTGCTCATCTGTCCCAATTTCATCAAGATCGGATAAGAAATACACAAGTTATAGTTATTGAAAATATTTTCTCATATTGATCTCATTACTATCAATATGCATGTGTAAGAAAGGGATAACAAGATAATCGACGCTGGAGCAAATAAGTTTGTCTCTCTTCTACAGCATCCCTTTGCATATGCATGTATAGAAATGAACGCAATTCCACTCGAAATTCTTAAAGGGAAAATTGGCAATAAAACTATAATATATTTAAAAGCTGTTCATTTGGGTTCGTTCTGGGATAGATCGTAGTCGAGCTCACTCACTACTTTCGTCAGTTTAAGTTGCGTTTCAAATTTCATCGTTTTGGTAGGGGTCCATGGAGCTACCCTCGCTCGCACATGCATAAATACACTTTTAGAATGTTGCATGTGGCGACACCTTTACTCTGCTTTGGTTTTGGGCCATTGCAAATGGGACAATTTTGCTGTCAACTGTCTTGACAAGCCATAAGCGCACAACTATTCATAACAAATGACAATAGTCGCAGCATAAAAATTTTGAGGTACTCAGCCAAATAGGGCGCATCCGTTTTCCGGTTGCCAGTTGCCAGTTGTCGGTCTGCAAAAATAACAGCAAACAGCAAAGCAACCACAATAACATCATCGGCCCTTATTTGTATATGTATATGTACACACACACACGCACACATACATTTGTGCATACACACACATACACATATACAGATTGAGGAAGTTTCGAGTTCAAAAACCTCACGCATGTTGTGGCGTGGGGGTTGTTCGTCATACACACACATGCACATACACTCAGAAAATAAATCGACATAAATTGTAGTAAATCGCTCTAACAAATAGCAAGTTTTTCTATTTTTTCGAAATAATTTCTAGATATTAGGAAAAATATTTCAAAAATGTAGAAAGGCTTGCCCCAAATTGAGAATTCCAAAAATATAGTGATATTTTCTATTTTCTAGAAGTGTTCTTTCAAATTAACTTATAAACTATGTAAATATTTGTATATATGAGATCTTGAAATACAAATTTTTATTAATAATACAAGTAACAAAAAATTAAATAAAAAAATGCTTCAATCAATGTACACAAATAAATAACAAAAATGGAAACTAGACATATATTTTTTTGTAAATTTTAGAAAAATCCACTTCGAAATTTAGAAATGCAAAGTATGGCGATTTACTAAAATGTAGTGTGTTTTTTTGTGAGTGTATATAAACATACGTACATACGCATATTCATGTATATATCTATAGCTATTGTTCTGTTAAACGGCAACAGCGATGCAGTCTTCGCTTTTGTTTGTCTCGCTTGCCTTTAATTAAAAACGCAGTCGACGGAGTCGCAGTCGAAGCCAATTGAATCAATAAACTTCACTTAACATTCGCAATTGAATTGTCCTTTACAAAAAAAAGAAATAAATAAAATAATAATAAATCTTGCGCAGCGTCGAATCAAGTGCGCACAATGCACGCGTGCGCATTGTTCAGCTGTAAGCGCGCGCACGCATGCTTGCCAGTGTTGCCATTTACACGTTTGAATTTGAATATTATTTGCAATTGTTTTTGTTTTTGTTTTTGTGTTGCCCATGTATTTGTTCTCATTGGTACTAATAATGAAGTCATCCACTCAAATCAAGTTTTGCCCCACGCTTGCTGAAAGTGCCGTTTAAATGTGACGATTGTTAAATAGAAGTGCCTTTTGTGTAAATTCCCATTGCTGTTGTTGTTGTTGTGGTTGTTGCCGTTGTGGATGACATAAGCAGCAGCGCTTTAAAATTTGCAACGCGCATTTTGTGCACTTTTTGTAACTGTTATTGTAGATTTATTGCATTTTACAGCTTACTGATCTATGCGAAAATAAATGCATGCAAAGTGTGTGTTTGTATATGTGTGTGTGTGTATGCGTAAATGACGTTATGTTGTTGTAGGTGCACAAGTACACACACACACACAGGCAAACATACATACATACATGCAAATGTATAAACAATGTTATATATTTATTGCTGTCAAATGGTTAACAGTTACTTCAATTGAACTCAATTTGAGCGTTCAAAATGAGTCAAGCAGCGTGAAGAACAATTTAATTTTATGTGTTATATTTTGTGTGTTAATTAGATTTTCGTCATCTTGAGATGAGTAGAGGGTCTCGAGTGGCATTGTTGTGATTGTGTTGCTCCTTAACATATTCGATAATTCTTTCAGCTAAATACATACACATAATCACAATTAACAAGCCACTTAACAGACACACATACACACGCACACATAGGCAAGCATGCACGCTTCATTTTTGACAGTTTCAAGTGGCGCCTGTGTGTGTGTGTGTGTGTGTGTGTGGCTGGGGCTAATATGTTAATGTTAATGCCCACATATTGCCTTCTCACACACACACACATACACCCCTTTGAGAATGACAGCAGCTCGTTTAAACTGACAACTCACACACA
The DNA here is from genome assembly GCA_037043625.1 of Drosophila melanocephala. Lineage (NCBI taxonomy): Eukaryota > Metazoa > Arthropoda > Insecta > Diptera > Drosophilidae > Drosophila > Drosophila melanocephala. The sequence goes on along the minus strand of JBAMBD010000523.1, from coordinate 2,493,378 downwards.
CACATGCATATTGAAAGTTGATTGCATTTTTGTATGCAACTCGATTTGATGACATTTTTCCCTTGTTGTTTATTGCACGCACGTACACACACACTCACACAGACACATACAATATGTACGAGGGAATTATTGCAATATAAATTTAACAGTCTTCTTGTCGCTTTCGGCTGCTTGACTGACCTTCACAATCCACGCACACACACACACCCAAAAAAAAGCAACAAAAAACGCAAGCGTCTAAAATCGCGCGCGTTTTTATTTAGATTTGTCGTCGACCCCAGAGGCCTCACATATATTAATAAAAAGCAAAGAAAACACCTTACAAAATAAATAAAAACAATTTAAAAATATATTTAATTTGTATATTGTTTTGCTTGTTTTTTTTTTTGCTTTTTTGGCTACGGTTTGCATGCTTTTAATTCCAATTGCGCATTTTGTGAGTCGGCAAATGTTTATTTTTATTAAGATACACTGAACACAGTTGCAGAAACATTGTTCGTAATTGTGTCTGCCAAGCATGTGTCACTTTTTATTTGTGTCCACACTATAAAAACTAGTTTGCATGTCTAGCCTACTATCCACAATGGAATCCATAATTTGACCAAGCCCCCAAGCTCTCACTTTGAATGCAATCCACTTGCAGTGCGAACGTTTCTTCTTGTGGGTAGTTCAACGAACATTGGGATAAATCGTATATTGGAAACTCTCAAAGAAAAAAAAACCCACGCTATCTCGATCCACTCCAAATGTTTGACATACTTTTTGCAACCCATTCGTAAAAAAATAGAAACCGCTTCTTTTGGCAACTGAAGGCATTACGGTCCACATAGCTTCCTGCCCACATTGTTGGCTTAAGTCAAGGCAAATATTTTTAGTTGTTCAACAGGCAAATTCAATTAACGAACGCAGATTCCCAAGTTGTGTGCTATGAAACGACAACAACAACAAAAAGGTACAACAAAACAAAAACAAAAGCTGAATGATATGACAGCCAAAAAAGCGCTTGCCAATTGAAGACACGAGTCGAGTATTGACAGTTGCTGCGCTAATGCATAGTCTCCATGTATGTGTGTGTGCATATGGATGTATGCGTATCCCCACACCCCCCTCACTCCGTCTCTCTCTCTCTCTCGCTGTGTGTGGCTGTTTGTCGCCCGCACTATCGTATTATTGAAACGGTGTTTTTGCTTTCAAGTTGGGATACACAGCTGTGTTTGTGTTTGTGCTCTATAAATAAAGACAACCAACTAAAAATGGCAATGTATTGGTATTAATTTTCCTGTAAGACAGAGAGAGTGAGTGAGTGAGTAAGTGCAAGAGAGTGAGAGAGAAAGAGAGAGAGAGTGAGCGGCTGCAGCGAAAGCAAAAACAATTTATCGACTCTGCGGGATGCTGTTGGCTGCATGAATGGAGGTAAGGAGAAAAGGAGCAATGTAGGAATGGATTGGGTTGAAGTTGGCTGTCCTTTGTTTGTTGTTGGCATTCAGCTGTTCGGGCTTTGGCGAATATTAAACGGTAATTGTGTTGACGTTGACTGTTTGTCTCGCTCTTTTTATTTGACTTTTGACACTTTAATGAATGTGGTTTTTGTGACTTACGTATAATAAAAATATATAAAGCAAATTGCGAGATTTGAGTTTATGGCAAATTGGCAGCTAAACAAAGATTATTTTTCACAGTTTTCAATTGAATATGGAAAGGCAACTTTCCAACTTGCCTTGAATTAGCATCAGTTTTAGCTAAGAAAATTTTAAATTTTATTAAATGTCTTCCAGACCGCAAAAGAAATTAAAGAACGGAACTTTTACCATAATCAACACAATTAACATAACATTGTTCTTATCTTATCTCAATTAACCGAGATTTGTATGCCTCATTCCAAAAAACAAAACAACGAAGAATGCTGTAGTCGAGTGAGGGAGCTCGACTACGATATACCCTACACCCTGTTAAAGCTATTCAATGTATTTGAGTTTTATTGCTCTCATTTCTTATGGCAGGTACAGATACTTTTATTGCTATTGAAAATAGAAATCGATATTTGCCAAACGGATGCGATTACTGATAAAATGAAGCAAACTTGCTATGCGCCGGATATACGAGTACTTCTACTACAAATTTGATGTATCTAGCTCTTATAGTCTTAGAGATCTTTCTTGTGCCTTTTAGATACATTTATATGGTATAATGGTATAATAAGCATAACAGGTCTTCATAACGAAAGAACGCAATTGCTGTTCTTAGGTGTGGAACGTATGTTGTTGTTGCTGTTATTCTCTGACTCATTTGGCTTCTCATTCATTGTTAGTCTGCTTTGTTGCTTTGCTGTTGATTTCTTTGATTTTATTTATTACACATCTGGGTGCTTTTGATGAGGATGACGATGACGACACTGACGAAAAGCACAAAAAAACGCACGACGAAGACGCCGAAAATGACGTTAATAAAAGAGAGAAGAAACAAAACAAAACAGAAGACAAAACAAAGACGAATGAAGCTGCAAAGCAGAGAGTTAAAATGCATTTCATAATGTTAATTATAATGTGTAGTGGATATTGGAATGGGAATGGAAAAGGAAATGATGCAGCAGCAGCAGCCAATTGTCAATGCAGTCTAGACAAGCATGGAAAGTGTGAAAGAGAAGAAAGCAGAATCACGCCAGCTATTTGCGAAAGCAGTAAGCGAGGAATGAGCAATAACAAGATCTGCACAGTTTACATACATACATGCTTACATGCATATGCACAAATATGCAATCCACTAAGATAATGGATCGTGTGTCACAAATGCAATCCACAAGCAAACCGATTCAATGCGCACATAACTATCAAGCAACCACAAATCATATGTGGATCGTTTCTTTTGTAAAATGCAATCCACATGCGTTCATCACAATAATAAACAGGCCGCATCCACGCACAATTCGTTCCACAAGCAATATTACTCAATCAGGTTGCTCAGAGCTTAAGCACACACCTACATGCATATACATATTTGCGTCTGTGTGTATGTGTACAAATGCGGACTGACCGATCCCGCAACGGTGATTCGTTCACACACCAACACGCACACGTACACAGATACACTGCAATTGTAATTGTAATTGTGACATACGCAACAAAAATATTAACAGCAACAGTAACAGTAACAGCAACAGAGCACAGACTGCTGCCTGCCGCTGATAATGATAATGTTCAGAGAAGTCAGGCGAAGCGAAATCAGTGACAAGAACAGCAACAACAACAGTGACAACACATTGTGGCATATAAAATATGTACAATACACTCATAAAAAAAATTATCATAGATTTTAGTAAAGTATAACGTACTTTTGGCACCAATTGTTAGTCACAATTATTATTCAAAAACTAAATTTATAAAATGTATGGTTGTGGCTTTCTCAAAAACCAGGGCTTGCATTGGCAAATTTCGGTGTGGATTTTTCTAAAATGTAGAGAAAATATGTCTTTGATTTGATTGATTGATAAACTCTTATATTAGCCTTTTTGTTACTTATATTAAAACAAAAACGTTTGTATGTTTATCCCTCACATATACACAAACATTCATACTTTATAATGTCATTTGAAAAAACTTAAGATTTCATGGTTCGCGATAGTTAAACTCTAATATAAAAGCTGAGCCAGTAAACTTTAGTACTTTTTTCTGGATTTTTGAAAGGATTTTTCCTTAAAAAAAATTGTCGACTTGGGACAAGCTTCTCTGCATTTTTGAAATATTTTGCCAAATATTTAGAAATTATTTCTAAAAAAAGAAATTGATTTTTTTTTAGTGCGATTTTTCTTCTGCGTTCATATAGAAATGAAAATGATGCGTGTCCAATGAGAACTTTATCAGCATTTAAAAAGAGGCTCGCAGTATGCTCTCATTTTAGCTGGTTATCCATACAGTTGGCCCACATACTACACATACACACACAGATACGGACGCAGACACGCACACATAATAAACATTGTTGAGGTTGACGATGATGTAGCTTAATCGCATTGCTTTTGCTTTTGCTTTTCCTGTTATTGTTGGCTTCGCTTCTTCCTATTCGCTGTCGGCCACTTTTGGTGTTTATGACCCAATTTGGGTCTTGGAACGTTTCGTAAATGGCCCACCGCAGTCATTTCCGCGCCCAAAAATAAAAAAGTGAAAACTTTTGTGTGTCGCTCGCTTCGTTGCTTTCCATGTCTCCACACAACACACACACACACACATACACATGTGTGTGTCTGTGTTATCAAATGCCGCATTCTTCATTTATTTGCCCAATGTCGTTGATTGATTAGCTTTCCAATTGATTTTGACTCGACTGTCGCCATCATGCTGTGATCTGGCAACATTGGTCAACTGGGCAACAGCATCTACCCAGCTGCGAAAAATACTATTACGAATTCGATTCGTAATCTATACTTTTTACCTCCCATATACCATATACCAAGATACACGGAATAATGTGTAGTAGATATAAAATGTGCACTACGCACATTGACAATTTTATGTATATAAATTACATATATATACTTAATTTTTCACTACACAAATTGCATAATTGATACAAAAAAGTACTTTACGACGTATCTGTTAAATCAAGAATAGAATAAACCAAACCAGCGCAATAATAAAAGATATATTAGAACATCTGGAAACCAAAACTTATAAGAAATATGTAATAAGACAGAATGCACTCGGTAATGAGTAGGTCATTCACTAGCTCGCTGCTGGGTGAAAATGCGCACAGCTGTTGACGCATGACGCATGCACGTGTGTGCGCGCGCGCGCCGCTTTCCAGATGCGCTCCACGCGCTCCCCTCCCCACAGACAACCGTCGAGCGTGTGTGAGTGTGCATGTGTGTGTGTGTGTGTGTGTGTGTGTGAGTCCTGCTCATTAGAAAAGGAAACAATAGCAATTTAGAGCAGCTGCGCTGACTGTGCATTGTGCATGTATTTGTGTGTGAGTGTGTGTGTTTGCGTGTGTTTGTGCAGCATTTGTGTTTTGTGTGAGTGTTTCTCAGTTGACGATTTCACGCCTTGCCAAATGGACGCGCTGCGTTATCTTATTGTGCGTGCGTCTCTCTCTCTCTCTCTCTCTCTCTGTGTTTTTTTCTTTTGTACTTCTTCTAAATCCGATCTTCTCGTTCTTATCTCTTTATTTTCGCTTGCAGATGTCATTGACGAAGAAGGATCCGTCGTTGCGTGTTGCTGCCTCTGATCCACATTTGGTTAGCCTTGGCGGCGGTCGGCTGAGCACCGCTGTCACCATTCATTACATACATATAGGTGAGTACACACATACACATACACCCACATACACATACACACACATACGCATACACATACACATACACACACATACTTTTTAGAAATATTATTTTGCCGCATGGCCGCAGCTGAGAAAACTTCAAAATTATTCCACTACAATTATAATGATAAATTTAAATAATAATCCAATACAAATAAATATAAAAATAATCAATTTAAGGAAATAATATTTTTTTTGCTAGCTATGCCAACTTTTAATGTTTACTTATCTTCAACATTGATTGTTATTAGTTAAATCAAATTTTCATCATTAATTTTAACTATATTTAAAGTATTTTTTTTAACATTTTCCAAAACATATGTGTGCATTACTTTTATTTTGGCAGCAACTGTATATACTTAACCCCCACCACCATCACCATCAAGATCACTTTTACGCTGATAAGGCAAAATTAAAATGAAATAATTACCCAAAAACAAAAACAAAAAACAGAAAAACAAATCCAAAAATCTGAAAAACAATTCTTAAATAAAAAACACACAAGAAGTTCTCGTTAGGCGATAAGATTCTCGCACAGTGTGACTCGAAAATCCTCAAGCAACTCGGTAGCTTTTAGGATCTTACAACCATAAAGATAGTAAGATATGCGTGTAAGCGTGTAAGATATGCGTGTAAGCTTGAACAAGTTCTTCCACTTGAAAATTTCACACCTGTCTTTGATTTGTTTCTTAGCATTTATGGAATTTAGTTCAACAAAATGGCAACAAAATAAATTTATACGAAGTCTAAACAGAGTCTGGCTAAATAGTTTTGCGAGCAAAAGGTTTAAAGCTAGTTTCACGCCTAAAATCAAAATCAAAATAAAAAATAAACATGAACTGAGTCGACCTTGGTAAATGATTTGTCTAAGTGACGGCGTCATTAAGGCAGCCGAATAATAAGTTTCCGGGTTCAAATAACATACCAGGCTATGAGAGGGAGTGCCAGTTGTTAAACTCTTGTGGTCTTAGCCAAAAAGCCATAGCAATAGTGATTGTTAATGGTTCCGACTGATAACCACACACAATGCTAATTATAATAAATAACTTTAAAATCAGTGGCCGTAATTACTTTTTTTAAATGAGGTACTTAAAATATTTCGATGAGCAAATAGATAATAATTTGGGTAAACGAACTAAACGTATACAAATGCTAAATCAATTTTAGTTGTGTTTTAATTTGGCGCCAAACAAATTGATAGCAGACCAGTGTGCATAATCTTTTTGGCCTGAATTACGGTAATATGCCTGGACGAGAACGCCATGTGCTTGTTGCTCCACGCGAGGTGAGATAAGAACGTCAACTCAACCTCAACTCAAACTCAACTCAACTTAACTCAAACTCAAACTCAACTCAACCGATAAAGAAAAACAAAAACAAACTAAAATAGGCAATGCTGCGCCAGCGCAATAATTAAAAAAGGTAGATAAGATATATAAGAAACCGAAACAATTCATATAAGAAGTATGTCGCGAAGACAAGTTTGTGCTTGACTTAGAAGCTGGAGCATACACGTCTGTATACAAGAGTGGATTACTATGTAATGAATTACATTTGTATGCATACAGAATGTATTCGGTATTGAGGATATCATTCACCGTTCGATGGTGGATAAGCTCAACTCAATTTAGCTCAAATCGTTCGCTCGCTCTCAGCTCTCTCTCTCTCTCGCTCGCTCGTTCGTGCGTGTAAGCGAGAGCAAAAACAACAACCAAGAGGGTGGCGACGACGACGACGATGACAATGGCAATTACAGTTAGAGTTAGAGTAACGGTGACAGTGACACCAACATTTACAGTTAGTCACTTATGCATATATGGACAAGAGTGACAATTAAGACTACAACGATTACTGTTAGTTTGCTTGGAATTGTGATTAATAATGAAAAGTAATTTGATTTCGTGCAGGTGACACAACAATTGGCTCGGCACCGAATTGCAGCATTTCGTTAAACGGCAGTGGAGTCCGTGCGCTGCACTGCACCATTTATCGGAGCGAGGGCAACGAGGTGACACTGGTGGCCGAGCCGGAGTCGCGTCTGCTCATCGACGGCGCTGCAATTGTGGGGGATGAGGTAAAACTGACACAGGGTGCAATGATCACCATTGGCAATTCGAATTATTTGCGCTTCAACAATCCGGACGAGGCGCAAATGATGCGCTCAGCAATGGGCTCCAACGAGCGCATCTCCATGCCACACATTGATTTTGCTGCCACCGTTGGGACAACACTCGACACACTGGACACCTTCTACGAGACGATCATTAATCCCCTCAAGCATCAGGGCAACAGCAACAGTAACAATTCCAGTACCAGTGCCAGTCAGTGCCCCAAGGTGTTTAGCTCGGATCTGGTCACCGTCAATATGCCCGCACGTGATGTGCTTGGTCAGAAATATGCCAGTTTTGCACGCAATCTGGCCGAGAATCATCGCGGCGAGAAACAGCTAAACAATCAATATGCCAAAACATTGCCAGGCAACAGCAGCAGCAGTGGCGCCACCAATGGCATTGGCCACAATGCCGGCTACTGCAACATACCCAGCAATGCGGCTGTCTTCAAGCAGCAACAGCAGCAGCAGCAGCAGCAGCAACAGCAACAGTTGCTGGTGCAACCAGAGCTGTTGTTGGGCAAGGTGAACAATGATCGTTATGATCGTTACCCCAAGCCGGGCACCTACACCGCCGGCGGTCTGCAAATCTATGCGATGAATGGCATCAACACCGAACTCAATAGCAGCAGCGGTGCCGAGCTCGAGGATATGCTCAAAATATGCACAGAATACGCAGATCGACAGCAGCAACAGCAGCAGCAGCAACAGCAGCAGCAACAGCAGCAACAGCAGCAGCAACAGCAGCACAGCAACAACAACAGCAATCATGGCGTGCATAATGCCAGTGCTGGCAGCATCACCTCATCGCCCATTGTCCAGAATCGGATTAAGACGAATGGTTCTTTGCCGCGCGACAAGAAGTCACCATTCCAACAGCATGCAACCAGCGGCAGCAGCAGCAGCAACAATAGCAGCAACATTAACAGCAGCAACAACAGCAGCAACAATCTGGTAGCGCAACACATCAGCAGCACATCGGGCTATGAGAATGTGCGTTTGCTCGGACCCAATCGTGTTGAGATCAATGGTCAGCTGCATGTTGCAGCCACGACGGCGGCAGCAACAGCCACAACAACCGTATTGGCCAGCCATGAGAATCTGTTGACAGTTGGCAGTCAGTGCGGCACTACTGGCGGCAAATATGTGCCACAGAGTCCACGCACCAAGATACGCACCAATTGCATGTCACCCAAAAAGGATGCCACATTCAGCAGCGTCTTTGCAACAGCGTCCGCAATGCAACAGCAGCAGCAGCAGCAACAGCAGCAGCAGCAGCAACAGCAGAAGCCACCGTTGGCGCCCAAACCGCCAGCGCCAAATCAACAGCGTGACTACGATCAGCTCTTCAAGTCCTTTGAGCGCAAGCAGCAAATCGAGCACCATCAGCATCAGCAGCAGCAGCAGCACCAGCAGCAACAGCAGCAACAGCAGCAGCAGCAACAGCAACGCATTCAAACACCCGCCAAGCGCTCCAACAAGAACATCAACAATTTGACGCTCAATCTGAACGAATCGCTAGCCAGCAGTGGCCAGCAGCAATCGCCCAAGGTCAGCCGGAAGCCAGCGCCGGCGCCGCGCAGCATCATCAATGTGGAGCAGCGGCAGCGACGCGAGCTACTCCAGCGGCGTAAGCAGCTCAAGCGTGAGCTGGCGCAGCTGCCGCCAGCCAACGATGATCATCACGAGGTAATAATATTGATACATCCAAAAAAAAACACAGGACTCATAACACGCTACTCTAACCATTTCCAGCTGGAGCCCAGCGAGCAATCCGCATTGACAACAGCAACAACAGCAACTACAACGAAGATGGCGACTCCCCGCCAGCAGCTGCAGGCGTTGCAGCATCGCATCCATCGCCTGGAGGCGCAACGCAATGCCACACGTGTCATGGAGGAGAATCAGCAGGCGAAACTTAAGCAGTCCATTGAAATGAAACAAGATCAGCACAATAAGTAAGAATGACTCTTGAAGACTTGCCAATCTTCAAGAAATTATTACTCATTTTGAGTCTGAGCTGAGCTTCGAGCGAGAAATTAAATATTAACTCAATTTGTGTTGCTGTAGATCAAATATATTTACAGGCAGTAAACAATTCTACAGATTATAGTTTTGTTTAGTTAATAGTTGATAGATAACAGATATATATACATAGATATAATATAATATATATATATGTTTGATATATATAGATAGAATATATATATTTACAGGCATATAGCAAATGTGCGATAAAGATTTGTGGATTATGCATAGAGCTTGCTCAATAATATCATTATAATAGCTTAAACTTGAATACTACATTGATTTATAGCCTGTTCAACTAGTTCAAATAGATAGTAGTAGATATAATTATAGATTTGGAGCCAACAACAAGTTGATTTAAATGCATAGTTTTCTGGAATAGATCCATTAATTGCAAGACTCTAGTCGAAGGGGCGATAGTTAACATAAAATGAGTTAAATGTAGCATTGAAAGTTATATTTATATATAAATATATATATATACAATTGTATTATGATACAGGTACAGATTGACAGATATATATATATATATATTTAGAATTTAGCTGTGTCTTAATTCATTCAAAGAGTATTAACGATTTTCATTCCGCAGACTGCGCGCCATGTTGAAGCAGAAGCCGAACAATGCCTGCCTCAAGGAGGAGCTGGAGCATGTCTGTGAATCGCTGGACAGCGATCGCAAAACGTTTGAGGATCTGGAGTTTCAGTATTTTGAGGAGGAGTCCGAGCATCATGCCTGCCACGAGGAGCTCAAGCGACAGGAGCAACGATTACTGCTCGAATCAGAGCTGGCATCGCTACGCATCCAGCTGGGACCCGATGAACCCGCCGAGGAGCCGGCAACATCGCCAACCATCAGTGGACGTAGCACACCAATCACCAGCAGCAGCAGCAGCAATCTGATCAATGGCGTCATGTCGCAATCGCTGTTCGGCTCCGCTGAGCTGCTCTGCCCGAAGCGACGCAATCAGGATGATCTGATGTCCAAGAGCGTTAACGAGAACATGTTCTACAACAACAATAAAATCGAGCTCCTGCCACATGGGGCAGCACAGGGACAGACAAGTACGCCAAAGCGTGCACCGTTGCAATTGTACGATGCCGGCAGCTGTGAGCAGATTTGCTTCAATTTATCGCTGCGCAGCGATAGATTCGAGGTGAATCCGCTGGAGCGGCGTGTGCCCTCGCAGGATGACATCGATCGCAGTTGTAAGGTGGCCAACGATGCGCCCATCTCGACCAGCCAAGGGGCCAGCACCAAAATCTTTGACAGCATCAAGGAAATCGAACGCAACCGCAAGCTACTGTTAGCCCAGCAAGGTAACTGATAACTGATCTGATCTGATGAGTGGAGAGCTTTGTAATCTCATTGTAATATCCAATACAACGACAGGCCACCAGGTCATCGAGCACGAGCGCCAAAAGATGTACGATCTGAAGAAGAAGTGCCACGACGAGGCACGCACCCAATACTTGCTGTCAACGCAGCACGGCAGCACAGAGCCACCAACGAAACAATCGATGCCACCACCACCGCAACCGCCACCATTACATGCCCCAGTGAATGCCAAGTGAGTGTATGCCACAATCTCAAACAACCATCAAAAGTGTGCCCCTAATTGAATCAACGGTCCAGCTGAAATGGGAGTCGCTTGTGTCGCCTCAACATTTGGCCAAACCCCTTTTTCCACACGCTTGACCCTCGACCCTCGACCCACGACCCACGACCATTGACCATTGATTCGAATTAATTGTGCAGATGACGAAACTTGTGGTGTTGCACCATCCATTACACAGTGCAACAAAGTTGAATTGTGGATATTTATTACTGTTGCACATTTTATGTCCGCCATTTGTAGAAATTGTCTACTTTTGCGGGCACTTCGTATATCTAATCTTATTTATATCACATTTTTATCCCACTGGTAGTCGTTCAGCCTTGGACTATCTATATATGTATATATATATATATTGGAATAAAATCTTTGAACTATTAAAAAGCAAGCTTTGACAGGCAGTTTATCTAACTGTTGATATATATATATATATATATATATGAAAGAATTATATCTAGTCTAGCTAGATTAAACAATTCTCTATATTGACATTAGCTTAGACTGTAAAATAAGAGAGTTTGTCTCGGCAAGTTGTTATATATTGACATATATATAGATTATTGAGTAGAATGTTTTTATTTATTAATTTTATGAATAATTTTCAAGTGGTTTACGAAAGGCTGCATTTCTTTATTTATTTGGAATTGACACCTGTGTTGTGCTGTAGATTTCCACTATATTGTATATTAACTTTGGCTTACACTGTAAATGAAGAAAGCAACTTATTTTAGAAAGTATATCTCTGCCAGGCATTGAGTGGGATTTTTTAAAAATGTATTTTTTATTCATTTTATGAATAATTTGTTTTGTTGTTTTGTATTTGAAGTCGAAAACTGTGTTGTGCTGTGTAAATGCCATTTGGGTGGCGTGGACACTCGTTGCGTTGCCCGTTGCGCCTCTATATTTAATCAAATATTTTGCCAATGGTAAAGCAATGCGACGTTGACGTCAACGTCGACTGCAACAGCGACAGCTGCCTATGCTGCCTATGCTGCCTATGGCTGCTGCTGCTGCTGCTGCTGCTGCTGCTGCCTGCTGCTGCTGCTGCTGCTGCTGATTGATCGATTGTGTGCGAGTAGATCGAAAAAGGAAACCGGTTTTCGAATTACGTGTCGTTGATTTTCAAATAAACAAAACATACGGCGACAGCAGCAAGACAACAAGACAAACAGACAACAAGACAAACAGACAACAAGACAAACAGACAAACAGCCAGTCAAATATTGCGTGCTTTGATTAGTTTGTGATTTTTATTTGATTTACGACAAACGACGCTCATTTCCATTCAAGATAACCCATTTCGAACCCGAACTCGAATTCGAATCAGATGCGGATTCTCTCTCTCTCTCTCTCTCTCTCCCTCTTTCCGTGTCGATCGATCAGCCAGAGTTAGTCAGTCAAACGGCAGTGCGAAGTGAAGACGACGAGAACGTCACCTGAAATTCAGGCGTGCTGCAATTACGAGCGCAGCTGCTGTGGCTGATATTTATTACTGATAAGCTTATCACTTTGTTGGTTTGCGCCTCGCTCGCACTCCTCTCGCTCGCTCGCTCTCTCTCTCTCTCTCTCTGTCTGTTGTTTGTTGTGTGGGTGAGAGCGCTGCTTAGCTGTTTTGTGACGACGGGCATTTGGCATTTGTGCATTGCCCAACGCAACATCATCAGCATTTAACATTGGCCGCGTTCTGATTCGGATTCGAATTCGAATTCGCAACGCCTGTCGCTGAGCGGCGCATCAACAGCTGTTAGTTGACAGTTGACAATTGACCATTGACCGTCGCAGTCGCAGTCGAAGTCGGAGTCGCAGTCGGAGTCGGAGTCATAATTTTCTCCGCTAACTGCATTAGTCATTGTAATGGATAAGCTAAATGCGCTGATTCCATGCTGGTATTAATGAACTGTTAAACATAATCAGTAATTGGTCTCATCATCAACTCAGATGTATTTGTTTATCTATTCGTTTGTATCCTTGCAGTGGCGGCAAAGATGCCAGACTGTTTGAAAAAACCGAATTACGAAAGCTCAACGATGAAACAGCTCAACAGCAGCAGCAGCAGCAAGACGAAGAAGAAGAAGAGGCGCACGATAAGGAAAACAATGCGTCAGCTGATGGCAAAACAACAACGACAACAACAACAACAACAACAACAACAACAGCAGCAGCAGCAACATCATCATCAAAAGCAACAACAACAGGCGGCAGCCAACAGGTGAGTCGATTGTCTGAGACCAAAATGAACCTAGGCCAAAGCGAAAGTCTTCATTCAATGAATGGGATGGGGAGGGGAGAGCGGGGAATTGGGGGAATAGTTTTAAAGTGGTTGTTGCTTATTCAATGCGACGCCTCCACTCTTCTTGCTGTTGTTGTTGCGCTGCCCCACGCACATGTGTAATTTCAAACAATTTGAAACCGTTTCGCTCTGTAAATAAACACTACGGAAAATGGCCAAAATACTTGAGTCGACATAAGATGGAAAGATTTACATGACCCCCCCTATTAAAGTCCAGCGTGCAACTTGATAAATGTGACTTCAAGTTTACTTTGACCCAGCCCCAGCCCCAACCCCTCCCACGACGCGCCTATCTATCGGCCTTTCCCGAACACCTCTCGAGTCATGTGTTTAATGTTAGACTATAAAATGACCATAGCCATTAATAACGTACATATTACGTTACGTTAGTTGGCAATTAGCTAATAGGGCATATATATTAGGCAAATTGCCGCGAATCGAAAAATACGGCAACGCTTTTCTTAAGCGATTTCAAAGTTCCGCAATTAAAATTTGTAAATAGCTGGCCAGCACACAAAGACGATGAATATTCCAAGACCGCACAAAGGTCACAAAGCCAACTTGTTGTTGGATAGTTCTTTGGGTGTTTTGTGTCAGATTTTATCTTTCGCAAAATAAAATAAATATTTAGAGTAAAAACCATTCTTATGCAATGCATTTTATTTTTATTTTTGTTTTTTTTAATTAACTTAGCATTATTTGGACATGCTTGAAACTGGTTGTCCAAAACGGGCGATAAGAGAAGCAAATAGGCGCCTGTCCACAGTAGAAGCTCTTCGTTTCTTATTCTTTTTGCGGAATTAACGCAAAAATAGCGCCAAAAGATAAATGGAATGTAGACCCTGGGTCGAAAAGCTTACTTACCTAACCCTTAGCGTGCCTGTTGCGACTAATTTAATCTCTAGCCACTGCTTTCTTTGTTAGCCTCTTTTCAGGTTTAGTTTCAGGCCTCTCAATCACAATGCAGTTTTGGCGGCACCTGCTTACCCCCAAGGGCTCATTTAAGGGTCTGTGACACACCCCCTCGTTCTCTCTCTCTCTCTCTCTCTCGCTCTCTCTCTCTCTCTCTTTCTGTTATTTCTTGCTATATCCATGGACTGATTGTAATATAATTATCCTCATCATCATAGTCTCGAGTCTTATATTAAACTCTGTATTTTATTTAAGGATCTCTCTCTTTCTCTCTCTCTGGCTTTCTCTCTCTCTCTCTCTCTCTCTCTCTCTCTGTATTGTTTCTTGTGATATCCATGGATTGATCTTTAGAGCATCATAAAATCGTTGGTCACGTGTTGTATATCAAATTGTGTTATTTATTTAAGGATGTGTGACACACTCTCTCTCTCTCTCTTGCTCTCTCTCTCTCTCTCTCTCGCTCTCTCTCTGTTATTTCTTGCTATATCCATGGACTGATCATCATCATATTGTCACCAGCTTTAAGGATATGTGACACACTCTCTCTCTCTCTTGCTCTCTCTCTCTCTTGCTCTCTCTCTCTCTCTCTCTCTCTGCTCTCTCTCTCTCGGTTATTTCTTGGTATATCCATGCCATGGACTGATCATCATTGTCACCAGCTTTATGTACAGCTCTGTTATTTATTTAAGGATATGTGACACACTCGCTCTCTCTCTCTCTGTCCTGCTCTCTCTCTCTCTCTCTTGCTTTCTCTCTTGCTCTCTCTCGCTCTCTCTCCTGGTTATTTCTTTGCATATCCATGGACTGATCAGAAGATCACCGTCAAACGATCGTTGACTCGTTAGTCACGAGTTTTATATACAGCGCCTCGACATTTTGTGTGCTCTTTTATATATATATATATATATATATATATATATATAAATATATATATATTTATTTTTTGCCAATGTTTATTTTAAAGCAAACCCCTCCCTCGCTCTGCCCAAGCGTTGCGATCCGTTACGTTCGGTTCGGTTCAGTTCGGTTCCGTTCCGTGCTATGGACTACACTTATTAATAAGTTTATGATAATATTTTTCTTTATGCTCGCCGCCAGCCAGCTGATCATGATGATGATCGTCGTCAGTTGGCCGCCGTTGCTCGCGATGCGCACTTCTTAGCCAGCTTGTTATTGTTCCCATTGTTCCCATTGTTCATATTGTTTTTATTGCTGTTGTTGTTTACTTTGGTGCGAAAATTTTGTTTACATCATCATCATCAGTATCGGGCAGCAGTGGCCGTAGCAGTGGCAGTGGCAGTGGCCCTAGCAGTGGCAGTGGCAGTGGCAGTGGCTGTGGCAGTCAACAGTATCAACGTATTAGCCACAAATCGTTAGGCCCATTACCATTACTGGAATCTCGCCAATTATCTGCTGGATAATGTTTGTGTGCGCCTCGTTTCTTTATTGCTGGCCATAGCCCCGGGGCAGAGGCAGCCACCAAATTCGCACTTGGCCAATATTCCGCATTTACAATCGCAGCGCGCAAGAGTTGAGATTTCGGGTAGCGCGTTACACTTAGCCGTTGTTTGCTGAGCGAGATACAGACACAGACACAGATACAGATACAGATAAGAGTGCCATCGATTAGAAAGGATCGTCAGCGTCATCATGTCCGTCTGGATGACCTATGTGCAGCATCGCCGCATGGATGCGAATGCGCGTCAGCGCTCCGAACTCTATTATCTCGTGAGTGCTGCCCCAAAAGGATGTGTGTGTGTGTGTGTGTGTGTGTGTGTATCGGCCACCTGGATGTGTCCACTTGTTGTACTCGAATACCGTAATTAGTTGTGATTAAAATTAGTATGTGATTTGCGTATTATTATCTAATTCTTTTTTATATGAGTCTTTGTGTAAATATTCACAGTTGGCAGGCACTCCAACTGCTAAAGAACACGAGATTTATATATATATGTACATGTGTCTATAAATGTAAATATATCTTAAGACTTGCATCATTTGCCGCACTGCTGCAAGTTGTCTTTCTATTCAATTCTACCCAATTCTGTAAGTATCAAGTTGTGGTCAAGTTCAGTGTCTGATTGGCAAGCGATTAGTATGTGATTTAAGTGCAACAAGTCTTGGCTTAAATGTTCACACTTCGCAAGCAAAGATAAAAGATTTGCATGTAAATATATCTTACGACTTAAGTGGCACTGCTGTAAGACAGCTCTGAAAACTGGATGTTGCCGCACGGGGCAACCCTATCAATTATAGCCTTTCGCGTCCAGCCTCCTCTCAAACACCACTTGTGCCTCAAAAATGCTTCAAAAACTTCAAGTGACCCAAAACAAAATTAATCATTTGCTGGCAACTGAAAGGTTTAGCTTTGCCTTGAAGTTGACTCGCGTTTTGGCAGTGGGATTGGCCCGTGTGGTCCACTGCGAGTGCGATCCATTAATTGTGCCACTTTGCCACCGACGACACACACAAGAAGCATAGATATTATTGCGAGAGACATTATTTATTTATAGACTACGGTCAATTCGCTAACCCCCCCACTTAAATGAATTTGGTAGCCCATGCTCACGACAATGTCTGGCATTTGTTTGACTTACAGCAGCGCCACTCGCAGCCGGAACTGGAGCATCATGCAATCGCTCTCGGTGGTGGTGTTGGTGGTGGTGGCGCACCGATTGCGCGCAGTCCGCGCCCGCTCTCGGAGGCGAACAACTGTGAGGCTGCCATTGAGGGGCCCAAGTTTGCCAACGGCGGCGACTCGTCGGCGACGGAGAACAACAACAAGCGGGCCAGCTGCAACAGCAACTCACAGGACACCGCATCGGCGGGCAGCGGTAGCGGTGGCAGCAGCAGCGGCGCCGGGACTGGGAGCAGCAGCACCGCCAGCGCCAACGGTGAACGAAAGCGTGCGTTGCCAAAGCATCAGCGTCCGCTGACACGCTACCTGCCCATCTTCTCGCCAGACCTTAATCTGCGGCATCACATCGAGACTGCCGGCCATCAGATCGATCTCTGTCCGCATGTCTTTGTCGATGCGCACAGCTGTCGCGGGTGAGTCCCAAACAACCAAAAAATAAATCAAAATCAACAAGAGAGAACGTTGCACTGTTGGGCGCAACCGACTGCCAGATACTCTGCTTCCAATAACCAATATCATCTGAACAGAACAGAATAGAACAGAACAGCCTGCGTGTAGCCAAGAGGTATCCATCTTTGATGGAAGTTCCTAGAAGTTCCTAGATTTGCTTAGCAATCCACCTTCTTTCACGTTGAGGGGTGTTGCTAGAAACATTCCTTTGAAATTTGATGATTCTAGCTGTCAAATTGTATAGGATATATGATGGTCTGCAAATGAATATGCCGATCTTTAAAGGAACCAGCAAGTTACCTTCCATGTTTGGTCTTTAAAGCTGTGGCTTTAAAGTTATGCGAGATATGCGGTTTTAGCGATTTGTTGAGAAAAGTTGCGTGTTTTACAGACGGACACACAAAACCAATATACTCTGAATACCTGGCTCGGTGACAGAGTATACAGATAAATATAAATAATAGAATTGTATTCGAAACATATTTCGTTTTGCAGTTACCTACATAAATTGGGGGCCACGTTTCATGCGTGGTCAAGGCGCTGGTTTGTGCTGGATCGACAGCGAAGTGCTCTCATCTATTACTCGGATAAGTCGGAGCGGAAGCCACGCGGTGGCGCCTACTTTGCGGTAAGTACTAAATGCGACACGACGCGACGAAGTTACTATATATAACTTATACACTCTCTATGCAGACCATTGACGAGGTATACCTGGATCATTTGAATGCCTCAAAGAGCGGTCGGCCACATTGCACCTTCATCGTGAAGACCAAGAAACGTAGCTATAATTTACAAGCGGCCTCGGATGCAGCGGCTCGCATTTGGATTGATGCCATTATAACCGGGGCCCAGGGCAACTTGGACTATTGACCATCGACTTCAACCCATTATTTTATGCCCATCACACACACACACACACACACACACACTGAACTTGTTTTTAGCTCAACTAAACTGTAAACTTGTAGATAAGTAAGGAAGCTCATTATTAATGTAGTCGCTTCTAGTTAGGTTACATGAATCCTGTATGTACCCAAAGCAAAAACAAAACAACAAAAAACCAAGAAACTAAGCTACTTATTTTTGGAAACTAACGAAATCCGAGATTTCAGTACTGGACCAAAGTGAAGAATGTATTTTGTATGGTTTTAATTTTGTCATAATCTAGTGAGATAAGAATCATTTTTTACATACGTACAAACAAACATGTATCACACATATATACATAGTTATGAAATATGTATAATAGACAGCCAAACGGAAATAACGCAACCATTTCATCAACTACATATATACAACATACAAATTAATAACTAATAACCAAATGCACCTATGAATATGATGTAATTTTATACTGAAGTTTTGATGTGAATTTAAATTTATTATACATTATATATACATATGTGTGTATTTTTAGAAGAGTGCGAGGAAAACATATTTATATATATATATATATATATACATATATAAACATATATATTTACTTATATATAGATACATGTGTTAACTGTTGAACACATATTTATTATGAACTTATTCTCCAACTCTGTATTACCATAAAACAAACTTAATTGAATGATTTGTGCTCAGGCAACTGAAAATGATAATCAAAATACATTTATTAATTAATACTGATGAAGAATAATAATAATTAATAAACAAATGTAAGTCGCTACGGCAAATAGTAAATAAAGAATTGTTTTTAAATTGATACTGCAGTTGAACTGAATACCCGAATCCGAAGTGTATTCAGTCATATTTTAGCAGAAGAAATTCAAATTCTTTTCGTGAGTTTACATTTTTCACTAAAATGGAATATTATTAAACTTAACTTAAAGCTTTAGCCAATTGGCATTTGGAAAATGTGACTATTGTCTGAAATTTGAGATAATTCGATTACAAATGCTTAAAATGATTTGAGAGGAGGAATGCCATAAACAATTTATATACAAACATATTCATGGGTGGTTATATATACTGCACTTTCCATGATTATGCCTCAATTGAAAACCGAAAGCTAAGATTATTTCAAACATACCAAATGGTTTTGAATGATGCACAGATGTATGCCAATGTTAAGCGTCATTTATGGTAATAATAATATCGTAGTAGTCGCAAATCTTTCACAGCATTCAATTGATAAATTAATTTTAGCTTAACTGTTGACGGTTTTGGGCTATTTGCCATCGTTCATGTTCATGTCGTCCTGATAGCGATCCAAATATTGGAATAACCACCTGGCAAACTCATTCATGTAGGGATCAACCCTGGAGATGGCACCGAAACTGGCAACAGGTGGTGGCGGATAATCGCCAGCCCCAAAGATGCTACGCACAAAATGCTCACAGTGGAATATGGCAACGGCCACATCCGCTTCGAGCACCTCCACACGCATGGACAGCTTGGCAATCGATTCCGCAAATTGCTTCAGCACAATGTACGTTTTGCTACTGAATGCGGCTGCAACATCAACAGGGACATAGGCAGAGATAGAGATAGAAATAGATATAGATATGGTAGATTCATGGATTCGAATGAGAAGGAAAGATTTGCTCACTTACTGGGCTGCTCGATGCGCGAGACAACATAATATTTTTGCAGCAACTGCTGTGCTGGCTCCGTGAATGACACCTGCCGCTGATGGAGCAAGCCAAGCATCGTTCGTATATCCTCGTTATGTATGTTGAATGAATCCGGCGTTCTGTCTTGCCCGTCTGTGCTGTGCGAACGAAGCACAAAATCCCAGAGTCCATCATTCACATGTTCATCCATGTAGACGGGCAGCCCGAAGATACTATATTCAAATAGAAATACATAAATATATTTGTATATTTTATAGTTCGAGTAAACCGCTTACGGGCAAAGCTTGGCAAAGGCTGTGGTTTGATTGACCGCATTCTCCGGCTGCCAATATGTCCAAATGGCCGCTTCAAGCGGCTGCTCACTCTGCAGCTGTGCCACCGGCACGCTGCCATTCTCGATGCATTTCTCGATCTCCTCGCTTTGGTCGCGCGTCAAGCGATTCCAATCGCCCACATAGTAAACGCCCTGCTGTGCCAGCAATAAGGGGCTGGCCACCGCCCAATTGTGACGTGTGGGCAGTGCCGTAAATGCCGATTGCTGTCCACCCTCATGGGGGCCAATGAAACGTGGAGCCAGCTGGCCAACGCTGTCCAGCAGCTGATGGGCCACACTGCTGTCACTGCAAATGACGCACAGCGATATCGGTGGTCGCAGTTCGTCCTGTTCGATGCTGGCGAGACTGCCCAATAGCGCCATCTTCAGGTACACATAACACTCCATGGGCACACACAGCTGGCTAAGCTGCGCACTCAGTGTATAGACGAACGCATAGTCCGAATACTTGGAGCAGATCAGGTGATGCAGCTGCTTAATGCTGGGTGGCATAAAGTTCATATCGACGGTGACACTGTCACCTTGCCGACTGTCTCCAGCTACAAATATCATATGGCGTGGCAAAGTCGGACCACTCTTGTTGCCCGACTTGATTGCTTCCTCGTGACGCACATCATCCAAACCATCCACACTCACGTCTGTGGTGCTTGGGGTGTTTGTGTTTCCGTCAGGCTCGAAGAACATGGACGTATCCGGTTGCAACTCTTGCGTGTCCATATTCAGCAATGGTCGGCTAACTGAGCTACCAAAGGCGTCACATGTGGTGGACGGGTCCTCGCTGTGCGTTCCAATGCCACTGCGGAGGCTGGGAAGCCGAAAAACCGACTGGCTATTATTGATGCTATTGTTGTTTGGCGATATGTCGTAGGTGGGATGCGGTTCCCAGTTTGTGGCTGTTGATTGTGACATCTGGAGCACATCGGGTGACAGCGCAAAGACCGTATTTGGCTTGAGCATGCGATAGAAACGCTGGCGACGGCGACGATCCTGTGGGGTGCAACAAGAAATCAAGTGAAAACGTTGCATTTCGGCAGTAGCCGACTGCGAAATACTTTGCTACCAACAAATAATATCATCTGACAAAAAGGTGCCGGGTGGGAGATTCCTATTAATCTATCTTCCCAGTTTGCATTTCAATTTGCGGTACGAAGAGGCAGGAAAGGGCGTGGTCATCCAATTCTATTGTCGATCTTTCAAAGGGAGCTACCAGTAATATACTTGAAAAATGTTGTGGCTCTAACTTAGAAATTGTGGAAGATATGCACATTTCAGATTTCTATGGACTGGTCATATACCTTCCAAGTTGGATGGCTCTGCCTCAAAAACTACGGAAGATATAGCCAGTTGCGATGTTGTGTAGGGGAATACCTCCGTTATCAGAGTATGAAAAGCAGTTAAGATAGCGAAGATTTAACAAACGTTATATTCCTAATCAGCATGTGTAAATATCTGTCTCGCTGAAGCTGACACTAGTTGGCCAATATTGACGATGGACTTACGCTAATCATTTGCCTGCGCTCATTTGTACGTTGATTGGGATAAAATTCGTTGGCATTGAAATTCAATGTGCTGCGTGATGCGATGTCAAACAGCTGAGATTGGGATTGTGATTGGGATTGGGATTGTGATTGAGATTGGGGTTGCGATGACGACAAAGGAGGACTGTTGGACTGCTGCAGAGGATTGCAATTGTCACTGTGGCCAGTGGACCACACATCCGGAACATGCCGCGGCATCTGCTGCTGACCAGGATAATCTTGGCGTCCGCTCGTCTGCGGCATTTGATCGGCTTGTAAGCGTCGCTTATTGCGTCGCCATATCCGAATCGAATTCGGTTCATGCCAAATCGAAGATTGTTCAATATTTGCGGTCTCTGATCGATTCGCATTTGGATTAAAATCAATGCGCTGCCATTGCTGATTCTCCTCATTGCCAAGCGCAACATCTGCCTTTGTGCAGATGTGACGAATGGGCATGTATACGGCCACGCGTTGGCCAGATGGTGAATTTGTCGTCCTCTGTTGTTGTTCTGGCTTGTTGTTCCCTTGTGACTGTTGAGATAGCTGCTGCTGCTGCTGCTGTGGTGCAATAGCAGCGGGCGCACTCATGCTCGTCACATATTGAAGCATTGGCGTTCCAAGCAGCTGTGTCCGGACCATCGGCTGCTGCACTGAGTTGAGCCATTTGGTTATCACTGCCTGTTTGTTATCGCAATTGCCTGTGGACAACAGAACCCGGTCACTGCCCTGTGCTACTCCTCCTCCTGCTGCTGCTGATGAAGGTGCTGATAGTGCTGCTGTTTCTGCTGCTGATGTCGGTGTAGCTGGTAGTCGAGCTCGAGTGTCCTTTGGTTTCTTTCTGCGTATGGTGCCCACAGTGGGAAACTCTTCATCGTTGGTAAATGATATTTGATTCTTAAATAAATTTGATTTGTTGGCATCATCACCGCTTTTGGGCTCAGCGGTTGTGGTTGCACTGCTGGTGCCACTCAACACTGGGCTGATGTTTGATCTAAAAGTCGAGTTCAGATTTATTATTATACATATAATGTTTATTCGTTACTTACGAGTGTGAAGCGATCCTTAATGGCTGCAATGATGATCCCGGCAGCTCGAAGTCGGAGCGCAAAAAGTCAATTAGCTGAACGGGCGCACGACGATGGCTGCTGCCGCCGCCCTTCACATTCTTTTTAGGTGGCATGCCTCAAATTGATAAGCGTTCGCTGCGCCACAGTAATAGCCAGTGATCAGATAGTTAGCGCCCAATTTCAAATTGCAATCGTATGTATGTGCTGGCATAGAGAGTATAAGTTGCACGGTTATAATGTGGACAAGTTGTTGTTGCTGTTGCTGTTGATAGATAAGAAATGGACGTACCACGTAAACGCACTAGAATCGACCGATAGATGCAGTCTACAGTTCGTGGGGTCTGCACACAGGCGCCTGGCAATATGCTAATTATACAATAATTTTCGATAACGCGTAGCTTTTGGTATTCACTCATGGGACGCGAGCAGTTGGGACACAGTGGAGCTGCACAGTTGCACCGAGTGAAACAATAACGAAAAAAATATTTTAGTGCAAATCCAAATTTGTAGAGATCGTTGCGAGACACGTAATAGAACTAAATATACGACAAATCGAAAAGCGACCGTTCGTCACAGTTCGAAATTAAATGAAGGATTACTTGGATCTGTTTTACGATTGATTCAACGATTCCAAATATATACAAAGCATGCATGTTATTAGGTGTAGTCGTTGTTAGTAAGAGACTACACTCTGTGTGTATGTGAAGAGACATACCATCCGTGGAGCTGGTCTGGATTGCATTCCGCATGCAACCGCTGCCACAGTACCAAATTGATTGCAGTCTGTCAAAGATAAACAGCATTTTAATACAAAATTCAAATTCGGCCACATCGCGACTCACACTAATGTCTCTGGCAGCGTATATGCGGACAGGATGCCGCTAACCAATGCCAGGCCGAGGGGGTACAGATGGTGCGTGGGATTGAATAGAAGATTCGTTTGTAGCGGCAAATCGAGCAGACGCCACTGTATATGCAGCTGGGCGATGTCGATCGTTTTGAGTCCGTTGTTGTCCTGGGCCGCCTTAAGCAAATGACGCACCTGCCCGTAAACGGAATACTTGACAGCCTCGGCAAATTGCAGCGGCTCCTCGATGGCCAAATGAAGCAATTGCGTTGCGTGCTTCGCCAGCTCCGTATAGTTAAAGTCCAAGCGCAGCAGCAGTGGCGCCAGCGCCTCCTCCGGCTTTCGGGTGCGCCTATAGTTGTGCACCAGGCTATCAACGGCCTGTTCGATTATTTGTGTCAACTGTGTTTTTCGGCAAAACTCTTCGACTAGCTTCTGCTCGTGAAATCTACATTATGTGTGTGCAAAATTTAATTCGTTTTGCAATACTCACTGGCTGTGGCGCTGATGCGAATGCTCGTCGTTTGAATTGCTATCACTTAAGCTTGTGCCAAGCGCTTGCGTTTGCAGAACTGTATTCACATTGAACATATTTTGCAGCAACTAGCCTTAAACTAATGTAAAGCGATGAAAGAAATGTGCAAATTCAAATCGATCTGTTTTTGCACAATTCAAATGAAGTGTGGCAGCATAGTCACAGCAGCCAGCGTTGCCACCTAACTGTATTGTAGATCAGGCCATCAGCTATCGGAGGCAATCGCAACTGTTATCGAAACTTAAGCGCACTCTGCATGCGCACAGATTCAAAAAAACGCTTCCGCTCCAGCGCGATGCGTATGTGTGTGTTTGTGTTTATGCGTGTGTTGGTCGCACAAAAATTTTACAAATTTATTAAGTGATAAACTTTACAGCTATTAAAAAAAAGAAGCATCGTGTCCTATATTATTATTTTTTGTTTGTTTTGTTTACACAGATTTATTTGTTGAACATTTCATGTGTAGTACATCTTTAGCTCCTGGCCACCCCACGTGTTCACTTAATGGACGCTTAAAATTGAACAAAACGCTTTGCTACATTCAAATTTACACCAAACGTAAGGTATCAAGTTTTAATCGGACATTAAACAAACTGTATTTGTTTTATTTGTATATTGTGTGTTGTAGTTGCTTCTTAACGGTTAGACTTGGCAACACGCTCCAATTCGTCTTTCTTCTTGATGGCGTACGAGTTGGATGAGCCCTGTAAATGTAAATATATATCAAAATTAATACGCAAGTTAGATTAAATCATTAAAAACAATAGTATTATGATATTATATATATATATATATATATATATGATTTGTTCTTCTACGTTTCTCGTGTGCATTGAGCTGAGTGCTGCCACAAGCACAAGGATAATAAAAGACTTTGTTATTGTCCAAAAGCGAGTCTGCAGCAATATCCCAGTGACATGATGCAGAATTAGACTGGACGACTTCTCTAATGTCAAAATCTTAAAATACTAAATGAGTTGTTCTTCTACGTTTCTCGTGTGCATTGAGCTGAGAATGCTGCCACAAGCACAAGGATAATAAAAGACTTTGATATTGTCCAAAAGCGAGTCTGCAGCAATATCCCAGTGACATGATGCAGAATTAGACTGGACATCTTTTAACATAACATTAGATCCATAGATGGAGGGGATTATAGCTTACCTTGGCGGCGTTGATGAGCTCATCGGCCAGACACTCGGCAATGGTCTTGATATTCCTGAATGCAGCCTCGCGGGCTCCCGTGCACAACAGCCAGATAGCCTGCAAAGTTCAAAATTTACAAATTATGAATTAATTATAATGCATTGTTTGGAATCAATAAATCAAATGTCTCTTCAGTTCATACGCCAAATGTCGGCTAATTACACATTGTGACGCTACGGATAAGATAGATATTTATTATAGCCAAGCGTTATAAGAACACAGTCGCTGCTCGAACTGCGCACCATCGTTGCTGGCCAATTGGACACCGGGACGTATGTATGCAACACCCACCTGGTTGACGCGACGCAAGGGCGACACATCCACAGCCTGGCGACGCACAGTACCGGCACGACCAATACGTGTGGAGTCCTCACGTGGTCCCGAGTTGATGATCGCGCTCACCAAGATCTAGAAGAAGAAAAATCCAAATAAATATCAATAACATATACAAAATACAAACGTGCACAAAACGTGCTCAGCAGGGATTTAAATTTGGTGTAGTTTTAAGTTCCAAGAGAGCAAGAAGAGAGTGAAATCTTCAGGCACTAGGATATTAAAACTTCATTTAATATTAGTCCATTTAAGATAGATGCTCAGCACAGCCTGAAATTATAGCTGTCTGGCATTGAGGTGGACTAAATTGAATAATAGAAAGAAGACCCTCAGTTCCCTATAAGTATACTGTTAGTGATACTGTTGATTTTGACTTTATTAAGGTTCGCATCTTTTAGCCAATGCCCTTAAGAGGAATAGTAAATCATGGGCTTTGATGTAGTCCAATTGAATACCACATCAGCGTGTGAATCACTGATGCGGTTTTAGTTTTGGACATACTTCGAAGTTTCTATACAGATCACGGCTGGATCATGTAGTTTTAAGTTCCAAGAGAGCAAGAAGAGAGTGTAATCTTCAGGCACTAGGATATTAAAACCTCATTTAATATGAGTCCATTTTTATTTGGTATGCTCAGCACAGCATGAAATATTAGCTGACTGGCATTGAGGTGGACTGGGCTTGAATTTCAAAATTAATATCTGTTTTAAGTTGATATAAGTTGTATATATGTTTGTTTGTGTACATCGATATAAACGGAATACTTTTGTGGTTTTAAGTTCCAAGAGAGCGGAAAGAGGTTGTGTGATCTTTGAGCACTAGGATATTAAAACTTCATTTACTATCAGTCTATTTTTGAAATATGCTCAGCGCAGCCTGTGAACAGAGTCGCCGCCTGGCATTGAGGTAGACTAGAACTACGATTGTGTTCTATTATTAACTATGATTAATGTGCAATTGTCGTTTCAAGTTCCAAGAGAGTAGGAAGAGGAGTGTCGCTTCAAACACTAGGATATTGAAACCAAAGTTGCTCTGCGTGCACATTCTACCTGTCGCCCGCATTGGTTTATTTTGAGCAAGGGCGCAGTTTAGCATGGCACGATGTAGGGTGGCGATATATAGAATGATGGATGGATAGATGGATAGTGCGCTTACCTGCAGTGGATTCTCGGCCGTTAGCAAGTGGATGATCTCGAAGGAGTGCTTGACGATGCGACAGGCCATCAGTTTCTTGCCATTGTTGCGACCCTTCATCATCAGGGAGCAGGTGAGACGCTCCACAATCGGGCACTGGGCCTTGCGGAAACGCTTGGCGGCATAGCGACCAGCCGAATGGGGCAGATAGCGTGCAAACTTCTCCTTCACCGAAATGTAATCCTGCAGCGATATATCGTTGACGGTCACATCATCGCAAGACCAGCGACCGAACAGCTTAATCTCGGGCAGCTCAGTGGTGGCGACCACATTTGTATCGACCACAGCTTCGGCAGCCTCCGCTTCCACTGGCGCCGGCTCCTCGAACGTCTCAACAGCTACTGTTTCAGCTACTTCGGCCATGCTGCAATATTAAAGAAGCAAAGCCAATTCAGATACATGTTCATTTTACTTACATACCATTCATATTTATTATTGTTGTTGCTTTGTTGATTTTGGACTTTATTAAGGTGTGCATATTTTAGCCAATGCCCTTAAGAGGAATAGTAAATCATGGGCTTTGATGTAGTCCACTTGAATACCACAGCAACGTATGTGTCACTGCTGCGGATTTAGTTATGGACGTAATTGTTGTACTTTGTTGAAGTAATCAGTAATCACTTAAAATCGCGTGCATTCAAATGCAACAAAAAAAAAAATCAAAAAATATATAGGAAACGAGCACCGTATTTAACCTCATTGTGCGTGGCGAAAAGAAAACAACGAGTTTTTAAGAGTAGCGCAGTGCATTTCACGTGGTTTTCAATTGCAGCCGATGGCCACCAAACTTTAGATACATTTGCGTATGCTTTAATGTTTATACACTTTCATTTTGACAAAAAATCTTACATTTTTCACAGAAGAAATCGGTGTACGATGTATGCGCAAAGGCGTACGCCTGAAAAAGAACATGTTGCGGCAGTGTGCGTCAATGCCAGAAAAATTGATTTCCGGCCAGAGCGCAGGGTTGCGTTTGAGCTACAGGCCTGCAATGAACTCTGAATCGAATATTTAATATTGAAATTTGTGTATTGGAAAATTAAATATAACAATTTGAAATTATAAGAAGCACAACTGCTTGATACATTTTTAAATTGTTATCCTGGCGTTATATAGATATTAAAAGTTATAAGTAATATAAATAATCACAGTAATAATGAAATATCGAATAACACAGTTCTCTAAAATATAAACGGTGACACGACATCATATTTTAGCATCTGTTAGCTCAAAAGTATGAATCCTTTCGAAAACTATGATATGATATTGCATGCAAAAATTTGCAACATAATTTTAGGGTCAACGAGAAAATGTTTCCAGAACAATTGAATATTTCAGACAAAGTAATCTTAACGAAATGATCTAATCATATCTTAAGTCTCAGCCTTATATAAATGAATAGACAAATATAAATCAATCTTTATGCAAAGATTAAGTAGTCTTAACATTATATAAATTAGCCGATATTTAATCAACAATTAATAGCTTGAGCTTTACTTAAGTTAAGCTTAAGATTAAATCGTATCACTAAGTGCTCAAGCTATTTAGCTTACAATCTTATAATGTTTAACTTATGGAGTATTAATTAGATATCTTAGATATGTTGTGCTATTGTTGGCTATCGATAACACTCAACGTTCGGCGTAACACCTGCAGATGCTGTTAAATTTAGTTGATCCTAGCACACAATAGATTGCGCCTTTAGCTGCTGAATATGTTGAATTCTGTTCAAATTCTGTTTTATTTGGTCTCTGTTATTTAATGCAAGTTATTTGCTTTTGACGTACCCCACAATGCAACCATGTAATTTTGATATCGATAGTCTGCAGAATGCTAAATGCACAGCTCTAAGAATAATTAAAGCAACAACAACAATATGATTGTTGTTTAAATTCACCGGAGAACATACGTTCCTTGAATTTGAGACTGTTATTTGCAAGTAAACCCATTGAACAGCATTTAATGTAAATAATGACAACCGACGAGAGTATTATGATCGAAATGCTGGGTAAGTCTCTCAACGTATGCGTGCTTTATTTTATACTTTGTAAACTGCGCCCCGTTTCTTTGCCATTATTGTTGACGGCTTTGCGGTTTTTTGCGCAGATCGTGCAACGAATCCGTCAAAGGAGCAAGTCGATGAGCTGGGCGTGCAAATGTTTTGCATTGTGGTCCGCAGCAATAGCCAACTGGTGCACAAGGCGCAAGAGATGATTGTGGCCAAAGTGCGGTCGACCAATGTAACCGAAGCCCATCGAGCAATTGCGGTAAGTGTGTACACACACACACACACACACGCACACCCATACACACACTCACACTCAGACTCATTTGATTATGGCATTAGTGTTATCGTTATACGTCTTCAATTTCATTTCTTTGTTGTGGGAATCGTTAAAAATTGCAATTGGCAGCTACTGGAGGAGTGCATGACACAGTGCGGCAATGATTTCCAGGATGAGGCTGGCAAGTTTCGCTTTCTCAACGAACTGATCCGTCTGGTGTCGAAGAAATATCAGGGCGCCGAAACGCCGCTGGTGGTAAAGCAACGCATCATGGAATGCCTTCTGCTGTGGACCACCGAGTTTCCGCAGCGTCTCAAGATACGGGACGCGTACGAGATGCTGCGCAAGGAGGGGGACATTGATCATGGCCAAACTGCCGCTGCATTGGCCAAGCGCGAGAGTGTGCTGAGCACCATTGATGAGGCAATGTTTGCCAAGCTGATACGCAGCAAGGATCCAGAGAATTTTAAGCGAGCCAATCTACTGTTGCAGTATCGGATGGCGCAGGAGGCTCGACGCAACGATCTACTCGCCCAGCATCGTCTCGTCCTGCTGGAGGTGAAGGAGACACTAAAGCTGCTCAATCAAATGCTGGACACATACAATCCCAGCGATCCCAGCGATGTCAACGAAACCATACACGATCTCTACAAGAGCTGCAAGAAACACAAGCCCATCTTTCAGCATCTGCCCGAGCTGCTTGGCGAGTCCGATGCTCAGCTAATAGGTTAGTATTCTATTCGTACATCATTAAACATAATATATATTTATACATAAATATATAATATGCATAATTATTGCTGCTCATTAATTGTGCAATTTCATAGAGGACACGCTGGAGACAAATGGTGAACTGGTGGCGATAATGACGCGCTACAAACAACTGGTGCCCTCGCCCATTAGGAGCACCACACCAGCTTCGCCAGCTGCTCCGCCAGGAGCAGCAGGAACAATAACAACTGCTGCAGCAATGCCAGCTAAAGTAGCTGGCTCCAACAATGAAACGCTGCTGAATGAGCTGCTTGGCGATCTGTTGCTTGGCGAAGATGCACCAGCTGCAGCTGCCACTGTTGCAGCAACGAATGCAGCCGCTAATAATAATACTAATAGCAATAATAATAATAACACTAACAACACAAAGCCCAATGCATTGGCGGAGCTCAGCGACATCTTTAGCAGCGCCCTGGCCGAGATTGAGGACAAGCAGCAGCAAAGCTCGGAGCACTTTCAGCATGCCGGCAGCGGCGAACTGCTCGAGCCACAGGTGCTTAGTCCCAAGAGGAGCGATAGTAACAGCGATGCTATTGCAATGGACAATACGAGGAAATCGGGCAGTGTACGCAAAATGCCTGAAATTGATATGCTGAGTGAGGAGCTGTTTCAGCAGGTACTTCCCACACAGGAGCGGATGAGCAGCTTTAAGCGAGATCCCGAGAAGATAACACTCAATGATTTGGCGCGCGAGCGCATGCACGTTAAGCCTGCTGAGGATGATGTTCCACTGCTGAGCTCTGGTCTGCCAGCAGTGCAGGCTCCCGCAGAGAGGGAGCATCAGCAGCAGGAGGAAGAGAAGGAGGTGTCTGTGGCGATGGCTCCTGCAGCAGCAGCATCAACATTAAAAACGAAACATCTGAGCGAGATAAATATTGAGCTGGACAATATTCAGGCGACGGGGGAGGAGCGTGTTGTGCTGGACGATGATGATATGCATTTGTGCCTCAACTTTACCAAGGATCGGCCCAGTCGTCATGTGTCCGTTATTGTGATATCGGCACATAACAAAAGCCGCCAGCCAGTCAAAGACTTCCAGTTTGAGGCGAGCGTGAAAAAGGCAAGTGAAACAACTCTGATTCCAATTCCAACAGACCATCTTCATCATATCGTTGTATGCTTGTAGCCCTGCAAGGTGCGCCTCTTGCCACCGACGGATAACGCAATGGCGCCCCTCAAACCATTTCGGCCAGCATCGCCAATTAATCAGGTGATGCTGCTACTGAATCCCACTGGCAATCCCGTGGACATCACCTGCATTGTGGGCTACAGACTGGGCGATGATCCAGATCCCATCAAGGAGTCAATTGTGGCAAAAGGCATTGCCTATGTGCCATAGATGTCAATTAAATGTGTCCAAGTCGGAGAACTGTCTATAGTCATTACTGATTTCTCTGTCTCTTTCTTTGTTCGTATTCGAGTATTGAGCTCCACCCAAACCAGTTAATTATTATTATGTATTTTTATGTACTTATCGTTTATTGTATGCCTATAAGGTTTTATTAAATTGCATTCCCTCATGTACTACTATATATATATATATGTATCGATGTATATATATATATATATATATATATATGTATATTTATATATATATACATATGTATATACATTAGCAATATATTATACAGAGAAAAAATCATGAAAAAATGTCGCCACAAAAGTAAAACGCGCATTTTTTTTTTAAACCAACTCTGTTCTTATAAATTGGTAAAGAAAGAGAAAAGAATATCTTTTCTCCAGTTGGATAATGCACATCGGGATGGACTCCATTCATCTATATGTGTAGAGCTAAGACTAATGATGCTAAGGCTATGCATAAGCCTATGTTAGTCAACAATCTCGTCCTTGAAGGACAGTGCCGTAATTGCCTTGGTGTGGCCCGTGTAGTCGCGTACGCAGGTTTTCGTCTCCAGCTTCCAGAGGCGTGCAACGCCATCCGATGAGGCTGTGAACAGCCATTTGGAATCGGCACTGAATGCGGCGTCCCAGATCCAATAGTTTTTAATGGTCAGCTCGCGCCACTTGCTAAAGTCGCCCGTCTTCCAAATGCACGCGCTGCCATTGCCCGATGTGGTCACCAGTAGACGCGAATCGGGACTAAATTTACAGCGCAATATGGAGCGATTGTGTGCCTGGATCATCTTCTTTGGACTGATCGTGCTCAACATCTGGCCGGGACTGATGCTCAGCTCCCAAATGTAACAATTGCCCTTGTTGTTGGCGGCGGCCATGTAACGGCCATCTGGTGAGATGGCCACATCCTGTATTGAGGCTTCCAGTTCGGGTACGAGCTGTTCGTGCATTTCGGACTTAACATCCCACAGATAGACGCCACCATTTTGGGAGCCCATCGCAATCTCCACTTGATTCGGATGCAGGCATGCGGCATTCACCGGCGCCTGGCAATCGAAAACGCGCGAACAATGGGGCGGTGCCGAGATCATGTCCCAGATACGCACACGATGATCCTCACCGGCAGTAAACATCCATTTGCCATCCTCCTGGAAGCCCAGACGCGTCACATTCTTTTGCACAGCATCAAAATTGATCACCGGCGCCGTGCAATTTGAGTCCAAATCGTACAATCTTATGCACTGATAACCGCACGCGGCCAATCGCGTCTTATCCGGCGTACGGTCCAGCGCATTCACTTGCTATGCATTTATAAAATATACATATTTATAATAAAATATATCAGTAGATAAAAAGTGGAAAGTTTGTTTTCTCTGATTAAAGACTCACCGATGTCTCCACGAAGCGCATGGTTTTGATGCAGTTGCCGGTGTGCGCCTGCCACACTTTAATTGTGTGGTCATAGCCACCGGTGGCCAGTATTAACTGGTCTTCTGTCGCTTCCATTGCAAGACACTCTGTGGTTGTTATTGATTGTTGTTAGTCCCGGACATTGCCTTGTTTAACAATTTATTTATGAATTTGCATATTCTTGCTAGAATTGCAGCAAACTATCGATACAAGACCTATCGATATAAAAACAGAAATATTGCTACTCCACATTTAACATACTGACTCCACCAGATTTCACGCTTTTAATAACATTTCGATGTTAAGTGTGCATTTCGTTGTGTGAGCAATTCGTTGAATGAGTTATGATAACGTTCTTATTTGAAATTTAGTTGATTTAAAAAAAGGATGTAGTTTTTAAGTTTCCATTTATTTTGCTTATGGTATTTTTTTTGAATTGAATATAAAATTACATTTTGTTGTTCGTAAAGTTAAAAGTAATGATAATCATGTTTTTTGTGGATTTTTTGTTTTATAATAAATATGCTATAGCTAATCGGTCACTCGGTCTGCCCAGTTGCCCAATATTCATGTGTATATATATAAATGTATATGTATATTTGTAATTATATAAAATAAACTCTGAAATCAGCGTTTAAATTTGACAAACATTTTCGAAATCTGCCTCAACTCTAAAAACCTGACAATACACACTATAACTATGTTTATGAGTAGTTGCACAAAAAAAAAACAAAAATAAATTAAATAAAAAGCAAACTTGTTTTTTCTTTGTTTAGGCTAAGACTTGTGCCAAATTATTGCTGGGCGCCGCATGTGTTAATATTAATTTGGTAATAAATACAGTTCGCCACCGAAACATTCAATTGTATGTGGATTGGAGGGGGTGGGGAGGGGGGGGGAAGAGATAATACATATACAAAAGGTGTGGTGCAGCACATCCGCTCCAGATTCAGGATTCAGTTCTCCAATGTGCGATGCGATTTACGTCTCAAAGTACTTGTAGATAGCGGTTACGTAGGACATCACCTGCGTCCAATCGGGTCTCTCAATTTGACACATATCATTGATGTTCTGCCAATCAAAAAGACGATAACAATAATTAAAGGGGGTATTATATGATTGGTCCACAACTCACCAGGGTGGTAGTAATACCAACGGATTCGGCAGCTGCAAAGGCGAGTGAAAAATTTCGCCATTTGTTGGCCGGACTGAGGGTGTCGTATGGTATGCAATCCGGCAGATAGGAATGTAGAATGGCACAGAAGGCCAGCCCATCGTTCCACGACGAGCTAAAGTTCGTGATGTCAATGTTGCGATAGCCAACCGTCTTATTCTGGCACCACTTGAGCAGCGCATTACGCTTGGAGCCACCGTTCTTGGCCAGCATATTGAGCGGATCTTTGCGTTCACCTAAACAAATATATATATATATATATATATAGATATTGATATATGTAGATGTGTGGGATGTATTGCAATTACCGCTGTAGGATTTTGAGACGTTGCCAAAACTGAGACTGGTCACCAGGGCGCTGCTGTTGGGCGTCTGTGTCGCCGGCGTTGATAGGCTGGGCTGCTGCTGGTGCAAGCTGCTGGGCGTGTTTGGTGTGGAGGGCGGCGTTGATGTTGCACTTGTCGTTGACTGTTGCGACAATTGTTGCTGCAGCTGCAGTTGCTGATGTTGCTGCTGCTGTTGTTGTATTGCTTTGGTAGTGTTAGCTGCTGTTGATGTTGTTGTGGATGTTGTTATAGTTGTTGCCGCTGCTGCTGCTGCTGCTGCTGTTGCATTGTTGACGTTCACATGAAGATTGCTGCTCTGCAGCACGGGCAAGCGTAGCTGTTAAAAAGAGATATTTGTGCTTATGAATAAATATTATATGCGTCCATCTATTTTGTTGAAACTTACGCTCTCATGCCAGTCACCGGATACGGGCAATATAATTGGCGTATTGCCCGTTTCGGGTGTGCCGCTGTTCAAGCTGGACGTGGAACTGTAATGCGATTCGGTCTCATCCGATTTGCCCTGCTATTCGAAACGAGTGTTGGGATTACAAAAAGTGAATACTTCAAATGCAGCAACTCAAGGAGAAGTGTGTATTTTGATACCCTGAACCCATTGAAAATGTGTGGCAAGAAGGATATAAGTTATATATATCTTTGGTAAGGATCAACAGCCAGACTAAAAGAGTGAGAGACTTTAAATTTGGAATACAAGTTCTCGTATAACCCCGCGCAGATTAAGTTTGCTCCATTTTATCGATGGCTGCCTCCGTTTCTCACAACCCGTGCCTGCCATAAGAAATGAGAGCACTTGCAGTCCTGGCTTACATTTGGGTGCAAGACTTTTTTAGGTGAAATTTGGTGATAAAATTAGAAATATATTTGACAGCTGGGTTTCGGGGTATATACAACATTCTAGCTTGTTCTTCCTCGCTTACCGGCTTGTTGTTCTCAATGCTTTCGATGAGCGTTTTGACGGAGAGCCGCGAATCCTGGCGACTAAAGCTGAGCTTGCTGCGCCTCGAGCATATTTCCTGCTGCACAGTGGATATCACCGACTGCTGCGTCTCCGTCTGCTGCAGTTCTGTGGAGGGTTGCACGAAGAGGATTAACAATTAACGATTATCGGTGATATCCTCTCTGATGTGATGTATTAGCTTACGCTGCTTGGTTAACTTGTCCAGCTGCTGTTCGAGCAGCCGAATCTTGTCCTTTTGTAATTTGTTATCGAGCACGAGCTGCTCGCGTGCGCTGAGCGCCTCAGTCTTGAAATCGTTGGCCACACGCACCGTCATCAGCAGATCCGCCTGAAACTGTTGCCATTCGTCGGCGTCCCGTTGCCGTCGCTGTGTCTCTGTGTCCAGGCGGGATTCGCTATCGCTTAGCTGCAGCTGCACATCGCTCAAATGTCGCTGCGTCTCGCTGAGCAACTGTTGCAGCTGTGCCTTGTCCTCCTGATGGCATTTGCACTGCACCTGCAGCTCGGCGACACGCTCCTCCAGCGTCTGGCAATCGCCGGCCAGTTTGTCTTTGTCGCATTGCAGCTGCTCCAGGCGATACTCGAGATGGGAGACGGCGCATTTCGCATTGTTTTTGGCCACCTTGCATTCCTCGCTCAGACCGGCGACTTGTTCGCGCAGACGCCGCAACTCGGCCTGGCTGCGCGACCATTGATCCTGCAGCTCGGCCAGTCGCTCCTCGAGCGCATCCTTTTCGCGTCGCGACGCGTCGAGCACATCGCTCAGATCGGTCTTATCGCCGCGCGCCAAATCGGCCTCGAGCTCCTCAATTTTGGAGCGTGCATTCTCCAGCAGTGTGCTCAGCCTACTGATCTCAATGGCCCGCTGTGAGATCTCCTCTTTGGCCACAGAGAGTTGGGCATCGCTTTGCTTGCGCTCCGCATTGGCCGCATCCAGCTGGGAGTCGAGTAGTGCGTTCCGATCACGCTGACGCTGCTGCTCCAGTTGGACGGCATCGCGCGATTGCCGCAATTCCGCCAGCTCAGCGTTGAGCTCCTCCTGCTTGAGCATCAACACTTCCCGCTCCTCTTGCGATGTCTGTATCAAATCGAGCAGCTTCTTCTCACGCTCCGTGGAGATGACCTCGGCGGCTGCCGCCGCCGGTTGCTTGGTGTCACGCAGCAACAGCTCCTGCAATGTGCTGATCTGTGTACGCGACTCGTTGAGCTTCTCGGTTTGGCGGCACAGCGACTGAAAGAGCACATCCTTCTCCTCGGCGAGGCGCTCGTTCTCCGTTTGGGTGTCACTCAGCTGTGTCTGCAGATCGGCCAGCTCCTGGAGTGTCGCCTGCAGTTCCTCATTTGTCGAGTAGTGCGTCTCCTCCATTTGTATGATCTTATCTTGCAGGCAAGCTACTGAAATCTCACTTGACGACGACTGCTTGTCCCAGTCCGGCGTAAGACATGGCGTACCATCATGCGCCGATTCGTTTATCTATAAATATATATATATATATAATTTAATTTTAGTAGTTAGTATTAAGTATTAGTATTGAGACTTACATTGGGCAATGCTATGGAGGCGGGCGCTGAGCTATGCAAGCGCTGTGAATCTTGTATAATCTGATGCTTCTCCGCGTCCGACAATGGCGAATTGACAACGTCCCGCAAACGATTGCGCAAAGATTCATTTTCATATTTCAAATTGCCAATTTCCATTTGTGTTTTCTCCTGTTGATTCTAAGAATGAGAAACAGTGAGCGAGATAGAGAGAGACAGACACAGAGAGAGAGAGGGAGAGAGAGAGAGGCAGGTGAGTCTGTTTGTTGT
Organism: Drosophila melanocephala; assembly: GCA_037043625.1. Taxonomy (NCBI): domain Eukaryota; kingdom Metazoa; phylum Arthropoda; class Insecta; order Diptera; family Drosophilidae; genus Drosophila; species Drosophila melanocephala. The sequence continues at coordinate 2,456,302 of JBAMBD010000523.1, read as the reverse complement.
TTATTGTTTATATGTTGCTTCTAATTTCTCATTGTTATTGTTGTTGTGGTCGTTTTTGCGTTGTTGTTGGTGACGCAAGGCGCAACATCAGCTGCAAATTGTATATGAACTCAATTTCCCAAAAAAATGCATAAAATAAAACTAAACAAATAAACACTCGTTAAAAAAAAAACTAAACAAATAAATTAAAACAAAATTAACAAAAAAAAATAAATTTAAAAAAAACACTTGTGTACAAAAAAAACAAACAATAAAAACAGAAAAAAACAAATACAGAATAAATAAAAAAAACAATGCAGATACAACAATAATTCAATGAATTAATTTTTGATATTCTTTTATAAACAAAAAACACAAAAAACACCCGATGCAAATTGAACAATAATCCGCAAGTTATTTCATTCACCTTGAAATTGTTGTCATTTATTTTTGTGGTTCCCCTTTCAGTGAAGTGCAATTTTCTATTTATTATTTTTTTTTTTTAATTTACTGTGTTGGCATAGTTTTAGCAGTGACTGTTTGAGGCGGCCGCTGAGCGACAATTTTCTCAATTAAAGGAGCGCTGCGCTATCTTATAGCATTGTATATCGCATATAGAAACATATTGAATATCAATAAATATTGGTTAAAGTAACGAAGCGCAACGCCCCCAGTTCGAATACCAGCAATAGCAACAACAACGGCAACAATAAGAACAATAATTATAATAACAATAACAAAAATATAAAAAAGACAATTGCTCAACAATAGTTGACAGTTGATTTTGCGGTTAATTCGACGGATCAACAACGACGACGACGACGACGACGACGACTCGCCGTCTGTCTTGGGTTGGAGCCGAGCTTGATTTAGTTGTTACCTGCATCTTGAGCAGATCGCCCTTCAATTTGGTCACCTCGCTTTGGTATGGCAGCAGCTCCACGATGCGCGTCTCCAGCTGCAGTTGCTCGCGTCCCAATCGCTCCAGCTGTGTATGCAGCTCCTGCATTTTATTGTTAGCCTGCAATTTGTGAAGAGTTTTAAGATTATCGAGTGTTTTAATTGCAATCTTATACTGTAATACCAAAGAAGGTGTTCGGAGTATGTCCGTCGGTCCGTCAAAGTGTCAAAACTTGGGTTGGGAAATCGATAAAATTGATAAACACAAATCGATAAAATCGCATATCTCCCATAATTTTAAGGCTAGTCAACAAATTTGATTGGGTAGGTTGTTGGGGATGTCCTTCAAAGATTAGCATCTATGAAGTATCGATAAAAAATTGCACGACCACGCCCACACCTACCCTCGTAATCGCCAAAAGCGATATTTCTGTAAATCGATAAAACCATATATCTCATGCAATTTGAAAGCTAGTCACAAATTTGTAAGGCATATTGCTAGTAACACCCTGCAAAGCCATAGAAAAATGCTTGGACCGCGCCCACTCCTGCCCACAAAAATTGTAAAAGCCTATGTCTTCCGCAATTTAAGAGCTATAGTTAGCAAACTTGGAAGGAATATTATTAGGAACCGTCTTTATAATTTTGCTCAGCCACGCCCACTTCCCCTACAGCTACCAAACTTAAAAGGCAGATTACTAGGAAATTCCTCCAACATTTTTTTTCACCACGCCCAATCGAGGCCCCAAAAATGCACAAAAGATTATATCTGCTATAATTTTAAAGGCAAACTTGATTGATTACTAGATGACTAGCAACTTCCATCAAAGATCGGTAATTCTTGGCACCCGTTAACAGATTACTTATTGGTAGCAGAGTATTTGGCAGTCGGTTATGCCCGACTCCGAAACGTTCTCACTTTTTATTGTTGTTGTTGCTGATTTACTCACTTCGAACAGTTGCTGCTGCTGTTGCTCGTTGTTGATGATTTGCAGCTGCTGCTGCTGTTCTTGCTGCTGTTGCTGCTGCTGTTGTTGCTGCTGCTGTTGTTGCTGCTGCTGCTGCTGCTGTTGCTGCTGTTGTTGATAGCTGCTTGCGGCAACAGCTGCGACAGCAACTGCTGCTGCTGCAGCTGCTGCGCTGCTGTTGTTGCTGCTGCCGTTGCCTGTTGCGCTCGTGTTTGTTGTTGTTGCTGCTGCTGCTGCTAATTGCTGGTAAAAATCAGCAGCGGCAGCGGCAGCAACGCTGCCATCTTGCAATGCGGCCAATGCGCTGTTGCTGCTATTGTTATTATTGTTGCTGTTGTTTGTTGTTGGTGTTGGCACCGCTGCAATCGACGTCATCAATTGTTGTGGTTGCTGCTGCTGCGGTTGATGTTGTTGTTGTTGTGGTATTTGCTTTGGCTGCTTTTGTCCTTTAAATTTAGATTTCTTTGCCGGCAGCGTATTGCTCAGCAACTGTTGTTGTTGTTGCTGCTGCTGTTGCTGGCGTCGCTGCAGCTGTTGTGTTGTCAGCAGCAATGCAGCCTCGTCGCCCACATCGACGCCTCGCTCGTAAGTCGCGTCGTTGTTTGAATAAAATTTTGTTGCTGTTGTCGCTGCGGGGTTGTTAAGCTGTTGTTGCTGCAGCGGCTGCTCATGCGCCGTATTAAGTGATGTGCTGGACTGCGATTTTTGTCGATTGTTGTTGGAATTTTGTTGTTGTTGTTGCTGCTGCTGCTGCTGTTGTTGCTGCTGCTGTTGTTGCTGCTGCTGCTGTTGTTGCTGTTGCTGCTGCTGTTGCTTGTGCGATGAGTTGTTGGAGGAGGCAGAACTCGAGGTTCCTTGTCCTCTGCGAAATAATGATTTCAATTTAATCATTTTGTGTATTATTTTTGCAGCTTTATTGTTGTCGTTTGTCGTTTCTTGCAAAACGTTAATCATTAACTTTCAACTTTTTGATTTATTGTTTGTTTGCCTGTTTCGATTTTTTTGTATTTATTTATTTATTTATCGTTGCACTTGAACGAAACAATTGCAACGTCGTCGTTCGTCTTTTGTCGTTGTGATCGGCACTTAAAATTAATCGGTATCGCTATTTATGCTATAAATTAACACAAATCGATTTTAGCTTTAACACTCTACTCAGTTGGCTATGTTTATGTGTATGTGTGTGTGTGTGCAAAGAAAGTAAAATTTGAATTTGTGCAATTTGCAGATTTGCAAAGGAAGTAGCAAGTAGCTGAAGAAGAAACTGAACGATGAATGAAAGTTCAAAGCAGATGCCGAATATAACAACACATAAAAAAACTCTTGCATGCCGCCAACAGCTACCAAAAACAATAACTCGTTTATATTGCTGCTGCTCGCTTCTGCATGCTGGTGTTGCAGTTGTTTGGCTCTGACAATCACTTGCATTGTTGTTGTTATTATTTTTGAGCCGCTCTGTGTACGAGAATTCAAGATTGCGAGAGCGAATGAGTGAGAGAGAGGGAGAGAGGGAGAGAGAAAGAAAGAGAGAGAGAGAGAGAGAGAGAGAGCGAAAGAGAGTTGCATACAGTAACAATAACAGAGTACTGTCATGTTTACTAACAGCGGTCGAGTCAGCAATGAGATAAAAAAAAAGCAGAATTATGAATAAAACAAAAACAAACAAAAATCATGGGCACCTCTTCATTAGTATGCAGTCAATAAAAAAATATGTATGCAATTGAAATATGCAAAGCAGAAATCCAAACAGAGACTAAAACTGCAACGTCAACGTCTAGTTTCAAGTCGAATGCAGCTACACACATACATGCATACATACATATACAATGTAAGTGTGTGTATGTGTGTGAATAATTTGTTTGTATTTGTTGTTTGCTCATCTGGTTTATTGTCATTTTCATTTTCGTTTTTCATTGTCATTTTGTGGCGCGCGTGTTGATTACTCATGTCGCGAATTGAGCACTTGAATAAAGTGCAATAAGCTGGATAAGTATAGTTTATATATATATATATACATATATATAAATCATGCACACATACAAAAAGTACGCATCATAAAGGCTTTTTCCAGCCGGCCGGCCCTATGTTAAATATTGGTAATGTTTAACAGTCTGCAATTTACAGTTCGTACTTTTCGCTGTCACGTGCCGTCACAATTTCAAACAGAAGAAATGATCCCTGAACTTGATATGGAATAATGGGCAATTGTGACGTCAAACTGCACACTCTGTTCATAAGAATATGCTGCTGCTGCCCACACAAAAGAGATACACGCAAATGTTTATTTGGTTTGAAGGCTTTGCGCGACACATTTAAATTGAAGCATAAACATCAAAAAATGACATCATACACGCAAAATCTGACTTTTTTGTCGCAATTTTCGTTAATTACATTCGAGTTTTATCAGGTGCGTGTGGGTAATTTATACAAAACATGTGTATTTTAATACGGGCTGGTTTAGGTTTATCTCTGTTGTTTGCAGCGCGATAAGTGTCTTGCCATTAGATAATTACAAATATACCAAGCGAAGAAACGAAAAATAAGCGCCGTGAACCCATTTGGCGTATGAATGCTAATTATTAATGTGCATTATAATCAAATAAATCAAATATATTCACAGCACGCGCGCACATTTTGCACACGTTTTGCAACACTGCGGGAGAGTGCAAGCGTACGTCAGTCTGTAATTGCATTCGTGTGTGTTTAATTAAATTACACATGAAATTGTGGCTGCTGTTAGCTCACTGTCAATGACGAAAGTAAATTGAAATCAAGCAGCAGCAGCACTTAAAGAATGTCATGCGTAGAAGAACGAGAACAACAACAGTGTCATAGAGAGAGACTGCTTAACAATGAATTGAACACACACACATACAAGCAGAGGTATTCATAATAAATGAAGACACGTACACACGCTCGGACTTTTGATATATTCACACCAAATAACTGTAAAAGGTATTTTTTTGCACACGCACACAATCTACCGAACACAGTGTTAGCCATCGAAATAGGTTAGAGCGTATATAGCCAGGGGGAAGGGGTAGGGGTACAAACAAAAAAAAAGAAGAGAATAACAACACAGCGCGTACGAAGAAAAAAAAAAGAACTGAGCTGAGCTGAGCAACTAACAACAAAACGCGAACGCGAAGCGACGCGCGTTTTCTGAACGAGTCAACTGTATGCAGTGTGACCGTAGTTAGCCAGCGCAAAACAGCACAATGTTATTTCGTATATGGATAACAGCGCATGCGTAGCGTGTTGCCCAACACTGATGATATACAAGTATTTTTCAGCACTTGACGGTGCGCGCGTTCAATGAAAAAATATGAAAGTTTTCAAATTTCAGCAGGCGGCGTTTAATTCAAATTCAAATTCCAATTCCAATTCATTCAAATTTCAAAGCAAATATATTCCCTGATCCAAATCAACCTGTCCAAATTGAATTCCGTGATATTATTGGGTATTTTGAATGATCAGAATGCCGTTCTTAAAAAGCATGTTGAATGACAATCTCAAGCAAGGCTCTCCACCAGATGACAAACCCAACGAATACACAAAAGATACGGATATGCTAGCAACAGATCTATTCGACGGGGGTCACAAGTTGACAGCGCTTGAGAACAATGGATCATCTCTAACAACCGTATGGAGTAGTTGCGGCTTGAGGATCAAATCCAGTAAGGATAACGTTAAAGCTCAAACCGATCGTAAGTTTGGCCCAATTCTTTCGTTATATTTGTATAAAATAATACCACAACTCATTACTCAATTCGATAGAAAACAGCAAAACCAACTCTCAATGAATTATCGGACGCAACGAAACAAGATGCAAAAGCTTAGGCCTTAAGCAGTAAGTTTGTTTAAGTCATTGATTGATTTAACTAACTAACTATAATATTATATATATATATATATAATATTTTTTTCTCTTTCTTTCGGTACTTCGATAAATCGATCATCATTCAAGAAACCAAATGAACTTCCGACATCAAAATATCAAGTCAAACAAATAGCAAATTACAATTAAAGCATGAAATCTGTAAAAATAAATAACGATTCTCGGGTAAAAAAAAAATAAAAAAGACTAGAAAATTAATTACAGAATTACAGCGTGCTTTAAATATCGTCTTTTGTTGTGAATCACATAAATGCAGATACATGCGAAGAAAGCCATATTTTTATTAGGATTAAGTCAATAACAAACAAAAATAACTATTTTCTAATGAAATGACCAAATTATTGAGTCAACTTTCCTTCGATTTGGAAATTTGCATCGAAGGTGCATTCTTCTGTCCTTACTGTGCAGGTGTCATTACACTCAGATAATATCGACCTAAATTTAAAAACAATGTAAAATGTTTGTGTTTATGTATAAAATTATTAATGTTTAATAACAATATAATTAACAAAAGAGCTAATATAAGAATGAATCAGTCAATGTACACGCTTAGACAACACCCTGTAAATTTGACATTTATTTTCTTCTGAAATCTGAAATGTATAACCAAATATTTGACAAATTTTCTCTCTGAATAATAAAGTATAGCGATTTACTAAAATTTTGGACGATTTTTCTTAAGAGTGTATTTTACAGATGTCTCTTTCAGGTTGCTTCTGTTTGAACATAAAACATCAATCACTCTTCACTGTTCTCTACACCGTTTCGCGGATTGGAAGACAAGGAGTGGGGGGCAGTAGGGGTTGGCTTGGATTGAATCGATTTCAGTCATGATGCTCTCTGCGAGCATTTCCCAGTCGCTGATGATCTGGCCCATAGGCCAATCAACCAAGAAGCCGGCCGGCCATTGCCTCAACACCGTCCCCTCTCCTTAACTGCCCTTCCCTTCCCACTCCATTCCCATCTCATCATACCACTCATAGCCAAAGATGACAGTTCAGTTTCATTTTCTTTGATTCATTTTCGTATTCTTTGGCATTTAGCAGATACATTCAAGTCAGTCACGTCAGTGAACAATCAACAATCAACAATGGACTCATCAGGTAGCCAGCAGCAACTGATGTCTGATGTCTTTTTTACATCAGCCAGAGCAAAAGATCTGGCGCTCGACCGAATTATTTATCTACGGAAAGCTTTTCTGCGTGCGTGTGCTTATCAAAGCGGACAAAACCATCAGCACCAGCAGCACCAGCAGCACCACACGAGGTGAGGAGGCTGCTGGAAGTGGTTACCGGAACCACAAAAGCCACAAACCGCGTCGGCTATACATATATGTATTTATGTACATATATATGTGTGTATGTATGCACATATGCGGTATTCAGCTGTTAAATGTCTACGTTTTTATTATTTGTATTTGTATACCCTTTGAGCTATTCAACAGGGTATGTTGAAGTCCTGCAAATGTATGCTACAGACAGAAGAAATCATCCCTGATATCGTTTGCTAAATACACGCAAATGCATGTATGTATTTGTGTATGTATCTCTATGCCTGTCTGTCTGTGTGTAAAAGCGCATCAGGCTTAAAACTATGAAAATAGAACATCACTGAAATCGATAAAAATCTATACAAAAAAGACCTTTGGCATGAGTGTGCTTCAGCAGCATGTATCACATATATAAATATAAATATAAATATAAATATAAATATAAATATAAATATAAATATAAATATAAATATAAATATAAATATAAATATAAATATAAATATAAATATAAATATAAATATAAATATAAATATAAATATAAATATAAATATAAATATAAATATAAATATAAATATAAATATAAATATAAATATAAATATAAATATAAATATAAATATAAATATAAATATAAATATAAATATAAATATAAATATAAATATAAATATAAATATAAATATAAATATAAATATAAATATAAATATAAATATAAATATAAATATAAATATAAATATAAATATAAATATAAATATAAATATAAATATAAATATAAATATAAATATAAATATAAATATAAATATAAATATAAATATAAATATAAATATAAATATAAATATAAATATAAATATAAATATAAATATAAATATAAATATAAATATAAATATAAATATAAATATAAATATAAATATAAATATAAATATAAATATAAATATAAATATAAATATAAATATAAATATAAATATAAATATAAATATAAATATAAATATAAATATAAATATAAATATAAATATAAATATAAATATAAATATAAATATAAATATAAATATAAATATAAATATAAATATAAATATAAATATAAATATAAATATAAATATAAATATAAATATAAATATAAATATAAATATAAATATAAATATAAATATAAATATAAATATAAATATAAAATTTCCTAATATATAGAAATGATTTCTAGCTTTCTTATTTTTTAGCGTTCTTTTTTTTGCTCATTGTATGCATACTTAAAGTATAAACTATAACTGTTTGTACAGGGTATATGCTATCCGCATACTCTCCACGAGCGCATGCTGCATACTTGTTTCTTGTTTCATTTTTATCGCTTGGCTTTTGATTTTGGTTTTGGCCAACTCGTTGAGGTCTATGACCATCTAGTAGCAAACGTCACTTATCGCTGCTTCGGGGCGTCGTGATAACCGCCACAGTGGGTGCCCCCGTCCCCCTTCACCCTATCGCCCCACGCTGATCACTGGGCGGCACTAACGGATCACATTACGCCAGAGAACCCAGTGGGCAGTTAACTTGTCGGACAGTCGGAGCATGACATAAGTATATTTCAAACAATGTAGAAATGCATTGTTGATTCTTTTACTCAACTATTAGATACCCTAGATCGACAAAAACGTTGCATTAACTACGATTTTCATTATCTGATTGCATAGGTAGTTGCTAAAATATATATACGTGGGTAATATATCTCTATTGTATGTGAAGACTTTAGCTTAAGAAGTGATTTTTTGTAGTTGGTTTTGTGAATAATTTAAATTTATGAATAATATATTTCTATTGTATAAAATGACTAAAGTGATTTTTTTTTTGTGAACAGTTGAAATTTATGCATATTTTCATTTCTCTGTATAGTATGACGAAAAATTCGAACTTGCCGATACATTAAAATGCTGGCTATGTCCGTATCTTTAATATGTAGGTTTTTGTATATCATTATTATTTGTATACAAAAATGATCTTTCATGGACAAATTTGAATATAGCCGAAAGGCAAAATAAAAACACGCACTTCTAATGCGAATTGCAAAATTGTAAACAGCGATTGTTAAGTCATTTCTTGCCAGTCCAAAGAATGGATATTATTGGTTTTTAAAATTTCAAAGCTGCCTATGCTAATGAAACACGATAACTTTTTTCTTACCTAGTTGTAAAAACTTAATTTGATAGTAAAAAATAAAAACAAATTTAAAGTCAATGATAAATTCCTTTTTTTGCAAATCAAATGAAGGAAAAAGACAATCTTGACATAGTCTACATAATACACATATCAAATGTAGGTTTACCTACCTATATATATATATGTGTATATATACATATATACACTAGTATTTGCTGTTACATTTGATGCGCCTAATGATTGTAGGGTATATAAAAAAATGCGTTTAATGGCTGCAGGGTATATAAATAAATAAAGTCCAGTTCAATGGGCATTTACTCGTGTGAGCGGCTCGTTTGTTCGTTTTTTTTTACTGTTGGTTTGTCGCTCTGTTGCTCTGTCATTTTGCCTATGTATGTGTTACGCTTTGGTGCGCCCGATCTACCCTACAAATTGGGAGTCTGCGAGAAAGATGTCTGTCTTTGCTATTTGGGGGAGCGTTAATTGAGCTCTTATCGATAAATTCGATTAGCTAAAAACTTCGTTTTCGATATTGATACAAATAAAGCCGATAATAAGTAATAGTAGAAGACAACACCTTGTCGAAATTAGACAAATTTCTTCTAAATATTATAAAAATCAACATGAAATTTAGAAATGGAAGCCGTAGTGAAAGCTGCAACAATAAATTTGAGAAACTCACTTTCTGAATAATGGGGTAATAGGGTAATTGGCGCCAAAAGTATGACGATTTTTTTTTTGATAAGTGTATAACGTTTCTTAAATCTCAATCCAAAGTGAAAGTTATCTGGTTAATCGACAAGCAAATCAATTTTAGTGTTAGATGAAATCAGATATTATTAACTATGTGCTATCAAATGATAACTCATATCAATCAATCAACTTAGAGTTATCGATATCATTTTGGGTGTAGCGTCTCACCAATTCGTTGTCATCGCTTGAGGTCTCTCCCCTTCCCTTTCTTCAACCTGCCCCTCGCCATATTCTTGCACATACCTATTCCCATTCCCATTCCCACTCCGATTCCCTTTCCCTTTTTCATGCTTTGGAAATATGCTTTGTTGACATGTGTAGATTTATGATTGTGTGTGTGTGTGTTTATCGCACGCTTTGTTCGCGTTTTTTTTTACCATATGCTAAACATTTCGCGGCGCTTGTTTAATGTGTGCTTTTATTATTCGATTGTTCAAACTTATTATAATAATCCGTTTTCCTTTCGTTTCTCGACGAAAATATTTTTAGAAAACGGTTTCATTTTTTGCCTGAACCACAAAAATAGAAACTTACTTTGTTTTCTTCTTTTTCTTTTCTTCCAATATCGTTTGCTGTTTGATATTGTTGTTGCATTTCTAAATGTATGCATTAGTTGTTAATGATTTACGTTTTGCTTGTTATGGTTTTTTCTTCTTTTTTTTTTCGTAGTTGCTGCTGGTTTAGAATTGGAAAGTGAAGTCAACGAAATTTCACTCAAATTATATAATTAATGTGTTTTTAATTATCAGCCAGCCAGCAAGCAATCAACGTATTGTGAAGAGAGCTAGCAAACAAATTGTCATAATTGTTGAAAACTTACCCGCAAGAGATGCAATCCAAGAAACAACTGCAATCAACAGCAACAATAATCAATCAACGACACACACACACATATATATCTATATGCCTATCTATATATATAAATATAAATATAAATATATATATATATATATATATGTGCGTGTGTGTGTTTTTTTTTGCAGCACTTGCACTTTGTCTTCGCTTTTTGGTAATTGGCAACACTTAAACTTAAATGCCGTTAGATGAACACGCTGCTTAACACTTGGCACTCTCTCCTATAACTGTGTTGAAGGAAAAGCATTAAGAAAATCAAGTAGAAAGATGAGCACATAAATAATATATATTTCTTTATATATATATATTTATTTATACACAGCTGCGGCTGCAGCCACAGGCGGCGCGAACGTTAATTGCATTAGAAATTCGTATGCGTGTCGTGAATGGAAGAAGCCTTGCAACACAAAAAAAAAAAATGCAACTAATGCAATCATTTGCGGCTGGAGCTTATTTTAAGCATTTCTTCATCGGCACAACAATTCCAATTAGACAAGAGCAGCGCAAATGTCATTTGCTGCAAATCCCGTTATTTCTCACACACACACAAAACCACGCGCATAAGCTACCGCTGCAGAGAGAGGGAGATGTAGTCTGTTTGACCTCGACTTGATAGCCAATTAATATTCATTAAATAGATTTCGATGATGTTGTTGTGTTGTTGTTGTTGTGGTTCTTCTTCTTGTTTTATTTATAGACGAAATGCATCGCGACACAAAGCACAGCGATGACAACAGCAATGGCAGACACGAGAATCAAATAATTGTTAATATTTTTTATTTTATATTTCCTTTGCAATATTACTTTATTATATTAATTTATTTGTCGCTGGCTTTGCAGCTGAATTCTGTGTTGTGTTTTAGCAGCCTTGGCTTTTAGCTTGTTTGTGTTTGCTGCAGCCGAGTCGGTTTCTGTTTGCTGCGCGGCCAGTGTGACCGTTCTGCACTGCATACAAAATACCAACATAATCTTTGCACAGAATTTAAACTATTTTATTTACATTGATTTTGCAATAAGAAAAAAATATAACTAAAAAAAAATATATATATATACTAACTAGGGGGTAGGGCTTAGTCCTTCACCCGGTCGACGGTGTTCGAGTCGAAAGGGACCTCCTCCACTTTGGAAAAGCCCGATATACGTATAATCTTGCCGGTGCCCTCCACTTTAATATGCCTGGCGAACTGTTGGGCCGGCGACAAGGCCAGCTCATCCTCCGTTTTGTAGCCATAGTATTTGGCCCAGTCGTTGCGTCCCGTGTAGACCATGTAACAGACAAGGCCGAATGCCTGCCACGCCAATATTGCATAGCCAATGCTCAAGCGGCGCTTCCACAAATCGGCACGATGCTCCGGTATTGGATTTGTGTTGCGCCGCATAAAACGACGCAGCCATTTCATTTCGAACAACGCCATTTTCTAGGACTGCACGTTGTTGTTTATTATATAAATGTTTAGCAACGCGTTCTTCGCAATTATTAAATCAGATGTAAGAAAAACATCGAACAGCTGTTTGCTCGAAAGGAAGTGCAACACTGTCTTTAATAGAGTTACCAAGTTAGCTAGAGTTGTGACACACAAATAATGTTGAAATTTTTTTTGAATAGAATTAATAAGAACTTTGTAATTTGTAAGATAGTAAGTAAAATGCTTTTCTTTTACCTTTACCTTCGTTATGCATGTGTATTATTTAAATTGAGTAACAATGTTGTGCTCAAAATAATTTTTAATTACCAAAAATAATGGTACAAGTAATAAATCAAACTGTCTTTATATATTACTATATGTACTGGTATATATACATATATGTATATATTATTTAAATTGAGTAACTATGTTGTGCTCAAAATAAATTTTAATTACCAAAAATAATGGTACAAGTAATAAATCAAACTGTCTTTATATATTACTATATGTACTGATATATATATATATATATATATATATGTATATGTACATAAGAAAAACATTTCTTGACCAGCTGTTCATATATTATATTTGCGGCTAAATGGCAACTCTGGTCGGTAAAAGCCAACGGTGCTTCATAGAATGCGATTTGTGTTCTAGTTATAATATAACAAAAAAAAGAAAGAAAAAAGCTCAAGTTTTCATATTAATTTTGCAAAGCGACAAGTTGATGAAAATACATAAAATTCTAGCAAGGGTAGCCAAATTCATTTAGAACTATGTATATGCGATCGATTAAGCTGCAATTAAGTTTTTATTTTTAGCCCATAGATAATACTGGAAGAGATACTTATAGCGAATTGCTGGCAAACTGCAAAAAATGCCTACTGCGCAGCAGACGCCACAGAAGCAGCAGAATGTGCAGGAAAGTAATGGCGTTCATGAACCGAAAGTGAAGGATGATAATATGCCAAATTTATCAACGCTGTCACTCGATGAACTAAAGCAGCTCGATCAGGATCCCGAGTTTTTTGACGATTTCATTGAGGAGATGTCTGTGGTGCAGCATTTGAACGAGGAACTCGATTCGATGATGAATCAAGTAGAGAACATATCACGTAAGTTCGATGATAGTTATCAATCAATTATAGGGACATTTATTATATATGAGTGCACAGGTGAAAACGAGAATAAGGGCACACATCTGCTGGAGTTGAAGCGACGGCTCAGCGATGATTATACGGCATTAAAAACCCTGGGCGAGAAATGTGACCAGCTGAACAAAAAGTATTTGAAGAAATCTGAGGAATATGCACCGCAGCACATCCGAGTATGCCATGCAAAAAAATTTAAGCAATAAACAAACACAAACTTTTTTATATTTTTTTTGATAATTATAGTTATTTTTATTATGAGCAGGAACTGTTGCAAATAGCCGCCTCGAATGCGGACGCCGACTGTGATCGTCATGTGGAACATTTCCTAAATGGCAAAATCGATGTGCAAACCTTTCTCAGCACCTTTCAAAGCTCGAAGAAGACCAGCGCCGAGCGCAAGGCAAAGGAAGAGCGACTGGGCACACAGCTAACCGCATTGGAGCGAGCCGGCATCTAATTATGTGTAAGAACTGAAAATGTTGCTACTTAAGCCCCAATATATTTAGAGATTAAGCCAACAAAAAAAAATACTAAAAACCCCCGTGTAAAATCTAGTTTTTAGTTACTATATGCATAAAACTATTTATAGAATTTATGTCGTTATTAGGCAATCAGATTATGTTTTTTAGTCCGTAGGCATTTTTGTGCAACATGGAACAATTGTATTGTAATTGATGATCCAAGAGAAATTATAATGTGTATGACTTAAATATATATATATATATAAATGTGTTTATATTTATTATATTAATAACAATCGTTTGAATCGAGCATCGAAATATGTTACGATTTTGTTATATTTAAAATATATTTAAATATTAAATTTAAAAAACTACAATTTATAAAAAAAAATTGATTATATGGCAACACCAGCCTCCTAAAATGTTGTACGATTTGTGACATCCCTAAATACGAATCGAGTATCGATAGGCGGTAACCAGTGCTGGTAAATATCGAAATGTCGCATAGCTTGGCGATCAAGCATACAAATATCTATGGCATAAAAAACATATCCGAGATTCTTTAACAAATTGTATAAAAATGATTTATTGCACACTTTGCCGCTCGGACGTCGATAATGAGCTGCGTCTGGGCAAATTTCACACATTAAAGGATGTACATGTGCACGAGAGATGCCTGGTGAGTGCTGCAATAAATAAATGCAAATCCAATTATTTCACGAAAATAACTAAATCATTTTGCCTGCAGTATTTGAGCTCGAATCTTGCGCAGCGCTTCAATAGTAAATTTGCCATTTTTCATTTCGATATCGATGATATTAAAGCCGAAGCCGAACGCGTCAAGAAATTGGTAAATTTTTTAACACAATTTTTATTATTATTTTGTTGTTGGATTTACATACATAAATATATATATATTAATTCCTTGCAGACATGTTGCTATTGTTCAAAGAAGAGCGCCAATATTGGCTGCTGTAATTTGAGCTGCCGTCGCACATTTCATACAGATTGTGGCAATTTGCATGGGGCCCAGAATCAATTTGAGGGCAAATTTAAATCGTTTTGCAAATTGCATGTGCGCCCATATAAAGATCGTCCCGATCCGGATGAGAAGTGTGGCATATGCTTTGATATGCTCATCGGCAAGAGGAAAACATTTAGCTGCACCAACCATATACATGGCAAATGTTGCAAGAATGGCTGGTACCACAAAATCTGCCTGCAGCAATATGCTAATTCCTCCGGTTATTTCTTCAAGTGTCCCCTGTGCAACGATTCCAAGAAGTTTGGTTCCGTTGTCCAATGGGGTATCAGTGTGCCGCAAAGGTACGTTTTTTTTTTACATCGTTTCCTCGTCGAGTGATCATTATGTTGAGTTACCGTAGAATGTGTCAAAATTGGATTGCTAGGAAATCGATCAAATAGATAATCGCAAATCGATAAAGCCACATGTTTCCCACAATTTTAAGGCTACACTTACCAAATTTGGTTGGGTTAGCTGTTGGCGATGTCCTTCAAAGATCAGCATCTATTAAGTATCGCCTATATCTATCGCAACTTAAGAATTACAGTTACCAAAACTTGAAGGTAGATTACTAGGAATCCCCTACAACATTAATTTTCCCTCCCAAAAATTACTAAAAGCCTATATCAACTGCAATTTTGAAGGCAAACTTGGAGAATAGATTACTAGCCACTTCCATCAAAGATCGGTATTTCTTAGCTACCCCATTCTATGGCACCTGTTATCAGATAGTCTTACTTATTGGTATCAGAGTTACGCACGACTGCAATGTTTTATCTTGATTTAAAATTGATATTGTTATTATCTTTGCCACAGCGATGCTTCTTGGGAGAATACAAATATGTATGACGATCAGATGAGGCTGGAGACTAAGTGCAGCGCCAGCAGATGCGTTAATCCCAATGGACGCGAAGCAGATGATCGGCAATTGCTCTACTGTCGCTTCTGTGGGTCGAATCCGATGCATTCGAATTGTACGCAATTCAAATATGATGAATATCACTGCGATACGTGCTCGGAGGTGATAGGAGTTGCCAACGACGAGAATAATATGGACGATGATCTCGATCCTATTGAAAAGCTTGTCGCAATGCGAACAGCTAAACGGCGACGCTCAACACAAACCTGTGTTAACACAGGCCTCACTAAATTGGCATCCCATTCGAATAAGGATCGCAAAAAATTATGTTCCGAATCGGATTCGGATATAGATTGGGAGGAATTCAAGATGCCGCGCAGAAGTCGGAGAAGTGTAAGAAATAAGGACATCAATGCACTGAATAACGAGGCAGCTAAACAGGAAACAACAACAAACACATCGCAGTGTGATTCACTACGTAATAAGAGGACAGACAATGATGTGGCGACACCATCAAAGAGGGACAAGAAGGAGGAGCCACCCTCGGAAATGGAGACAGAGAAGGTGAAGGACCAGCCAGGAGCCTCTGTCCAAGCAGCTCGTAGACGAATCTCACAACGCAATCAAATCGACAATCATTCCTTCATTGCGAGTCGCACGCGCGGCCGTTCCGCAAAGTATTTAAAATAAATTAAAATGTGTATTTTTCGTATTTTTTATTAGTTATAGTCATTAAGTTTGCCTGACAGTATTGAAATTTATTCAAAATGTATGGATTTGAAAAATTGAATACTTTTTTAATTTAAATTTTAATTTGTATTTTAATTAGAAACGTTCTTTCATAGAGTCGACAAGGAAAGACATATGAAAATAAAGCGTCTCGCTTTTATTCATAGCTAACCGAGAATATGCTTGGAAGCTTCTTGTGTACATAACTTAAACTAATGTTGAACATTTGAAAAACGTATAATATAATTTTCGTCTATATATATATATATATATGAATAAATGTATAAAAAATCTGCTTCGCAGAAAAAACTGATATTTTTGCTTAGTAACATAGTTTTCGATTCGAATAGAGCGCCAAAAATAGATGCCGATTGGCAATGAGAACATATGCAAGTCATCAAAGTCGATAAGTTGCAATCACCTCTGCTGTATTCAAAATACATCGATATTTTTATACAGCACACAATCGATATACACGAAAACTGGAAACTTCAATATTAAACTTGATTATTGTTTGTTCTTATTTTAAAAATATAAAATATTTTTAAAAATATATAAATTGTATTGTCTTATGTATGATTTATAGTTCAACTAGATTAGATTGACTTTGTTATTATTATTATTTTTATTTGATTTGTGGACTCGAATTATCGAGTGATGTTAAGTGCTGTAAATTGTCGCACATTTTTGTATATCGCTTGCACACAATCGATATGTCGATGTATTTTTTTTTACATCCGTACTTCATTCCATATATATATATATATATACCGTGCGTTAGTAATAGTTTACTCATAATATGAATAATATTTAGGAATATGCATTTAATTAAGTTATTGAAGCCAGTCAGCAGTATCGGTGCAAGATAAGCCAAATATAATTGAAACACACAAGTGCATATATATATATGTGTGTGAGCCATAATTCGCTGGCGCTTGTGTGCGAGAAAGAGATAGAACGACGGAGAAAAGAAGTGGGGAGAGAAGAGAGGGCGAGAATTGCTAATTTATTGTGCGTGTAAATTGTGTTCTTGCTGTAAGTTTTTTTTTTTTGGATATAAAATAAAATACATAATCGTTTGCAAAACTTCAACTGTGCTTCCAACACCAACCAGCAACAATAACAACAACAAGTCGGCAACCGTCAGACATTTAATTGCCTTGCCGCCATCCCAACCAAATTGCTGATAATAAATACATGCAAAGGCAAAAGGCGAAAGGCAAAAGCAGCAGCAACAAGAGCAGCAAGCGCTTTAACGCCGGGATCTTATCACACACACACACACATATACAGTAGCAACAGCAGCCACAGTCGCAGTCAGCAGAACAACGGTTTATCATAATACTATTTGAGCAACCGGCAGCAGAGCGAGCGAGAGGCAAAGAAACACAGCCAGCGTATATGTGTGTGGGAGTGTCTGCGTGCGCGTGTGTGTGTGTGTGTGTGGGACAACACTGAAAACGAATATTTTCACAAAATTTTTGCATTGTTTAAGTTGGACGCGTCAGCGTCAACGTCGCTGCTAGCGTCAAACTCAACGCCGTTTTATTGTAAATTACAACAACAAGTAGAAGAAGAAGCAGCAGCTCAAAAATGGCCGGCACTTTGATCATATGTTCAAGCTGCTAATAATCGGCGACAGCGGTAAGTGCAAATGCAAATATTTCTCATACACACACATACAGGTTTTTTTTTTTTTTTTTGCGTGCATTTTTGCATGTTTTTTTTCACCTGTCCAACAACGTTATAAATAGCAACAAACCATAAGGGAACAACGACAACAACTATTAGGAGAAAAAAATCTGCACGGCTTGTGCTCAATTCCAATTTGTCTGTCTGCCTGGTTTTCTGTTTTTGTGTTTGACCGATTTCTTTGTTTGTGTTTGCGTTTGCTGTGCCCAATCAGCTGTTTTTTGCTTTTGTCTCTCTCTTTTCGCGCAATTTGTATTGACGAACAATTATAAATCTCTGCCATTTCTTGCTCGCTCTTTATGCAATATAAAATAATAATAACTGCACTTCACTAAATGCATAAATATATATGCATGTATGTGGGTATGTTGCTGAAACACTATTCGAATCGGATAGTTTCAAGATGTTGCCAGATCTTCATTTTTGCTAATTACAAATGGGAAGAGCAAAAAGGAAAAAAATGAAGTTGTCGATCAATTTTAATAAATAATTTGTATTAAATGCAAGCACACACAACCCTCTCAGAATTCTATCGAGTGTTTATTGATGACACGGATATATTTGTATCATTGTATTATTTTTAAGGGCGTTTTTGTACCACGCCAATTATAATTAGAGAGCGGCCTGCTATTAAGTGATTAGTTGTGGTTGTTGTTGGGTAAACAGAACTTGCACATACTGATCTACAGCTGCGGTCAAAATAATAGTACTGCACACAAATGTAAAAAAAAAAACAAAGCAAAATATACAGATGGGTTCAAAATAATAGTACTCAAAAAAAAAAAAAAAAACTAAAAAGTATAGTTTAAAAAATTATGAAAATTTAAATTGAACACTGAACAATCAATACTGAAGATAAGTAAACATTCAAAGATGGCATAGTTAGTAGGGATTATAGCCTTTTATTTCTAACTACTTTTCCATTATGTTTTGGACATCTGTCAGCAGTCTCAGCACTGAATGCCATATTGTAAAGGTTTTTTTTTATTTTCAAATAATAAATATGATTTGAGTAAGGTTCTACAGAAATTTTTGATTTTCCAGTAAAGTTTCGATTGTAATATTATTTTAAATCACTCGCCGTTTGTTGTTTGGCAGAATTGAATTTTTGTTTTATATTCAAGATTTTGAAGAGGTCTCGATTTTGAGCAGTGCAATTGATCACCATAAAATGAGCCACATTTGTTGAGGAGAAATATCGAAATGGAATTATAAAAGGAGTTTTGAAAAGTGCATGAGGCAGCTCTACTATTATCTTGACCGCAACTGTATGTGAAAAAAGAAACTATTGAAATAAAGCGCATATTTGCACAGAAGTCGCTTGCAATCGTAATCACATTTACCAACAGTATTATTTAAATAATTATTATTAATTAATTGTTTTGTCCTTGTTGTCGCAGGTGTGGGCAAATCATCGCTGCTCATACGTTTCTCAGATGACACATTCTCGGGCAGTTATATAACAACGATTGGTGTCGACTTCAAGATACGCACCGTTGTGATCGATGGTCTGCGCGTCAAGCTGCAGATATGGGATACGGCCGGACAGGAGCGCTTTCGCACCATCACCAGCACCTATTATCGTGGCACCCACGGCGTCATCATCGTCTACGATGTGACGAACGGCGATTCGTTTGCGAATGTCCGTACCTGGCTGGAGGAGATCAAACACAATTGCGATGTGGTCAACAAAGTATTAGGTGCGTATACAATACACATACACAAGGACAGTAAAATAGTTGTGTGCTTGAAGCCAATATGCATTTAACATGGAATACCTTAATTTACATTTAGCATCAGTTAGCAAACAAATTGAACTGATTTTCACCATTCCAGAGAATGTTGTGGCATTTTTTGTCCTTGGGAATCAAAGCGAAGTTTTTCCCCATCTTTAAATTTGCTGTTCTAACTTATTTATTTATTCCTTTATTTCTGTTTCTGACTTAAGAGCAAAGAATTTTAATTGATGCGGCTATGCAACTGTTAATTTGTTCCTTGATTAGAGTTTAGTTTTTCTTGATAGAGTTTACGCTTTATCTTCTATCCTCCTTTCTCCTTCTATCCTAATATTACCTGATAGGTCAGTTAAGGCTTTAGTATAATATTGAAGGCTTACACCTTTTGCAAACAAAATCAATAGAGAAATGAAAGTCCTCTTAATTTTATGTAACTCCTCGCAATTATTTCACTGACTTCTGACTTTAATTAATCGTATTGTATTCTTAAAATGATATTCAAGAAATGCTTCACACCCATTTTACTGTCCAGGTGTGTGTTAACATATATCCCCTGTAATAACTGATATATATTTAAATTTTTTTAGTGGGCAACAAGAATGATGATCCGGATCGTAAGGTTGTCATTACGGAGGATGCGCAACGTTATGCGCGTCAAATGGATATTGAGCTGTTCGAGACATCTGCCAAAGATAACATCAATGTGGAGGATATGTTTATGTCGATAACGCGGCAGGTGTTGAATTATAAACTGCGCGCCGCCTCAGATGAACAGCAGAGGGATCGCATCGTTGTAAAGCCACACAAGAACAAGGGCAAATCCAACAAATGTTGCAGTTGAAAGCGACGCCGCAGCAGCAGCAGCAGCAGCAGCAGCCGCAGCACTAAAATGTTGATGAGGATATGTTGTGGGGGCGCGTAGTACAGGTTCAAATGGCACACACAACCACACACACAACACACACAGATAGACAAACATATGTAGCTTACACACACACACACACACAAGACATTTTTTTTGGTTTTTTTTCTGTTTATAATTTTTTTTTTGTAAAGCCTCTAGAGCCGTAAAAAGAAAATGTAAAGCGCAATTAATTGTATTTAGCAGTTTACATACATATTCTATACATGTATACATATATATATATATATATATATATGTGCATAGATGTATAAATATATATAATATATATAAATATATAAAAAGGAAAACACAAAACAACAAAAAAACAAACAAATTGCATATTTATACAAGAATATATTTATATTTGAAACCGAAACACAAAACAAGGAAAAATTGTATTTACAATAATGACGAGAAATGTAACAATAATTGCGAAGACGCAGCCAGCAGCAGAGAAAACGAGACAAGAGAAATGTAAAGAAATTTATACGGTTTGATCATTTCAAGGAAACAACTTATACGCATACTCATACATATATACATGCATACATACATACGTAGATACATAGATACATAGATACGTGCATATAGCGAATCATATAGATTTTCTATAGTTGCATATAGATTTTCTATAGTTATTCGCACTCTGCAGATCAGTTATCTGATTATTATACGATTTTTAACACACATACAGCAGTTCCACAAAAGTCAACAACTAATTAACTTACTGACCGACCGACATTCAACATTTTACTCACCGTTCAGTTGTGTGCACTATACAAATTATATATATACATAATCACCATAAATTAACAACTATTTTTTTTTTCGTCGCATCTAAATTAATTTGCAATCGTTTTCGAAACGCCAATTACATATGAAACTGATATTTATATTGTATATGATTGTATTTTATATTTGATATATATGTATAGATTCATAAATCGAAATCGTGTACAGATTTGTTGTGTTTTCAGCACCAAATTTGATAAATGTTTAGTGGACAGACTTTTAGAAAGTGCGATCGATTCACAGAGTGTTGAATACTTCATTAACCAAATTTAGAAGCGTTATATGTTGTATTTAAGCATGGTCCACATTATTAATAATCATCCCCATACATACCATATATTTGAGAAGATTCAGGAAAGTAAGCAGTATGACGGTATCAAATAAATTAACTAATTACATTTTTTTTAATAACGCTGTTAATTCATTGTCAAAATATTGTTAATTTCTTGATTGATTGATAAAACTGTATGCGAAGTTTTGCAATCTGCATTAAGTTGAAAACATAATGCTAGAATTGTTTGGAACTTTCTTTTTAAGGCAAATTGTGCTTTTGGCTGATTGGGTCAATATGTTGTCAACAATTCTTAAGCGCTTTCAAACTTGGTGTTTCTTTTTGTTTTTTGTTTAAATGAAATTTATTTTTATTTTGTATTATTGCAATGTAAGCCGTAGTTTCTTAATATTCGTCAGTGAATTAGATGCAAGTTAAATTAACAGTTTCTTATTTATGTTTTGTTGTGTGAAATCGATTTGAATTCGGGCGGCAGGCAGTGTGGCGTTTGCTCAGATGGGGGCCACGCCTCGTCTCCACTAGCCTAATGGTATTTGGCCACGGGAAAGTTGCGTGTCTGGCGGCAGGAGATGAGCGCATCACCCGATTGTCCGGCCGGACAACGGCAGACAGCGAGATGGGCCTTCGGCTCACAGGTGGCACCCGTGGCACATTTACCAATGCACGGATCGACGCATTGATAGTTAATGCAGGCCCGGTGATCCGGGCACTCGGTGTTGCTCAAACACTCACCCTGCAGAAAGATAATATGTATATATCAATTTTATATCAGCTGGACAGTAAAACAGGTTTGAGGACAATAAATTGTTGGCAAGCACCATGCATGACTGATATTTGTATTAATTTAGTGTGAAATCTTTTACATTTTGGTGACCAATGTTTCCTTAAGCATCGTTTGCGAATCAATTTAGCTGATTTTCATGCAACTAAGGGAGCTTTACTGCATATTCTATTAGCTATCTTAAGTTTACTTGAATCCTATGTTTTTTTTGGCAACTTAAGAGAATTTATATGAGATTCGGAGACCTTTCAATTGTTGAGTTTTTCCTATTTCTTAGAGTCTACGCTCTATATTCTAGCGCCAGCTCTGTCGCGATGTCCTTGGCTCATTTAATATTATTGGATAGCTCAGTTAAGCCTTTATTGTAATGAATATAATCGAATCTGACATATTTTGCAAACAATATCAAAAGAGAAATTAAAGTTGTACTTATTTTCATGCAACGTTTATGTCCAGCTCAATATGGACTTTTAATGAAGCCTCTTTGACTTCTTAAGCCGGAGTCTTCCGATTCTCATTTATATCTTATATCCTACAAATTAATATATTGTATTCTGGACACGATATTTATATTTTTGTTGAAAGTTCACAAGTTATTGTCTTCACCCCTATATATAGATCAATATGAGTACTTACGCGTGAGCAATGGGAGAGCGGATTGCCAGTGTAGCCGGGTAGGCAATTGCAGACGGGTCTCTCGCGTCCCGTGTTATCGTGGCCGGGCACACAGATGGCATTCGTGCCGCACGGATTCGGCGAGCAGAGATCCTCCTTGGTGAATGGGCGACAGCTTATAAATGGATCGCCGGTCATGTCGCGCGGACAGCTGCACACCGGTGTCAGGCCGCGCAGATTACAATCGGCACCGACGCCGCAGGCGCCAACGCATGTGTTCTTGCAGATGCCATAGAAACAGGCCGGCCTGCCCGCCGGACAATCCGAGTCGCCATAACATTCCGGCCGGCACTCTGTGTACGGACTGCCAATGTAGCCTTTGGGGCACTCGCAGACCGCCCGATGACTGGCCACCGATTTGCAGTTGGCACCGATGCCGCACTGTCCGCACGATGGCACACACTTGTAATTGCTGCACATGTCCCGGCTGGCGCAGTCGCCATCGTGCTCGCACTCGTGGCGACAGCCGCTCAGCGGATTGCCCAAAAAGCCATGCACGCAGGAACAGGTCGGCACCCCATTTATAATCTCGCATTTCGTGTTGATGCCGCACGGGCTCGGATGGCATTGTTCCTCTGCAAATACATTTAAATATGATGCATTTCTTCATTTAAATATAATAACAAAAATAAGCTATAAAGTATCCACTTTCGAATAAATAACCTAAGATCCTTAGAGGCACACACATCAAATGGATGTCTTTGGCATATAGCAGACTGAGATTAACGAATTTTATTAAGTAGAGTGGAGAATAATAGCCAAAAATGTCGATCAGATCCATTACAAAGCCAAGTTGGCAGATTTGTTTTCAGTTGTGCGCAGAAAATCGAAACGATCTTCAAACATTTTTATCTCCATTTTGAAGGGCAGCTTAAATTTCTTACTATTTTTTATATTCTTTAGTGAATATGATAATTTAGTTTTTATATTTGCAACGCATTAAGTGATACTTTTCGACCTCACAAACTATATGTATACTTGATCAGCATCACTAGCCGATCATTTTTGATGCTTATATCAAACTTATGTAGATTCATATTATTATTAATCAAAGTAATAATCATTTCAGTTCGGTTCAGTTCTGTTTTCTGCTTCTTACAACTTTTCAATATCGGTTTCTATACTGGTTATGAATTTGTAATTTTTTCATTTCGCATAACGGTTCCGGTTCTGCCTTTTTTTAATTTAAATTTTTATAGATATCATAATTGTTTTTCGATACTGATCAGTTAGTTTGCCAACAAAAGGTTGTTACAAAAAGAAAAAGAAAAATAAAAACAACTCTTCAACAGTGGATTTGAGCGGTAAAGACTTGTTCTGGGATTGGATGATGCCTTGCTCAAGGCATTATTTAATGTGAATTTCAATGCCGAATAAATACATTTGCAGTGTAAACAATGGCATAGCTACAAAGTGAAAGGACGAGTAAAATGAACTACTTTATTGGTGATTATAACGAATTGGATGAAATGATGATTTAGTAATTACCAACAACAAACATGAGACTTTAATTAAAAACAGCAAATTGTTTGCGACTTTCATGTGTATATGTATACACCACATATATATATATAGGTTTTGAAATGCATTGTATTTAACTCACCGTCGACAGCACTTTAATAAATTACTAATTTGTATGAATATTTAAATCAACACGGATTTATGTATATGCGTTTGCAGCATTTGCAGCATTTGAAGCATGCCCATAAATTGAAGGCATACCAAAGTAGATGTATATATATACGTATGTGTGTGTATGTATATATGTATATATGTACTTGCATGCCATAGTGCAATTTCCCACACATATGCCGCCATATAAGGATACTAATTGAGCTGTCCATGCAATTTATATATTACATAACGAAGCTATGTAAAGCTGCACGAATGGTTGATGATTGTCCAGCGGCCAGTTTCGAGCTGTGAATAGTTTGGCTGTCATCGGGGAGCAATTCAAATTGTACAAATTGCGAAAAAAAAAATAATAAGAATAATAATAATATATACATATATATAAATTTATATATATGTACGGGCAGTTATCGTCAGTTGCCTACGGGCAAACAAAAGCGAAGCCAGGCACGCGAGTCAAGTTGACCAAATCTATAAATAAATATAAGTATTTAGCTCTTAGTTGACTTTCTTTCTTAACCATTGCCAGCGATTATGGCACAACTTTTGTCATGGAAACAAATACCAATTTCGAAACTTGTCCCGCATTATAATCATCATCAATGAAAGGAACAACGAGAACAGGGAACTAAGAACTGGGAACTGGGAACTGGGAACAGGGCAGAGCAACCCCAAAACATGAAAACCAACTGGCATGCCCATAGAAATGAAAGCAAATTATAAGTAAAAATTATGCGCATAAATGAGCTTTGACTACTTATGTATTTGAACTCGCCGAGGAGGGGTGATGTCGGGCGGAATGAATTGGGGATGAATTTGAGGGTGCTGGCCATCGCCGATTTATTCAGGGTCCATTTCAAGTGACTCGATCCCACACCCGCCCCCCAATTATTTGCGCTTTGTTATGGTACTCAAGTGCGTGTGAGGATAAGTGCGAGGAGCGGAGGGAGTACCGTGACGGACCCTTCGAGGGGTCAGTGCCGGAATTCAACGACCTGCACGTGAATTACATGACCCAGCATAAATCACACAACAAACAAAACACGACAGCAATAATAGCAACAAAAACAAAAGACCAAAATGTGAACTAAAATTTATAGATACGCTACAATTCTCAGCATTATTTCCGCTTATAAAATGCTTTCTTTAGTATTTTTCAAATTCTTCTTTTTTTTATATAAAACATTTATTTTGTGCACATTTAACAATTTATTGAAAGGTTTTTAAACATTGATTTCAACTTTTCAAATTCTATTACAAAAACCTCTTTTTTTCGATCAATCGATTCGAAAATTGCTTGCAAGAACGCGGTAAATTGTTAAAATAAAATATTTATTTAGTAGCTCAGAGATGCGAAAAAAAAACGCTAATAGGATTCAAAATATGCGATAAATTATATATATATAAATATAATATATAATAATAATACTTTTGTTATAGTCGACTTGCTTCTGGTTTGCACTGATTTTGCCTTAGCCTACTTGGCCCGTCCTTGATCTTGACAATTGCGAAACAAAACACCAGCTAATTACCATAAAATTACAAAAGCGCCAGTGCCAGAGTATTGTATTGGGCGTTGTTGTTGCTCTTGTATTGTATTGTTTTGTATTGTTTTGTATTTTATTCAGCGCAAAAATTATTATGCATGCCAACCAATCAACCCACAAACATACAGGTATAAAAATATATACATCGACCCAGCCCGAAAATGGCTGTTTTTGGTCAAAACCAGTTAATTTGCTACAGAGCAAATAATAGCAATGGCAATAACAATAACAAAAATAATGCTAATTGCTGTGTGATATATACGTAAGCAATTGACTTAAAAATATTAAATATGCATTAATGGATAATGGATATATTATTGGTACACTATTATGACACTATTTGAATGAGGCGTCCGTTTGGCTAAAAAACTATCTTGATGAAACTTGAAATATATCCTTACGTTTTCTTTATGCAGGATCCGACCACTCTCTCTCTCTCTCTCTATATATATATATATATATTTAAATAAAATATATCTCACCAGATCAATCCAACTAGTTGTGCATGTTAGAAACTAAAGAACATTTTCTGCTTTATTGAAATACAAATTTCCTTATTATACAGGCTGTTTTTTCTGAAATAGGTTTTTAATGACAGAAAACATTTCTACAAAGTTGAACTGCAAACTCTTATTAAAAAAAATCCTATTTGAAATTCTGAAAATAGTAACGAAAGTTTAGCTATTGTCTGCTCTGAGGCCTTGTGGCTCAGGATCACTCTTGGCTCATCAGTAAACCGCTGTAAAAACTCATAATAATAATTAACAAAAGCTAATTTTTGAAATTGTTGTCTAGAAAAATCTACCTTTGATTTGGAATAAAAGAAACCGCCTGTTTTTTTATATTTTTTTTTATCATAAACTTTGCTTTAAGAAATAGGCTGTGAGGATAGTAAATGAAGGGTGATTATTTGAAATGCAGTGTGATTCTTTTGCTGAGTGTATTTGAGTATTGATTTCTTACCTGGATCATTGAGACGACAGGACGTATAGGGATCTCCGTTATAGCCAGCCGGGCAGCTGCATACAGCCACATGATTATTGGCCTACAAACGCAATTAATATATGTATTTAGATGTGAAAGAGGAATGCAATGAATATGTACGTACTTCACAGTTGGAGCCAATGCCGCAGGTACCCACACAAGGGTTAACGCAACGATTTTGTACGCAGTGTAGGTCACCACGGCAGTCGACGTTGTCCAGGCACTCGCCACGGTTGCAGTGTGTAAGCGGATTACCGCTATAGCCGGGCGGGCAGGAGCAGACCGGACGGCCGCCGGCAGCCTCCTGACACACGGCATTCGCACCGCACGGATTGCCACTGCACCCGTACGTATCGGCAGCTAAAGGCAGGGATTTCAGGGGGGGGGCGAGAGAGGTGTGAATTATTGCTCAAAGGTGTTTTTCGTGCCTTATGTGATATGATATAAGTTATACATTACATTAAAACATTTAATTATTTACGTAATAGTGTGTAATAAAGAAAAGGAATAAAACATTTAACTATTTACTCAATAGTGTGTGTGAAAGTGTGTGTGTTTGTGTGTGTGAAAGTGTGTGTGTTTGTGTGTGTTATTTTTTAGTTAAGTGCTTCAGTTAGCGCAGCAGCGATGCTGAACGCAGATGATAATTATTTACTTATTTTGTTTTTTAATTTTGTTCTCATTTGTAAATACCACGAGTGTAGACGGGATCTCTATAGATGACACGCTGCAGGGATCGGCCATCGCCATAGGTGTAATACGTACGATATGAGCAATTGACACAACGTTTCTCAAGCTTTTTACCTATGCCACTTTGGCAGCAGAGTGCCAGTAGTATCACCGCAAGTCCCACGAGCTCCCGATACTGTGAATGAAAATAAAAGAGATTAGATAAATGGTATTTATGACATTTATGCTATAAAGTATATAATTATATATGGATTTGCTTGCATGAGGCGTTTTAAATAAATGCATTTCCCTCCCAACACACATCAAGACAGAATTATAATATAGAACACTTTTAGATTAATTTTATAAATGGATGAGCAAAGCAAGAAGAAACGCAAATATTATGCTGAATATCATATTACATACATGAATCATTATATATATATTTCTTTGTTGAGTACAATGAAAATATCAATATCGAAATAATTACAAATTTATCCAATAGTATCTAAGGATAATCAAGGTTAAATCATGGAAAGGACGTGAGAATGTTCTGGGCGAGAGAGCCCGACTTTATACAAATATATATAAAATATATATGCATTTATAAAAGTGAGTCGATAAAGTGAAATAGACCTACGATCTAACACTTTTAGTGTCTGATATAGACGTGTTACTAATAAGATGGACATGGCTAAATCGGCTCGGTTGTTGGTACTGATCACGAATATATATATACATTAATACATTATGTGGTCGGAGATGCTAGCCTCTATGTGCTACATACTCATTATACTCTCTTTACCCATTTTATTTTTATTCATATGTTTAGCAAGAAATTAAAATCCACAAAATCTACAAAGTAAAAAAAGAAATAAAAAAAAAACGACATCAGAATTTAGGAACGTGTTGAACATTATGACTAATTCCAGGGCAGCGCGAAATTTCGATTTCGATTTAGCTGGGCTACTTAATTGAATTTGTGCTTGGCCAGCAGCTGTTACCAATTTTGGGATGAGCTTATTGCTCGCTGGCCTATATAGAAATGTCGTCGAGTTAAATTAGCCTGGCTGCCGATAATTGTTTGCCTATGACACACACAGTGAGTTAAACTTGTTCTTGTCACTTGCTTTAGTCACTTCGATTTATGTTTAAATATGATTCATAAACTCTGTGGAATTATGCAAATTGTTTTAAGCTCGATTGGGCATAATATAATTAAGTTGTACAGCAGATTCTACATGGCCAAATTTAAGCAGTAGGTGGCCCAAAACAAATCAAATATTTGCCAAGCATGATTCGAATCGATCATACATCACACACATAGATAAACAGACATATGTACATCACAAGTCTATATTTATTTCGGAGCTACGCTTACATTATAGCCTAATCAATTGTTAAATGACTTTGATTAATAGCATATTCTGACTGCTGAGTGGTAACTTATAACTGATCCTATTTTTCGGAATTGACATAACTATAATTCTGAGACAGGGAGAGAAAGAGTCATCATTTGATTCAAATTACAGAGTATCTCAGATAACAAATAACAAAACTTTTTGGTAAAAATTTATTTTGTATATTATCTCATTGTAAGTAGTCATGTAAGAGTATTCGAATTTTCTGTCTATTATAGTTGTGGAATTTATTTTTAAAAGGTATTTTTTTGTATACCTTTATAGGATATTGAAGAAGATGTAGCCACGTTCGTCCGTGCGTCCGTTTCTATGCAAATCAGCTTTAAAACTATCCTGATGAAACTCTGTTATAGTCGGCCGGATCCGATTACTATATCATATAGTTGTCATAGGAATGATCGGTTAACAGATGACTTGTATGGAAAACTTTTTTGTTTACCAGATATCCGAACCGAACTTAATTAATATGTGAACGTTGTTATCTTTACACTTACACTAAACATTATCAACATCGGACTAATATATCCTATAGTTTTCATAAAATCGATTTGTCGAAAGCTGAGTTGTTGTTTGACATATTTTGCTTGTTTACCAGTTATGCGTTTTGCTTATAATATTTTGAAAAATATATATATATATATATATATATATATATATATCAGCATCGGACTTACTATTCATATAGTTTTGATAGCAACAATCGTTTACCATGGTAAATGTATGTATGTATGTATTAAGAGTATGTATTCTTCGGTATGTACTTCTGGCAGCCATAAGATATTTCTGCCCCATTAATATAACATATCGCAAATGTATCTTTTCATGTACATTTGCCATCGATTGAGCAATATTTGTTGTTCATTTTTGTTTACTTTTTTAAATAGAGTTTTGTTTGACATTTGATGGCTGTGATTCATTGTCTCATTGTCGGTTGGCCATCGCCAAGTGCCGGAAGCAAATACTTCAAACAAAACTCAAACTGAGGGATTTTCCAGTGAATCTGCCCACGCTTCGACTATGTTTGATATTTCTTTTTCGCTTCGTATTCTAGATACGTGATTTAAATATTTCGCTCACGTAGCGTATTTAATGCATTTTTTATGTCTTGTCTTTGTGTGTAATTTACATAGCAAAAAAAAAAAAACAAAAAATAAACAAATAAACTATATATGAGCACATAAAAAAAATAAATCAACAATTCCATTGATGTGAAGCGTTTTGTTTACAATCACTTGAGTGCACTCGCCATATTTCTTAGATACAGTAGTTGGCTACAAAAAAAAGAGTTTATATATATATACAAATTTTAAAATTGTTTTTTTTTAGTAAAAAAAGGCAATAATTATTATATTAATTCCACTTGAAGCGCTCGATTCTAACTGAGGCGCCTTCGAAACGGACTTGTGCTATTTATAAGCCTGTCCCGTCTCCATCTCAGTCTCAGTCTCAGTCTCAGTCTCCCTCTCAGTCTCAGTCTCATTCAGTCTCAAAAAAGGTCGCATTGCTGAGAACAGCTGAGAATTGAGACAGACGCAATGTTGGCGTCATCAGCAGTCTCCAATTCAGTTTTAAACCCAGTTGACTTGACAAACTTGGCTCTGTTTGGCACTCGGAACTGCTTTGTTGTTGTTTGTTCTGTAATGTTTTTGATTTTTTTTTATTTTATTTTGTTTTTAGTTAAAAGTCATTTGCTGTTTCTTGGCGATACACTCACTCACTCACTCAGTCGTTCATTCATTCATTCGTTCATTCATTCATACTTGCCAAAGAGCCCAGCTTAGCCATCAGGTTATTTATACAAAGATTTATCAGAGCGTACTTGACAACTTGACTTCGGTTAGGAGGAGGTTCTCTAATACGTGGGCGTCATTATTTAATATTATTATTGCTTATTGTTTACTTTGTTACTGTTTGTGCGCTGAAACTGGCTTTGTTCCATCCAACACCTAATTTGACTGACTGCTATATCAAATCATATATTTTGTGAACGCAATAATAATTGAAACGCACATAAATAAGTTGTAGGTTTTTTCAACTTTCAAACTGTTTCACAACGAATTGGAAATTATATTTGTCGTATAACAACCATTATTTGTTTTGCTTGTATATTTATTGTATTTGTGCTATATCGAGTGATTCGTTTTGATCATCATTTGCCAGTTGTCACTGTAGCTTATTGTAGCAATAACGTAAGCTGATCGCAATCACATTTACGATTTTCATTGATGCACAATTTCATAACACAGCGAATACCGGCCTTGTAGATACCCTGTAATTAAAGCCTTCAAAATATAGTAGCGTCTCTTGATCAAAGACTTTTTTTTATTTTTTATTTAATAGCATATCGAAATCTAAGCATCTTAACCACTAATTAAGATCTACAATCTCTAACAAAGAGTGAGCTCCTAAAAATATTAATACAAATGAGAAATTGAGAAGACAGAGAACATTTTTGTTTTTCAAACATTGAACATTATCGAATAATAAAATAAGTTCTAAGGTTCCTCATATGAAACCTATAATTGAGACATATCTTTATTTTCTACATAGAATCCAATCTTTTACTCATTTGATAGCAATATAAAAAAACTAATATACACAATTTTTGACGCTGATTAAAGAACATACTAAGTACTACAGATGCCCAAAAAAAAACCCTTCCTGTTAAATAATTATTGTATGTGTAGAACATATCCATACAACACTCTTGAAATTAGACATATTCATCTAAAATTTAGAAGACCCTACCATGGAATTAAGAAAAGCTTAATTCTGGTTGTTAGATTTTTTTTCGGAGTGTATGCGCAAATATATTTATATTTATATATATGTAGCTTGGTAAGATAATCAAATTAGTAAATAGAGACATGTTTTTTCTCCTTCAATAATTGCCATGCACTACTCGGCTCTGCTCGGTTAATAAACTTGTTAGATATTTGTTGTCTGATTTGCTGTTTATCGATGCTACAAGTATAGTTAACACATATCTTTGCGTGGATGTGCTTAGATGCGCATTATTAATTATACAGCACCCAATATGGTCTTGTGTATACTGAATTATTATCATCCATTATCCATACAAACACATTTGTATTCGACGAAGGCGTTTATTTTTGCTATTCCCAACCAAAACTAGGGAGCGGGGATGGAGGGGTGTTGTAGACGGCATTATATGTAGATACGATATGCTTCTGTGTCTATATAGATGAAATTGAGATTGACAATTGCAATGATTTGAAAATTGCAAGTATTGCAAAGATATACATTACAAATATAATGCTTGTGTATATTTATCAATATGCTATGCTGTGCATTTAAGTTTCAGTTCATTTATGCTTTTAATTTAAGTCGGACCGGATATCTGTGATAAAAAAAATGTCATGTAAATAGTTTTGCTCATTTCCATTTAATTTAATTTCCGTCGGCCCAAAAGACAACATTTTTTTGTACAAAAATGTAAATAAAATTAAATGCCTAAATAAACACAAATATCAAGCAACAAATGTCGAAAGCGTATTTTGATAAATATTCGGTTGGCATTTCGCTTCTTTTTTGTTGTTAAGCTTTTTATTTTTTTTTATTAATTTTTACTATTATCTGAGGCATTTGCAACAGTAATAGAATAAAATGAGTATGTATTAGATATCGATTCAATTTTCATAGTTTCTTAAATTCACTAAATTTAAATGTGTGTGTATTATGGCAAGCCCGAAGCTGAAGCTAAAACTAGAAAATTAGAAATGTTAGCTCAAGGAGAAGGAGAGTAAATAGTCAAGGTATTTGAGAGATACTGAGATACTGGCGTTCACTCTAAGGCAAAATTCAAAGATAGTACAACTACTTTGTAGTCATTTGTTATGTGAAAATAATTTATATATTGAGCTACTTTATACGTTCACTTTTCCTTACTTTAGGACAGGCCCTTGTAAGTCACAAAGGCTTTGCTGTTTTGTCAAAGTCGCCTTGGATTATGTTTGGACCAGTTGTCAATG
Organism: Drosophila melanocephala; assembly: GCA_037043625.1. NCBI lineage: Eukaryota > Metazoa > Arthropoda > Insecta > Diptera > Drosophilidae > Drosophila > Drosophila melanocephala. The sequence goes on along the minus strand of JBAMBD010000523.1, from coordinate 2,422,790 downwards.
AAATTTACAATTTCAATTGTCAGTTAATAATGCCAGTTGCTAAATTTCACAAGCATTTCGATTTCCAATAAAGAGCCGACCTGCAATTGACATTAGTCATTTCAAAAATGGGTTCGAATGCCAGGCTGGCACCTGTGAAATGTGTGTGCCTCATAGCTTTGCCACGTCCTTGGGGCACGGCCTTGTGTCCTTTTTTGCCTACTGCCTACTGTCAATGTCAATTTGCTGCCTGGTGGCCATTTAATTATGCGTCTTGCGCAAATCTTTCGGCTTACGCAGCTCATTTGTCAAAGACCCAAGGTCGCGACCAGGTTGCCCAGTGTCTTGGCCAAAAGATGGCAACTGACATTGAGACTGAAACTGAAACTGGTGGCGAGAGCACTGTTCGGCTCCCGGCTAGTGGTAGCTCCGAGGGCCCGGCTTGTTCATAATTTATGCCGCCTAAATCAATCATATTCAAACATGGTGCTGTGCGGTGTATCTGACGGATGGCTTAGTCCATTCTAACTCCATCTCGAAACTCGATTGCCATTGACAAATGTTATGTAATCAATTTGGCATTATTAATTTGAATACACGCCGCGCTTGACACCTGTATGCGGCAGAAGCACCCTCCTCCAGCCACTCCACTCCAAACACCCTGCCCTCCCCCGATAACCAATCCAAATACAAATCACCATCACAAATGCAGACGCCGCCCGCAATTCACAATTACTTTCACATACATTTTGCAAAAATTTGGTCCACAAACTGGTTTGGCTTGTGAAATACGCTTTTAATTGAATTTAATCTGATTCTATTTCGATTTGGTCTATATGCACTAGTTTTTGTTTATATTTGTAAATTGGTTAATCACCCAGCTTACAAATATATTATTATTTGTTTATCACGCTTTATTTACTTCGATTTGGCTTTTTTTTTCATAGGAAATAGGTTTGAATGGGTTGATTTTTTTAATTTGTTTTACATTCGTAATCCGAAATGAATACAGCTTTTTTTTTACCGGCTTTTGCTGCTATATATACAACTTGATTGAGTTTATACATATTTAGAAATAATCTGCATTAGAGTTAAAATAAAAATGCCGAAGCGCCCAAAAGGCTTATATAATAATACAAGATTTTTTCTCTCTTTTCTTTATTTAAAAGCTGTCATAGATAATATAAAAAAATCAATTTCCAAATCCACGAGACTTTTATCTCAACTTGTTTTGATAGCTTCAATAATATGATTTTCGAAAATTGATAAATACATTTTTGAGATATTTCTTTAAGATGTTTCTGTTTTTCAAGACTGTTGTATGCTTGACCGTGAAAATAGCCAAGTAATTTATGTCATCGTAGATGTCTTCATGAATGTGTTACACATTCAGTACAAGCCAAATTTAATTGCGATTGCCCCATAATATAGTATATATGTATATGAAAGATATACTTAAATACATTGTACATAATTTAGTAAGATAGCCCGGACATTTGCCAGTCAAAGAAAATGCATGAATACTGCTCAGGTGGCGTAGCTGAATTAGGTATTTCGACGAGAATGTCCTTGCCGTGGGTGGACGGATGGGTGGGTGGTGTTGGTCGGGACAGTGTCAGCTAATTTAATGACAATTTGCATTAGTCGGATTGCTATAAAAGGAACGCATATCCACGACTGTGGCACAGTCAAAGTGTAGCAGTGCAACAAGAGAAGAAAAGATGTTCAGCGTTGATTCGACTAAAGCATTTTCATACCACTGGTGGATGTGGCGCCTGATGGGATACCATTCGCCATCCGGGGATACGTTCATTAGACGGTATTATTGGATCTATGGAATTATCATGAATTTGCTTGGCAATATTTGGCTGCCGATTGCGTTTTCCATAGAATGCTTTATAGCCGAATCATTAACCGAATTTTGTGAGGCTTTCGCATCGTGCGTCATGGTACTTGTGCAGGTCCTGAAGCTGATCAATTTTTTGCGAATACGTCCCCGTTTAATGGATATCCATGTTATGTTGCGCCACCTGGATAGACGCCTGCAATCGCAGGAAGAGTATCGGATAATAGAGGATAATATCCGTTGGGTGCAGAGGCTCTTTCTATATATAATCGTTGCATTTTTGGGGACCATTGCAAGCGCTAATTTTCTTGTGGTCAATGAATTGAATCGACAGTTGCCATTTCAAGTCTGGATACCGTGGGATTGGCATCAATCGTTTTCCCTATACCTGCTTACGGCGTGCCTACTGAATATTGGTCTCGTCTTAATAACATTGATTGGGGTGGGCAATGATACCTATCCGCTTGCCTATCTCAGGATAGTCGCTGCCCACTGGAAGGCGCTGGCCATACGCATTTCTAAGGTGGGGAACACAAAGGGGACAACTCGCGACCAGAGCTATTCGCAACTGATTGAATGCGTTGAGTCTCACCAGATTATATTGCAGTATGTATATGAAAATCCTGATTCCAATTAGTGAAAGTCATTGGAACGCCATTTACAGATTGCGAAAAATCCTTGAGGATTGTCTGTCATTTGCCTGTTTTATTCAATGCCTTTGTACAGCAATCGCAATATGTACACATGCGGTTTTCACATCCCAAATTAACCTGGACTTTTTCCGGATTCTATACGTGCTCACTCTGCTCGTGAACATGCTAACTGAAACGTACATCGTTTGCTATGCCTCCGAGCTGGTGCAATACGAGGCTGAGCAGATGACAAGGGCGATTTACAATTGCAATTGGGTCTGTATGCCAGTCGAGCATCGTCGCATCGTGTTAATTATGCTAATGCGATCCCAGCGTTCCGCTGGCATTATGGCAATTGGATATTTGCCAGTAAGCATGACAACTCTATTGTCGGTACGTATCAAAGCATTCACGTATTATGAACTACAAATATAAACCGTAGACCATAAGTATAAACCATTTTTAAATTACACTTATATCTCGAAACTAAAACATTAAAGCATATTCAAATTTAAATAAATAAGCTTTTTTTTCATCTTCTTTATCAATTCTCCATTTGCTAGAACTTAATTTTGAGCAGTCATTTTTATTGATTAATTAATTTGTTGCAAGCTCCAGTAAAATATGAATGATGACCAAAGTTAAAGCGATTCCTTAATTATATCTGTGTGATCCATTCGGATAATAAATGTATTTAATATGTGTGAATGTTTCATTTTCTTTTTTCAGGTTGTCAAGGGAGCTTACTCGATGTACACGCTGCTGAATCAAATGAACTCAATGAGTTAAATGACAATCGCATAAGGACGGCAGAGTGACTGTAATCAAATTGAAAATTCTTCTTAAAATTGTCATGCATTAACACACACACACACACATATAAACACACACACACACACACATATACACACACACATAAACACACACAGACACACATTGCCTTATCCACAATTTTTAAAAGGCAAGCACGCATTGAGCAAAAATAAAAAGGAAAAAAATGACAAAAAATAATGTATGTCCGTCTGTCCAATGGAGCCGTTGGTGTGCAGCGTTCCGTGTCCGAGACTGTGGCGAGTGTGTGCGTGCCGTCATTTTTATTCAGCTGCAACCGGAAATGCGCACTTCATGCAAGTGTCGCCCACTGGCCTTCGGCGGAAGTTATTTATCTTGTACAGTTGCAGCGTGCTCTCGCACCAACTATACCACTTTGTATACTCTTGAAATGGGTATTGTGATTGTATCTTCGTGTGTCCAACGCAATGTTATGCTTTCAACTCCGTATGTCTTTTCCTGAAATTCCAATTCCGTTTCAAATTGTGTTGTAAACTGTTTTTGCAAAAAAAAATGTCTTTACAAATATCAAGAGTCAAACTGAAAGCCAACATCAGGTGGATCGTTGTATAATTGCTAGGTATATTAATTTTAAAAAAATACATTGATTAGAGAGTAAAGAGATTATATTCAATTTAATATGTATTTAACTCTAATTCACTTAGATATTTCATTTAAAAATTGGTCCAACAAATTAATATTTGGAATTTTTCTGCAATTTATTTTTACGACAAACTGAATTGGTTTGCGAATTAATAAAGCCTTAATATATGCTTTACGATGTGATAACCATCAGTAAGTGTATTTAATCTTCGTCAATCCAAGCAGAACTATAATTTTTAACTTTTGCTGTTGTGGTTGCATGTGTTTTGTACGCATGTCAACGGATTTGCGGGTCTGTGAGTTGTACGAGCCTGTAAACTTGGGCAGGAGCGGCGCACAAACTCTTCTGTAGACTTTTGAAGCGCTTATTACATAATCCTGCAGCTCATTATTAAATGGATTTACATGGTAATTAAACGAAAAATTAAAATCGAAAAGCTTTGTCATCATCGCCGCACTGCCCCACACACAGCGGCATGCCACATGCCCCATGTCCCATGCCCCATGCACACTTGCTTCAGTTCTTAATAAGAGTTTATTAAATATGAACATTTTTAATTGTGGCCACCGCTGCGGTTGACAGCCCCGCTTATGCCAAAATCAGAGCTTACGCATTCAACTTAATCATATTTGTGCAGAAATCTTTTCAATAAAATAAAAACACACGCTTAACTTCCCTACAAAAACGAAAAAAAAACGCTCCACAGATTTTATATGGGTGCCATACTGTGACTGGTTTGGTTTGAGGGAGGCGGGGGGAGGAGGGGTGGGGGCTCTGGGCAAAGCCCGCATAGGTCGGTTAATGGCTATGCGATTTACGGTTTGTCATTGTCCATAAATTATCATTATTATTCAAATGGCTAAAGCATATACATATGAGTTCATTGCCAATGATTGATATTTGCAGCATTATATCTTTAATCATTTTTTGCATATTTCCATAAATATAATAATAATAATTTATTATAATTTATCGGTACGTAAGGCTCTTAAGCGTTAAGCTAATTAGTCGAATTCTAAAATAAAGCATTCTGAATCAGAATCCGACGTGTCTGTTTTGCCAGGCTTTAGCAAGACTCGTATACAAGTTTCGAATATTTTAGCCCTTGCAAAGGGTTCTTAATTTTCTTGTTTGATCTGCCAGAGTATGTAATCTTCGGCGTGCCGCATTTTTCCCCGGATTTAATCTGGAGATAAATTACCAACAATCAAAAAATACAAAAAGGTTTAAAGATAGATAAACATATATTTGAAGGTATTTGACGGAGTGTATTTAAAATTTCAAATATTTACATAAAAAATGATGATAAATAATTTTAATTGTTAAAAAAAATAAGCCGCACAGAACCAAAACAAAATATGATCAATAAACAACAAAAAAATATATATCTTAAGAACTATGCAAGCGGTGTGACAACTGTAGGAACAACAGCAATAACAGCCAAAAAGCTGATAGAATGTTATAGAAAAATAACAAGTACTGATACACACAGACACACACACACACACACACACACACACACACATATACACACATACTTACACAACATCTCTATATACACATAATCAAAAATGGCAGCTAGCAAAATTTCTGCTGGCGGCGTGCTCTTCATTTATGTTGCTGCTGTGCTGCTGTTGTTGCTGCTACTGTTGCTGATATTGCTGCTTAGGGATATTTCACAATATTCGTGGCGGTTGTTGGCTGCTTGACCCCTGCACCGCCAGCACCATTGTCACCCGACAACCTTCCACTTGTTGCGGCTGTTGCTGCCGCCAGTCGTTGCTGCTGCTGCTGCTGCTGTTGCTGTTGCTGCTTTGTGCTAGTTGCTAACGCTGTGGCTGCTCCAGCCACCGGATGATACAAATGTGTGCCATAGTGCACGGCACCCGGATGGCTAAAGTATGGTATAATAGCTGGTGAGACTGGACTATGTGAGTGATGGTGATGATGTTGTTGCTGTTGTTGTCGCTGCTGCTCCTCGACGTAGTTGGACAGCGGCCCAGCGTGGGTGTGATAGAATTGCTGTTGCTGTTGTTGCTGCTGCTGCTGCTGCTGGTGCTGGTGCTGCAGGGTTGCTTGATACGGCTGGTAATGCTGTATCGTCTGTGGTTGGTGGTGTCCTAATGCGTTCGCAGCTGCCAATCTGACAACATGCATTGGTGGCGTTGATTCATGCGCTAGATTGTAAGCGACCTTTAGGTTATTATTGCTAAAACGTGGCAATATTGCAAATTGATGTTGCTGCTGCTGCTGCTGCTGCTGGTGCTGTTCGGCTGGTGACTGCACATAAATGGGATTGTAGTGAACGATGGGCGCTCCTTGATTGTGCTGCTGCTGCTGCTGCTGCTGCTGTTCACGTGCAGCTGCAGCAGCTGCTCCTGCTGTTGTTGCTGGGGGCAACAGCAATGTGGTCGTTGCCGATGTCGTTGCTGGCACTGCGAAAGGAGTTGCTGCGGATGGTGTGGCCACGTATTGATGTTGCTGCTGCGTTTGCTTGAGGCCCAATCGCAACAGTCGCCCCTGCTGGTGCTGCTGTTGCTGCTGTTGTTGCTGCTGTTGTTGCTGGTGTGCCGGATATGCTGCAAAATATGAGCATAGTTAACAGAGTTATCATCAACGCTGTCCTCATCATTATCATAATCATCTACTCTCAACGCCTTCCAAATTGCCCAAGGCGCTTTGCAGTTGCCAGAGTTGCCAGGCGCCATAAAATGAACACTAATTGCCAGGTTGAATGCTCATGGCACAGTTGTCCTCACTTCTCATCAGCCACCAGTTATTTCAGCATAGTTTTTTAACTTTGTGGTCTTGGGACATGTACAATTTCAAAAATAATAACCAGCATAGTTTTAAGAAAGATTTGAAATTTACACACTTTAAACTACAAAATGTGTAATAAATAATAAGTGAAATAAAATACATTTCATAGTTGCTATTTTTATATTTTTTGGGCAAACTTGAGATATGCTCAGGCCTTTCGTCAACTATGGGAATAATAAAAGGAATAATTCTCCTACATGATGGCAAATAAATGTTTGGTATCCATAGTAACATTGCTAAGGATATTCTTTGGGGTACTCACCGTACAGAGAGGTGGTTTGCTGACCCACTGGCTGCTCGGCAAAGATCATTGGCGGGTGCTGATAGATGCGCTGCAGCTGAAGCTGCTGTGGCTGTAGATGTGGCTGGTAGACGAGAGATGGTTGATAAATGGATGCTGGCGATGTGGTTGACTTTGGATACAGAGCTTGAAGTGGTTGTTGATGTTGCTGATGTTGTTGTTGCTGTTGCAGTTGCTGTGCAGCAGCTAGCAATACGTTGGCTGGTATCTGCACATAGTGCTGGCCATACCCATCAATTGGACTGGGTATAGCGGTTGGTGCACTGGCGGCATCCGATTGATAATATGGACGATATATGCCCTGATGATCGCGAGCCAGCGGACCAAACAGCTGCATGATCGGATGACGAGCGGCGCCGGTTGATGTTGTTGTTGCTGTGTCTGTTGCTGGTACTGGTGCTGTTGTGGATGTGGTGGTAGTGCTGCTGGTGCTAGTGGTTGAGCTCCTCTCGCTGGCCGCGGTGCTTGGCGGCACTGGTAGGAAGCCGGCGCTAAGTTGCTGCTGCAGCTGTCTCATGTACGAAAGCGGTATGGCAATAATATACTGAAAACGTTGCTGTGGCTGATGTTGCTGTGCGGCTGCTGTTGCTGCCAGTTGATATTGCGGCGGTGGGGCACGTTCATAAAGTGTTGGCGCCTGCTCCCCATAGCTGTAAATGGGTTGCATCGGATGCTGTTGTGGTGCTGCCAACTTAACAACCGGCCGCTGATACAGCTCCACTTGTGGCGGCACTGCAAATCTGAAGCGATGCTGCTGATGTTGCTGCTGCTGCTGCGTCTGCTGTTGCTGTTGCTGTTGCTGTATATGCTGCTGTGTTGCAAATTGCAGTGGCCCTGGCAGGCTACCCAAGGCGGTGGCATGCTTGTGGCCCGCAGCTGTTGGTGCCACATAGCGAATACTGCCGCTTGCCGGTTTCTCATAGTAGCTCTGCAAGTGTCGAGTTGAGTTCATTAAATACAATTGAATGCGGTATGTTGCAGTAGCTGTTGCTGTTGCTGTTGGTGTTGGTGTTGCTGTTGCATACCTGCGGTGCTGCATCGGCTGCCGTATAACGCAACGTTGTTGGCTCAAAGATGGGACCGCTCTCTGCGGCCTCGTAGTATGTTGCCGACGGGTAAATTGAACGGAATGGCGTTTCTTTGGCTGGCTTGCTGGTGAACACGGTAGCTGCATTAAAGTCAACTTGTTAAATTGCAATAAACTTAATTTTTACCAAATTATTATTTATAATGACTAATGAATTGCAGTAAGCATTTATTTCAGTGTTGGTTTACTTGTGTTTTTTTTTTGAGAACTTTTTGCAACTGACCTGTTTGGTCGGAGGAATCACGTTTTTCGGTTTTGCTTTTTGGCTCCTCAACGCTGGCTGTTAGTTTTGTTGTTGCAACTGGCTCAACTTGGGTGACCGTTGGCTTCGTTTCCAGCTCTGTGGCATGTCCCAGGTGCATGCAGCAAATGAGCAACACTGCAAGCTGTGCGAGCGAGAGAGAGAGAGAGAGAGCGACAACATTTATATTTAATTTTAATTGACATCACATATATATATATATATATATATATATATATATATAAATGTATATGCAGAAGTTGCAACACGTTAACATAAATTTAGCACATTATACGAATTGTGGCACTTAATGTGGCATAATGAACCGTCTAATGTCGACAGAAAGAGTGCAACATTTGATTAAGACTTGATTCATATTTCATGTTTAATGTTGCATGCTGCATTTTTGCTTTGCAATTTCACAATATCAATTTCATTAAATCGATTTATAAATGCAATTATTTTAATTAATGTGAGAGCCGTACACAATATTAAACAAATTGCTCTTGTTGTAGTTGTTGTTGTTGTTGTTGTCGATGTTGCTGTTGCAAATACAATTATTTTCGCACTACATAGCATAATTAAAAACTATTTATTATCTGCAGTGGCAGCAGCAGCAGCAGCACCAGCAACAGCACCAGCACCAACTTCTCTCTGTGCCACGTTCAACGAACCTGATCGCAGTTCAAAATGCTTAGCAACACCCAGTGAATTTATAACTTATAATTTGCTTTCAACATTGCAGCTTCAAAAGCAGAAATGCAATCGGACTGCGTGCCAGCCGGCAGATGCAATCCCCGGGAAGTATAAATAGAAATGAAAAAGATAGGGAGTAGAAAATCACAAAGACAAATGTCTGCCAATTTTCAATTTACGAAACGTACTACGGAAATTTAATTATGTTAAATAACCAATTGTGGAATTAAGCCAACAAACAGGTACATTTCAAGTATACACAAGAAAAAAGACGTTTGATTTGATATTATTATTGACCATGTGCACTGCGACCTATTCTAGATCTATAGCTTTTCACTTAAGCCCTTTCTCTGGCACAAATTCAAGAATCTCTGTCAGATTGAGTTCATTACGTGTTTATACCTAGTTTAACAAAGTAGCTTCTTAGTCTGCGCTGCCTAAGCTAATTCTTCCCCATAGATATAATTTATTTAAGTCATTTTTGATTATGGGTAAATTTGGCTTGCCTTAGGACTGGTGTCTCTGGCCAACTGCAATTACCTAAGACGTCCTTGTTAATCTTAACGTAAATATTTAATTATTAAGTTAATACATTGAAAGGCAACATTGTCTGTCTGCCCTTTCTCATAACTCATAACTCTACTGCACAATAAGCACTAGGATATTTGTTGTTTAATCAGTCATCTGAGCCATCTTAACGAGTACATTTTGTTAACTAATTTGATGACTTCATTACCTAATCTAATAATAGTTAATACCATATCGTATAATTTCTTTTTAGCTACAAGGCCTGTAAAAAGACTTGGAATAACTTTTAACTCATTTTTAGTGGCTGTAAAATGTTGAACGACATGATTAGTGAAAAATGCAAGGAATAATATGATTTGATATTATATTCATTATAATTAAGTGTTTAAATGAGATAATTTGAATTGATGTGGAATTATGTGTGGCTTTGCGTTACATATTGATAATATGCAAATTGCTTTTAGTCAAACGAAAAGCAATTTAATTATGCGTCCTATATACTTGTCCCTAAAAACCTCAGCTGATTAAACAACTAAATGGATTTCATTAAATTGTTTTTCATTCGTACATGTTGTTATTTTTAATTCAGTTCTTTTTGCTACACACTAAATACGGCATAAAACGCATTCGACAACAACAACTAATTTTGTAAATGAACTAAAACCAAAGTTAATCAACGAGCATTTATTAACACCTGCAATGCAAGTGCACAAAAAATGCAAAAAACGGATTGTTTTTTTTTTAATTAATTTTGTATATAGCCATTATTCACCTTTATGGGCGACATTATTCACAGTCACTTTTTATATTTAATGTTGTATATTATTTTTGTCACTTAACAGAAGACGTATGTAGTTTGTTTTTTTGTTAGGGCTATTTTCACTGCTTTAAAATAGAACAAAAAACACCATAAAAAAAATCGGAAACATTGCGTTTAGGTTAATCAAGTTTGTATTGCTTGAACATAACGCATACGCAGCGTGTGTTGCAAGTCGCAAGTGGCACGTTTATGTTGACTGGCCGTCTTAGCTAACAAAGTGAGAGTGAAATGGGCAATGTGTTGGCGCTGCATTTTATAGGCATGCTCGTGGCACGCGGCATGCAACATGCAACTTACTGTTTGGGTGCAAGCACCTGGTCTTAGATTATTGTTGCTATAGTTAGTTTGTTTGGCTCGTCTGTTTGTTTGTTTGTTTGTTTGGTTGCATTTCGCTGTCAGAGAGTGAGCGCATAATTATGGCCATAATCGACTGATTATCATTAGCAGCCTTGGCCATTGTCACGCTTGCTGTTGCTGTTGCCGTTGTTGTTGGTCAGCTTTGTAGCTGGCAAGCCAGCCGCCCATCAAGTGCAACAGCAATTGCAACCAATTAGCCGTCGCTGGCGGCTCTTTGCCAAGTTTTCTCGTTTTTCACTTTGCTGCGGCAAAATGCAAATTCTACTTAGCAACACCAACAACACCAACAACAATAGCAGCATAAGGTCGCTGGTGTTGCGTTTAGTTACCGACGCAGCATCCAGTTTGCTGTATCCCCTCTTCCCTTTGTAATTTTCACCATCCACAGCAACTGCCCCTCTCAGCCCCCCATCGTTCTGTTTGCTGCTGTCTGTTGCAGGTTGTGTTGCTGTCATTCTTTGAGCTTGTGCAGTAGCCACCCGTGCCACAGCTCATGCCACATGCCCACTCATATTTCTGCTGTTTGCCCCTGGTTGTCCACTCTATTCTTGCTGTTGCCATTAACGTCTGTTCCCGCTTTACGAGCTTGTGCTCCACATTTGCATTTGCGATTCTATGCGTTCTTAGGTCATATTTATTAATCCTTATGCAGATATACACGCTCTTCTTGCATTTCCATTTTCATTAGCTTGAAAATAATTGCGAAATGACATCATTTTTGATGAAGATATAGAGCACTTTGAATATGCATTTTTACACAACAAAACAAAAAACTCAAATCAGGAATTTCTCGGAATTTTATAATGTATATATAAAATAGGCTGCATAACGTTGAAAATAATTCGGAAATGTGATCATTTTTGGCGAAGTATATTGTGATTTTATCATTAGGCAATCAGCGTGATTGTATATCGATTGATTATAGCTCAAACGAAGAATATGTACTTTTTTGTATTTAGTATACATCACAGATACATTTTTATTTTGACTGTCAAACAAGTAACAGAATTTAAAATAATAAACAAAAAGGTGAATTTCGATTTTTACGAATCTTACGTTTCTGGATCTGTGTCCTATTTGACAGCCTGCTTCATAATACCATTTCTATTCATATTTAATTGTTACACAGCACTATTATAGAAAAGAGTGTTAGTTTATGAAGAAAAAACACTTAAATATAAACAGAGAGAAACAATAGTTGAAATTGCTTTCAAAGTACACAATTTGTCGTTAATTTCATTTAATTAATTATCCTGATGAGTGATTTGTAGAGTTTTTTTGTTGGCTTTATTCTTACAGCTATTTCAATTGCGTATCGTACTTAAAGTCAGAGTCATTGAAATTGTTAAATGCACTGGGTGCTTTTATTTCTTCCTGTCATTCAACTGACAATGCATCTAGATTAAGTAGAAGTTGATGCGTATGCACAATTAAATACCCACTTAGATGCCACTTTCCAATTATATATCTCTCTCTGTCCCTCCCTCTCTCTCTGTCTCTCTCTCTCTCTCTCTGTTTCTCTCGCTGCGTGTCGCACTTTGACTTTCATTTTCGCCATATTGGGGCCTATTATTACACAAGAGCATTGCAAATTTAACATCCATTAAGAGTTTGGCACTATAAAAACTGTTGAGCACATTCAGCATCCCATTCCATGCAACGGTGCTCCCCCATCTCCGCTGGCCACCCTGGCGCTTACTTCGGGTTTTGCCGTAACTTCCCCCACTCCCATCCCCACCACCAACCCCTCCCCCCAACCAGCTCACCAGTGCCTACGCACACTTTGCGTTGTTGCTCAACGAAGCGCTTACGAGGACGACTTTATGAGCGTTCCTAATAAAATCAAGTGGCTTTCAGTAAAACTTAACTGTTACTTCTGCATGGCAACAAAAACAGTAACAACAATAACAACAACAGCAACAGCAACAACAACAACAACAACGATGTTCAAAATGCCCATGTTACATCAAATGAAAGCCCCAATTTGCAGTCTCGCACAAAATGTGGCAAGTGGCAAGTTTAAAGCTTGTGCCAAGGCACAACATATACGGAAATAAAGAATCTCCGAGCCGGATAGCTGCAGTGTGCTGCCACTTGCCACTTGCCACTTGCCACTTGCCACTTGCTTCTAAAATACTTTCTGCTTATTGCTGTTCTTGCTGTTGCCAGGCGGTAGCTGGGCACCCGGTGTAAAAGAGTTATAATTAGCAATGCAAACGTTGACTGGAAAATAACAAAAGGCTTTAGGGCAGAAGCGACAGCAGCTGTGGTTCGTCCTGCTGACGAGCCGGTGACTGTTTAAGGCACTCCTCTACCACACACACATACACACACATACACACAAATACACACACACACACACACACACACACACACACAAATACACACCCACAACGAGGCTTCGAATGTGCTGGAACAACAATTGACTCGCTCTTTCTATGCCTTTCTCTTCTATGGCGCTCCTTGTTAGTAATATCCTCACATCCTTCGTCCTGGCTTGTGCCCAAATGTGCATCAAGTGCTGAACATACTGTGAAGATATGTACATGTGAAGCATTCGATTATTTTTTGCTCAACAAGAGTAAAGAAAAATGAAGATGATCAAATATTTCGGCAGTCATATACGATAAATATAAATATATATATATATATATATATATATATATATACCTGACTGACACAGCTATATATATACCTGACTGACACAGCTCGAAATGTAATAGTTAAGAAGACTTTTTGGACTTATGGGCTTTTGAAAATTTTGGACTTTCAGCGGCGGCAAATGTTTGAAAATTGTTGCGTATTCTAAACTTATTTGCAAAGCTCTAGGTGCAAGATTGTTGCAGATTGTCTCTTTGTCTGGATGACAAATAAGTATTATAAGTTGTCTGATAAATTCTGTTATTGGACTCAACTTTTCTCTTCTTTCTTTTTTAACTAATGTGGTTATTATTCTGTTCAAAAACTTTCGATTCAAACAATACTTTAAATTGTTGAATCATTATTTTCTCCATTGCCTTTTTAGGATTTTAAAAGAATCTCAAACTGGGTTGCGTTACCCTTTTAAATTATTTTAGAACTGCTGTTTACAGAGCAACTCATTAAACGGAGGAAGTTGCCCAATTTCCATGCATATCAAATTGAAACAGATTCGCTGGCAATTCTATAATATCGAAATACAGATTTATTCCAATTTGGTAGCTTGGCTCAGAATTGGAGGCTTAAATTCATGAGTATATGCTAATGAGAGATGCGTTGTCAAAATTTATGGCGAACAGTTACTTTAACCTTGAAATATTTATAAATCGCTGACAAATCATTTGTTCTACACTCACTCACATACACACACACACACACACACACACACACTGACAACATCTTACCAATATGTTAAAGGCCGAATGAAAGCAGAAGTCAAATGAAATAAAATTAAGTCCCACATACAAAATTTAAATTACAGTTCGTTAAAAATATTTTAATGTCATGAACCCATTGAAAGTGTGTAGAAAGGGTATAATGAAGTTGTTCAAAATGCTGGAACATACAGAAAGAATCATCTCCGACCCATTCTTGATCAAGATTAATACAAATCAATTTATGATAGCAATAAAAAAGATATATATATGAGTGTAATCAGATTTCTAATATGTGTGTTTTTCGAAGCTGGGATAGGTATATCTGCTAGGCATATACTTACATTAGCTATATCAATTATTGGTTTCAGTTGGCCTTCATCTTCAATGTGAATTATATGTTTTTGCTGTGGTAATTCAAGAAATACTTTGTAGCCAATGTGGAGTAAACAGAGCGAACAGAGTATCGTATAGTCGAAAACTGGCAATTGTTCTGTTCTAACGTTCTCAAATATAATTTAGCAAAAATTGGATATTAATCAGATTTGCATAAGAGGCAACCGTGAAATGTGCTTTGTCGAAATTGCCATATAATTCGTGCAATTATGGAGAGCCAGTCGGGAATCAAATTGTGCAAATATTTGGTTTGTCATTAAATTTTATATCATTTCATAATCATTAAATGGAATGTCATGATTGCTGGTTGGCTGGCTGCTGCTGATGTTGGCCATATTCATGCAATTCCAGCTAACAACCAAAAAAGGAGCCCAGTTATCTGACTGTCTGTCTGCCTGGCCACCTGTCTGGATGGCTGGCAACTAATTAGCTCACCTGGTGCAACTATGTGTTAAGAGCTGAGCCCATGGACGTGTCAGGAAACGCAGTGCGTGAATCCAAAAAGAAAGCAATTTGAAGTGCATTATGCAATCGATGCGAGTGGGCAGACGAAACTAAATCAGCGCAACAAATCCAGCTAAAGTTGTTTTGGCTCAAAACCAGTTGTGATCCCAAAAGGAAGCCAGTAAATCTGGCTGGCTGCTTATTGCCACGGAAGTCCGCAGCTGCCCGTTGTTGCAGTTGTTGCAGTTGTTGCATCAATGGGCGAAACAGCAACAACAGTTGCATGGCCAACCGGTTGCAGTCAGCACAGAAAAGCATCTGAACTGGTTTAAATGGCTTTGACTATGCGGTCAAGTCGCATCAAGTGTTGGCCTTACTTTTATATCCTGAATCCATTTGAAATGGCTTAAGGAAAAACGCCTACTGAAGTTGTGCAAAAGTCTACACCAGGCAGAAGGAATTTATATGTACATATATAAACATATTCTATTATATTAGTAATTGTAATACTTAACTAAAATGGTTTTCTTTACATTTGTACGCATTAAATATAGTTTGACTCTCATTTGCATATATGTTGTATAACATATCACACCTAAACCAAACTTGTAAATATTGTTGACAGTTCTAAACAAGAGCTGAAATAGTTGCACATTTGCCAATCATTTACACATGTGCAATGTATTACCTCAATTGTGCTCTGGATGACAGCTCTGCTCGTGCCCCTGCCCCTGACACTGCCACTGCCACTGCCACTGCTTGTGCCTCAGTGGCAGTAAAATCAAGTTGTCAACAGTGAAACCAAACCAAGCCAAAAAATTAACCCAACAGCCACAACTAAGTACCGCATTGACGATACGAACCAGATACAAATTCAGATTTTGTGCCTCAGTCGTTGTTGTTGCTGTTGCTGTCGGACTCCCCAAACAGTTAAAAGCAAAATTATTCATTACGATTTCCGCGCTACCGAGAAAGCAGAAAAGAAGAAGAAGATATATATATTTATATATATATATATATGTGTATGTATATATACAGTTGGAATAAAAGTGAAATAAAACGCGAACACGCGGACGTGGACAAAGAAAAAGTTTTCCATGAAAATGTTTCAAATGCTCATTTGGATCTGCTGACAGCAACAACATTGTTGTTGTTGTTGTTGTCGTTGTTGTTGTTGCTAACTGTGAGTGTGTGTGCGGGGGGCGTTATGGCCACGTTGGGCGTGGCTTGACGGCTTGCCGCACTTTGGTTCCTGTTGCCGCTGCCGCTGCTGCTGCCACCGCTGCTGCTGCTGCTTCTGCTGCTGCTGCTAATTTTGAGCGCACGTCGCACCGCCTGCCAACAATTGACTTTGAATAAGTTTCACATTGAAATTATGCCAATTTGTTGTTGCTGTTGCTGTTGTTGTGTGCCGCCCGGCTACGGTTTCAACTTGAGCTGCGACACTGGCGCAGATAATTTGCGGCGATGTTGTAATTTTTCTGGTTAAAGTTTTGCCAGTAAACAACTTGAGGCGCTGTTGCAATTGTATCAGCCACGTCACAGCATCGTGGCAGGAACGTTAGCCAGCCACTTCGTTTTATTGTTATTGTAATTTATTTCGTACTTTTGCTTACGCAGCTCCCAACAACAAAAACAACAAAAATTGTTCGCCTCAGTCCAGCCTCTCACAGTTTGCCACTTGTTGGTTATCCCACCAAAAACTTATGGCCAGTTGCCCACTTCAAACAAACAAAAAAAAAGCACAACTTTCTTAAATTTTAATCAAAAAAGTTTGTTGTTGCTTTTTGGCGGGCAGAAAAATGCGTTTAATTGGACAAGGGAATACACATAACCCCAGCCCAAAAAAAAATACATATATATATATATATATATAATAAAATCAAACAGGATTGTCCAACAGCACAAATGGTTAACTAGAAGATACTCAGTATACAGTGCACGAAAATGATCCACCCAAATCTGAGCTGATATCAATGATATGATATTCTCTGACTCTGTTCGTGTAATCTTTCTATGTGATTTAAAACAAAAAATGAGAATGTTTGATAGAGAAAGGCGATGTAAGAGCGAAAAGGAACAGATTGTTATATTAGTAAAGCATATCTTTTAAAATATCGCTATTGATTGCACTCTCATTTGGTCACTCGTTAAACAAATGTATTTCTTATATTTGGTTTTTATTCCATCTATCTATTTTAACCTTTTGTTTGCTCCCGATATTTAACAGTAGCGTAAGGTAAAAATGTCGGCGCCAAATACTAAAAATAACTTTGGAGAAATTCATCATTCTTACCGAAATCGGAATCTAAATTTGTTTCGGCTTCACATGGTGATTGACATAAATATGAAACAGGATATCTGCTGGCCGAGAACTAAAGAAGACTTCAACTTTATTAATTGATTTTTTTTCCGCAACTCGACGCGTTTGCGTTTGTAAATTTAGCTATTTGAGCAGGGGCAACGGGTTGGATGCTTGATACAACACTGTTAGCTTTAGTCATAACATTAAACATCGTCTAGCAGAGCTATCATCATTTTTGTTATTTAACCGACTTTGAGTTGTCCTTCAAATGAGCATTGATTTCACATTTCAAGTAAATCTATTTTATTGCGACATCAATTGTCTAGAATTTGTTGAATTCGCTTTCTCAGCGTCCAAAAGCTTCGGCAGCGCCTTAAACTATGCTAAAAGTATACAATTAACAACAATCATCAACAACAATAGCAATAAAAATACAAAAACAGCATGACAATTATTTTTTCAAGGAAATGACAAGAAGTTGTGCCACTGACGCTGCGCATTCAGAAGCACTTTGAAATGGACCAAAACTGAAATCGAAGTCTCTCGCAGACGAGAGAGTTCGACTAGGAGATACACTGTCCCTAACGCGTACACATCTTGTACACACATTGGACAGACATTATTGGAGTGTTGATTCTGATGCACATCATTATTATCTTTGTTCCCATTTAAATCATAAAACGACACCGAATACAAAATCGCATAACATTCCAAAATCAACAAAAAAAAAAGCAGAAAATGCCGAAAACACACAAAATGAACGTTAGAAAAGCGGCCCAAAATAATACTCCGGCAGCCAAAATACAACGCAAATTGCCCAGTCAAATGAAAAACTATTTAAATGCAATTGCTGGCCAAGGGTCGATTTGTAGCTCACTGAATATTCGAGTGCCCAGCATAAATATTTGGTGTGGCACACTCGCACATTGCCACTTTTACATTAAGAGTCGCAACCGCAGTCGCTCTGCACCCAGCACCCCTGCATCCCCCTCTGTGCAAATAGTACAAGTTCCGCTATCAGTGCTGCATCCGGTGAGGAGATGGTTGCGTTGTACACATTGGAATCGAATTGGGAATTTTGTAGGTTAGCTGATGGCGTTGTGTTCATTTTCGCGTCTGTTGTGGATGCAACAACAATGAGGCAAACGTTTAACTGAACACTTTTGCTGCTAAAGCTATCAAATATGAATAAATAAGCTCGCAAATTGTTGAACCAATTGAAAGAGTAACTGAGTCAGTGCTTACATTTTGCTCGTAAATGCCCATTGATTGGAAATCCGGAATAGCACTGCCCAAATTATGATGCTTTAACAATGTTTGCATACGTTTTCGCAAAATGATTGGATTTGAACAAACAATCTTCAATGATTTTTTACTCTTAATTGGCTGCTGCAATATAATTATAAAAATGCAATTAACCAAAATAAAATTTTATAAAATGAATTAAGTTGATTTAAATGGAGATTAAGCATTTTCAAAGAAAGTGCTGCAATTTATTCAATATAAGTTACAATACAAGTTTTCATATATTGCTTTTTAATAAGTTATTTATTTATATTGAATGCAGTTAAATGAATTTATTGCTATTGATTTATATAATAATAATCTCGATTTATTTCTCAACTAAAAGTTATGTGGCATTAAATATTTTGAGTATCTTTATTTACCTGATGACGATATTTTTGTCTAGCAAATTTATAGCCAAGAATTTCCTGATTGGTTGATTGGTTGTGTAGCTCAGCCAGGTATTTAAATATTTCCACCCATGGCATATTTGCAAGAGGTTGAATAATTTATCTGTTATTTTAAACAAGAAATTACTGCTATCTTGGGCACACAGATTATTATTGCCCTTGTTAATGCGCTAAAATTTAAATTTTTGCTTACATCACGATATATTTGAATATTTGTATGTTTTAAACAAATGTTTTTTATTTGTTTTCTGTTTCACGACTGAAAAACTGACATGGCTATATTGGCTCAACTACTGATGTCGATCAAGATTATATATCCTTTGGGGGGTCGTCGCCGTCTGCCAAAATTATAATGCCCTCTAAAAAGGTATACAAAATTTGTATTTTGTGTTGTCTGCTTAAGGAATTATTAAATAAAAAAAGGAAGCTACCTGCAGGCCATACTGTACAGGTATGTGCACTTATTGTATTTCATTTTAATGTATCCCCTCCTCCCTGACGGTCCGTTGAGAATGCTTGTGTGAAGAAACGCTGATTAACAGCTGCGTAAAATATTGAGATGTGTACATGTGTGAGCCCAGTTAGCGTGGATCGAGTATTTGCTTTTGGCCATAATGAAGCTCATTTGTGAAATGAATTTTTATCTGCGCCTGGCACCGCGACTCAAACTCATCAGCTTGAAAAAAACACACTGCCGGCAATGGGAATGGGCTAAGATGGTAAACCGTGTCGTGTAAGACAGCCGGCAGACAGCCGCATTCGGCACTCCGGACTCCTTAAGTACATTCCAGAGCATTCGTCCCCTCAAACCACCACTGCCACTTCTGCACAGCGTCAGCCTGGACGCAGTGAAGTGTGCAACGCTTTGGGCGCTCCGTCAGCACGAATACTCTGTATTAATTCATTTTTTTTATTTTTTTTTCGATTTATATTAATACCCTAAGATGTATATAACAAAAGGGCGTCTTTGGGTGAATGGGCATGCAATATGGAAAAATAAAGAAATTATGTACACAATTAAATTGGTTGGGTAACGCTTTGTGTGAGAGGAGGCAGCTTACAGGGTAACTGCCAGTCGGACAATCTCTACTAACTGAAGCCCCGAATTGAGTTGCCTTTTCTTGAGAGTTGAGTTGCCTTGCCTTGCGTTGAGTGGAGTGGAGTCGAGACTCGAATCGAGTCGAGTTGAGTCACTCACTCAGTCAGTTAATGTTTCCTGCCCCACCAATTATATCACTTACCAACTGGAGCCGGCTCTTGGGCCACTTTTGGCTGCCACTGCGTTTCACTCGTGCGTGCAAAATTTAAGCTAATTTACAAATATTTTTTGCTGTTTCTCTTTTTTTGCACATTTAATTTTGTTATTTTGTACTTGTTGTATTTTTGTTGATGTGCCCGCCTAATTTTTGTTAAATGCTTGTTGGTTTTAGCAGTTTAGTCGCTTTTTTCATTTTTTGTTAGTTTTCATTTTAATCAAATTGGAAAGGCTTTCGAATGCCACTGACATAATGCAATTAAATGGCGATTACCATCCAAGCTTCAACTAAATGCGGCAGCGGAAGAAGCAAACCCAAATATTTTCAAATATTTTAACAAAACTTTTTAACATGTGCACGTATTTGTAGTTAATAATAATTAATATTTTTAGTCAATAAGCAAATGAATTTGAACGTTTTTCTGCAAAACAAATGTTTCAAACAATTTTCGAGTTTTGTTTTAAAAATTCCAAGGCTTTTCCTGGTCTAAATGGTCTTTCTTTATTGGCTCAGTAAAATACATATATAGATATAAACTTTTGCTGAAATCGTAAGAAAGAAGATAGAAGAAGAAAGAAGATAAGAACGACATATATAAGATATCTGTTTGTAATTACTATCTAATAACTTTACATCAGTAAACAGAGAGGAAAACTTGTTTCATAACTTCACTAAACTTCATACCTGAGTGTCAACCCGAATCGTATTTAATTTCCGGTTGCGGTACGTAAATTGAAAAGGTTTCGGTAGAACTTCTGAATCGGTTCCTGTAACTGGTTCTCAAACTAGGTTTGCGTCCTGTTTCCGGTTTGGCACGCTGCTTAAAACAATTAAATATCGGTGAACTAGTTGTGATTTGGAATTTCCGCATTCCAATTCCGCCCAATTACAAAAAAGAATAATTAGCAATAATATTATTAATAGTTGGTAACATTATCCAATCTCATGGAATCCTTAACATCATACAGATACACATACAGTACACGTATGCTTCTAAGGCATTTTGCATTTTGGTTCTGGGTTGTTTCCAAGATTAATTTGCGTCAATAATTACATTTAAAGTGAATTTTAAATAAACATTTGCCGTCTCACGCTCCGCCTAGAAGGGACTTCTTTTGAAGAGCCACCCTCCTCATTGGCACTCATGATAAGTAAACAGCGCGAATAAACAGTCTGTATTATATTTAGGTGCTCGGTTGCGTTTTCTGTTTTAAGCCCATTACTCATACCACATGTTGGCCAAGCAGCGACTGTGCGTGCTAATAAGCACAATCAACACACACACACACACACACACACTGGATTCATATAATCCATTGAGTTAACGACCTGCGTTCTGGAAAATATGTGCAAATATATATATATACATATATAAATTATCATCACTGCTAACATAATTTACAGCAAATTAGTCAAAATACAATAACTGCCGCCAACTGTTGCCGCCTACTCGTACTTTATGTCAAGTGTGTCATGCCCTGCGATCTGTTAGATCTATTATGCCACCTTCTGAGCCTATAGCTCTTCCAGTTTGTATATGTTGTGGAAAATGTTAGAGAAAAATATTTAAGATATGTTTAAAAAAATACGAAATTCAATACGGAAGATAAGTATAAAACTTTGCATCAAAACACGCATCGACCTAATCGACTTTATCGACTCGGCAACCGATGTTGATCATGAATGGATATGTAGGGAAGGTGGCCTGCTTCGCGTTGAACATTGGTATATCTGGGTGCGAACTGCACTGGATACCGATTTATGTCAAGTTTACCATTTAATTTCCTGTGTACCCGAAAAATGCTACACGCATTTTCAGAATTTTTTTGGTTTTGGGAGGGGGGGTGGTCAGCAAAATGAACAAAAGTTCTACGAACATTTTTCGCAAGCTAATATTCAAATGATGGCCATAAAAACATACATAAATACATACCAACTGTTAACTAGCAACGGGGTCAAGCGGGGCGGGTGGGAGGAGGGCAGCCGGGCAGGTGTGCTAGGGAGCACTCGAAATGAACTAACGCAAATGAAATTTCAGTTGGAAATTTACGAACGCATTAAATTTGCAAGCCAAATAGCGGAGGCGCAAAGTGCAAACCTTTCGGGCACAGGAAGTCAAAGTTCGAACAACAAAAACGACAACAACAACAACAGAGACAATGTCTTTTTGCTGTGTGAGTGTGAGCAGGACAAAAGGTAAGTTAATGGCAACACCGAAAATGGACAGGGACACGGACACGGACACGGACGCGGACATGGACATGGACATGGACATGGACACGACGGATAAAGAGAAAGACTGCCAATATGTACGACCACGTTGGCCGGTCTACGGCTTTGTGCTCCTGCTGATGCTCAGACTCCTGCTGCTTCAAGTTTCTAACTTCAGACATAGGTCCTCCTGCCGGTCTCTGGCTTTTAATAATACACTTTTCCATTTGATGCCGCTTTTTACATTTTTAATGAAATTATTTTCAACAATTTATAATTGCCACGAGCAGTCAACCGGCTTCAGTTGCTCCTTCTGCTTCTGCTTCAGCTTCAGCTTCGACTTCGACTTTAGCTTTTGCTGCGTTTAGTTAAATGCACCCCGGGGAGAGTTTTGTGCCCAACAAATTTATATGAATTATACGATATGTATGCTTTGTATCTGGCTAAAATTTACATGCACACAGTGTTCTCATCCCCACTCCCCCCACTCATCCTTCCTACTTCCCAAAATTGATCAAACTTGGCCAAGAACTTTGCAGCTGCTACACTCGGAAAAAAAATTCGATCTGAAATTTAGAAAATCGCGCTAAAATGAAACTCTCCCTGAGAAGTAAAAAAATGTTGTGCTTTCAAATTAAATTATTTGAATTTTTATAAACTATCTGAAATCCTAATATTAAAATACTAACGATTATTAATAATATAAGTAACCGAAAAATCGAATTTTAGAATTCTGTGTACACATATAAATATCAAATATAAAAGATGTACAAATATTTTAGGAAAATGTGTCCTGAAATGTGGCAAAGGAAAGCCCCGGTTTTAAGAAAGACACAACATATCCGTATAAAAATTTACTTTCTGAATAATACGGTGAGCTGCCCTAAGCACCCATAAATATGTCGATATTCTAAAATTCATATCGTTTTCTTTTTTCTGAGTGTAGTGATGCTGCCTCCTCTGCTGCTGCGGCTTCCACGATGCTTAAGGATGCTAAGGATGCTTGTAGAAGGCAACAACGCATTAAACTATTACAATACGAATTTAGTTCTGGGTGCAATCATTTCCTCAATTTGCATTAATAACTATATATTTAGCAAATAGCTTACACTTGTTGGTCAAAACTTAGACGTTAGATTAATTCTGCATTTCAATTTGGAAATACGTTTACCTCTCGAGAAATTGGGTGGGTTGTAACAATCAAATATCGTTCGCCTTTTCAACAACTCGAATATTTTATTTTGTTTCCAATTTATAGAAGTGAAATTGTGAGATAAGAAAGCAGCGGATAAAAACGTTCTTTGTCCAAATTTCAATTGAGTGAATAATTTCAGTCAGTGTGAAAAAATGTTTTGCGCTCTTTCGTTTATCTTGAACAGTAAAATAAAATCAGCTGAACGCCATGCCGAGAATGTTAAGGACAAACTGAACACAGAAAACTCAGATAAACTAAATGGATCAGCAGTTGCACCAGGTGCACAACTGAAGACACTTCCACTTCCAGCCACAGATTAGGCTCCAGCAGATCCATTCACAGATAAAGTTGCAACGGTCGATAGAAATGAATATCTAAATGCTAAAATTTCAGTTGTAAATAATGCGGATAATGCTACAGCTGCAGATAGAGCTTCAGTTGCCGACGAAGACTCAGCTGTAGCTGATCTTGCAAAATAAAAAAAATATATGCTTGGAATACAAGTTCTCGTAAATCATACGCATATCGCGTCTATTCAAACTTTTGGAGACAAGACAATTATTTAAATCTTATAATACCTATGTTGAATAATTATATAAGTAACAATAAACTTAGGTTCGAGTTCTTGGAATTAAGAAAAGAAAAACGCTGGTTTTTAGAAAGACACAAGTATTCCTTCTAAAAATATACTTTCTGAATGATAGAAGGAAAGAAGGTTAGGCAACTTTTTTTCTTGAATGCATTTATCAATGGAAGCACCTTGCAGTAAAGCATTGTGCGGCAATTTTAGAGTCAGCCTTCCAAACCGTGAAGCGGTGTTAACATTGTGGTAAAAATAACGAACCCGTGTTTCCTGTGCTGCTACTCATTGTTGTTGTTATTGTTGTTATTATCTGTTGACAACGACGGCTGCTGCTGAGACCCTTATCAACGTGAGGGACGCGTCGCATTATTGAGCTAAATCAGTTGAGCCGGTCCCACAAAAACACACACAGCACAAGTGCTGAGCAAACATGGTGGAAAAAAGCCTGTTTGCTGTGATGGCTCGACTAGAATATGCCCAATGATAAGTATATGTAATAAATAACTTCTATTTATATGCACTTACAATTCAATTTTGTAGCTTTAAATATTATAATTCATTATTATTATTATTATTTTTGTAGATCATTTAGACATATGCCCACATAAACCATTTGACGTGTGCCATTTGCCATTTGACATTTGGCATTTGCCATTTGGCATTATTTGAGAGCAGCCCGAATATCGAATCCAATGTTTGGGCATATTTTTGGCATTTCTGGTAGCTCATTAAATTTTAAGGGCCGCACACAATCAGATCAATCAAATGGGCTAATAATGTTGCCATCTATCCAGCCATCCATGCAGCCATCCATCCATGGCCGTTCCTTGTTAATGTCAACTGATGGGCATCATTTATTGGATGCCTCTTTAATTGATACCCGGCTAGTGATAGCGGATGACAGTTATAGAAATACACAGCTTTTTAGATATGTCCATATATATAAATATATATACATATATATATATACACACTTCACTAAGAATTCTTCGCGTAACTTTTTTGACAGGTAGCAGCTTATACTAAATGTTTGCAATAGTTGCACATAACTTGACTAATTAATTTCTGTCTAAATAAATATAACACAACAAGAATAAGAGGCACACCTGATATTATATTCGTTATTTAGTCGTACGAGTGCCTGGGCATAATTATAATTTTTAGAATGTGTGTGAAAGCAAATGCAAATACGCGACGCATACTTTTTAACGGCATTGTGGAGGTGGCATTGCCAAAAAAAAAAAAAAGGTGGAGAAAAATACAAAGCTCAAATACAAAAAAGCATAGAAAATAGAATTGTTAATGCTCACAATTTGCACAAAGAAGCTTTACAAAAATTAACGCGCTGAAATGCAGCCACTTAGTTCATGAATATGCATTTTGTGTGCTTACCATGCACAGCAGCAACAGCAACAGCAACAACTACAACTATAACTAAAGCAACGACAACAACAACTGAAACAAGTGGAACAACAACAACAACAACAACGACAAAGATAAAAACTGTAACCAGAGCATTTTAGTTGCACCAGCATGGTAGAAATGCATGTGCACACCACACACATGCGATATTAGTAGCTGTCAGTCGTTACATTGCATGCATATTCAGAGATGTTCCCCTATTGACTGTCCGTCCGTTTGTCCACCCGTCCGTCCTTCCACCCGTCTGTCTGTCCATCCGTCCATGTGGTCCTTTTCGGCATGTTCTGGTCGCGCATTTTTATCCAGTACTGTTTAGTCTGAAATTACCATATGAAAGAGTTTCATTCGCACACCCTTCACACACAGACACACACACCCACACACACACAGACACACGTGAGGAAAGCATGCGAAATGTGTGTGGTTTTGCATACATATATTTTATTGTTGCTCTTACATTTGCACATATGATAGAACAATACTGCCGCGAAGCACCTCCTCCTTCCCCTATCCCCAACATTTGAACACCAATTGTGCTATTTTTGTACATTCTTTTCAGTCGATTTAGTCTGATTTGAACTTAAATGGATTTCAATTTATATCGATTTCCATTAATATATTTTACTTTGTTTGCTGGCTTATTATTGTTAAAATATCGCATATTTATAATATATTAGCTGCTCACAAGTTAGTGCCTTTTATACTTTTGTTGATTAAATTATAATTTAATTTATTTTTTAAAATTTATTATAGAATATAATTGAAATTTGTTTGTTTTGTGTTTGTTTCTTAATTGTCTTTGATTTTGAATAATTGTTTTAATCTACATTTTTTATGACAAATAAAAATAAGCCATTCAGTTGTTTTATTTAAATCAAATTCAAAAGTGCGAACTTTCAAGCATTTGATCGTTAATAAATCAGTTTAAAACTCTGCCAATGAGTTTGACTTATTGCATGCAGATGAAATATTTAATTTCATGCCACAAGTCAGTGTAAATATATAGTTAAAATCAATTTGCATAATTGATGCTTCCACTTCCATACTGGGAGCGACTTGGAGCGGCTTCGAAAAGTCAAAAGCAAAGGTGCAAGTTTGCAAAGTGCCCAAAAATAATCAACAAATTTGCCAAGAATTAAGAAAATGATGAAAACTTGTTAATTCGACACTGGCAATGATGATGATTCTGATGCTGCTGCTGATGATGATGAAGTCATCCAAAAAGTGTTTTTCAACTTTAATAAGCACATCTAAGAGGATAAATCAACTAGGCAACAAACAAAGATAAGTGCGAGAAACAAGTTCGATCAAACAAGCAAACAAACACAAGTGTGAGTAATTAGAAGTTTTGTAAAACAAATCTTATAATTATATAAGTACAAAGTTTAGAAACTGACGATGAAACTGAACTGAAGCTGGTTACGGTTGCCTTAGGAGATGCAGTGGCAACTTTCGCGCCAGCACTGGCCAATCCAATGCTCGAGCCTCTTGCAGTATTGATGACACTTGGGATAGTGCGGATGATAGCGCGATTGCACCTGGCACAGGGCTCGATCCATGGCAATGGCCCGCGACTTGATGGAGACAATGCCCAACGGCTCGGCCGTTGTTGTTACATCCGAGACAAATTTCTCCGCCGAATCATCTTCATCCGAGTCGTTGTCCTCCGCTGCTGCCGCTACCGCCTCCAGTTCGTTGCCCAGATTGTCGGCATCGGGTGCTGCATTTGCCACACGTCGCTGCCGCAGATGCAACGCCTCTCCGCCGTTGGGGCATAAGCATAGACAGAGGCAGAGACTCGCACAGATCAGCACGATTTGCGTTAGTTTCATTTTTCACGTCTTTGAAGTTGTGAATTTGGAATTCGACTGCGATGAGATTCGCAACATTGTCAGATGTAGTTCCACAATGTGTTGCGTAGTTCCACTTCTGAGTGGCTTATCTGGCTTATCAGGCGCTTCAAGGTTGGAGGTCAGCACTAATCAGTGAATTGTGTCTCGATTCTAACGGAAAGCAGCCCTCCATCTCGCAGCGCCTGTGTCTGGTCTTGCTGTTCTAAATCGTCATAATGATGGCAATGCGATAATAATCACTGCCTTTAGCATGTGTATTAAGTAAGTATGTTAATAAATAGGTCACTGCCACACTATGTGTGACTTGTGTGATTGGCAACCCTTCTTCTTTTTATATACATACCTGTTCACCACGGTCTCTCCATTGATAACCAACCAATAAAACTGAAACATCATTCGTAATGCTTAGTAAAACATTTGATGCCGAGACAAGAATGGCCGAGCTTGTATACTCTTTAATCAGTCCACAGCCTGTCAGTGTTTATGAATATTCATAAGGTGTCATTGTGGTCTGATTACCCAATTATATAGCATTTATATACAAAACATACAATGAAATGAAAACATACAATGAAACAATTAATGAAAATAAATACTCAAATACCAAGAATATAGCATTGATTCAGCTACAAATTATGGGTATGAAACCGAATCGTAAAAGCTATGAATTATTTCAATACTCGATAACTTTATTGTGCTATGTGGTATAATAATAATTGGCTCTTAAATAATGTTGAATTTCATTTATACATTTTTGAAAATCGATAAAGTTCTAGTTTCGGTAGCGGCTTGACACCCTGATCAAAAGTGCAAAAACTCAAGTCAAGTCAAGAGTAAGGAAAATGTTCTTAGATTAAGTCCCTGTCTTCGAAATAATATTTTGATTCTCACGCATGTGTAGACGCATGTCGGCAAGGGTATTAAATCTTCGGCACCATTATAACTCACACTCAACCATTTTTGTTCTTATCTATGGACGGGTGTATACACACACACATATATATATATAAATATATATGTATATATATGTATATATGTATATATGTTTTCAAACGCATCAATTATGTTTACACATAAGCAACAATAAGAACAACAAGTAGAGGAATAAGTAGAAGCCGAAGAAGAGGAAGATGAAGAAGGCCCATCAAAAAATGTTGAGCTGGTAATTTATGCGGAAATTTGTATTTTTTATGGGAGCGAAATGTTTAGAGAGGCCCGCCTGTCTGTACAGTAAGTAAAATTGATGGGCAAATGGGCAGGCAGTTAAAGCAGGCAGCATCAAATTGTACGGCCAAAGACTGCCAAAATCATTGTTGGCTAATTTTTGGCATGCATACACTCAGAGAAAAAGTCAACATACATTTTAGTAAATCGTCCTAATACGATAAAAATATAAATATAAAATATAAATAAAACGAGATCCTGGATATTAGAAAGACACAAGATTAAATTTTAGAAATGCACTTTCTGAATTATAGGGTGACTAGCTATTGACGGCAAAAGTTTGCTACAATTTAGGGCGATTTTTTTTATAAGTGTACAGCTACAGCTACACTTAGAGACAGGCACATTCATACATGTATACACACATACATACATACATACATAGAGAGAAACGCATCAAAGTCCATTTGGTTTAAAATGCAAAAACAATAACAGTAATCATAATAATAATAATAATAATGATAATAATAATAATGATAATAATAATAATGATAATAATAATAATAATAATATACAATATACAATATACAATATACAATATACAATATACAATAACAATAACGACAACGGAACAGCAGTCAAATAATGTATGTACATTACTTTCACAAAGAGCAGCTGCCAAATAACTTTTAGAATGTTTGCCAATTGCCTTCGAGTCCCCCCGCCACCAACCAACCAACGAAGTACACCCACTCGGAGCAAACTCCACTGCCCAGACCACAGTCCCCAGTCCACATCATTAACTGACGCTGTGAGTTGCCGTTGGCAGTTTCACATCTGGGCGCTGCTTGTAAGGAAGTCAGTCAATAATATTATGCAACATAAAGTTGCGGCGATTTTCTTCGCTTGCCTCATCATCAATTGAGCACCTCCATTAGTGGCCGATTTGAAACTGCACTTCCCATTATTTATGAGGCTTCTATGCCAGTTACGACTCCTCACATTTCACATCATAAAAATCATGTTGTAAACAAACATTTATATTTGATGGCATCCGACATTGACTGTTAATGTTGCAAATTTATCAGTATAGCTGTATATTACACACACACACACACACACACACACAAATGGATATGGATATACTTGTATGTGTGTGTGTGTGAGTGTATGTAAAAGGTTTTTATACTTGGAATTTATAATAAAATCTCTCGTTTCCAATGCGTAGATCAAATTTATTTCATTTGATGATAAATTCCTTCTCTTATGGCAATAAAATGTACAATTTTTAAGCAGCTGCCCCCAGTTCAATTTCATCAATATCAACATATAAAAAAAACAAGCATTGCTGAAAACTTATTTTCATATCTGCGAAAGCTTTTCATATTTACATTAGTATACATATGTATATATAAATATATATATATATATATATAATAAATAAATAATAATAAATAAATTTGTACTTGTGGCTTTCTAAAAACTAGTTTTAGCGTTCCCAAATTTTTCGAAAAAATATGTGTAATTTCCAGGGGCTATTTCTGGACAATTAAAGAAGATTATATGTATGTTTTAGCAGACGATTGCTAAACTGTAATATAAAAACGACTCAGTAAATTTCATTACATGTTTCTAAATTTTAGAAAGGATTTTTCTTAAATGTAGTGATTGTACTTCTATTTCATATAATTGAGTTTCTTATTAATAGAAAGTATTTCTAAAAATAGAAAAAGTTTCCATTATTTAGGTAGATTTTTATTTTTCTTTGTGTATGTTCTTGAGTGTATGTTCATACATACAGCCATGCGTACATATGTATGTGGGTACAAGATAATTGCTGGAAGAATTCACGCAGTGTACATTTTTATCATATTGAAAGCTAATCAGTTGCTGAATTAAACAATTGCAAGTGAAACGCGTGATTGAAATGGACAAACTGTGTTAATTTAATACAAATTGTGTTAGTGTTTACTGTGAAAATACAAAATGAAATGTAAACGCTCAATTTGCTGTTGATTAAAAAACTAAAGAGCGGATAAGCTTCCTGTGATGTGTATGCGGTCATTTATTGTTGTTGCGTTTAAATAAGCATTACTTAATTTAAAAGATTGTCTTTTATATCTCATTTAATTTGATTGTGTGCTCAAACAATTTGTTTGAGCTGCGAAAGGTGCTTCTGATGACAAAGAGATGCAAAGGGAACAAATCTAATATCAAATCAAATATCAAAATTGCACACATAGAAAGCAAAATCAAAGTATCTCGATTTGCGAATATTTAGAGCGATTTTTTTATGAGTGCATTTACTTATGTATTTCACTCTAAGTACTTGATGATAAAAGGCTGATTCATTTATGTACATATGTATTTGAGAGGCTTGGGGTATCCAAATTTCATAGCTTGACTAATATGCTTATATGCAACTCTGTTGGTAAACTGGGTAAGCAGTTTCACTCCGCTACACTTGTGGCTCGTTCCATTCAGTTTCCATTCAGATAAAAGAAATATGTTAATCAAAAGCAAAAGCAAAAGTAAAAGCAATACCCAGATAGTCAGAGTCGGTCTCTGGTATGCCGTTGGGAACTCTTCCCTGTTGTTTATAATGTTTTCACTTTGAATTTAAATTCGGATTCTCGCAATGCGTACGCCAAACAAAATAATTTCTTTGTATATGTTGATTTAATTAAATTTTCAATGTACATGTACATACTTATATGGATGTATGGAGGAGTATGCATGCATGAATAGAAGATGGCTTGGCAAGCGAGTTACAGGGAGTCTCTTTCAAAAAAACAGGAAAAGTGTGAGAATCACATTAACATACGAGTAAAAGCTCAAACAGAAATCATAACAAGCAAAAAGCAGAAAGAACCGCAAGCACAACAACAACATTAACATCAGCATTAACATCAGCATCCACATCAATAACAACAACATATTTGCCCTAGTCAAGAAAACTCGCTCTGAAAATGGTAAGTATATATACATATATACTATATACATCTGCATATGCATAAGAGTTAAATCGGGCTGCTTATATTTACATTTAAATCTACAATAGCGATGATTTGATAGTCGATAGTCCGCATCGATACCTTCCACTGGCATTATAAATCGAAATGGAACAAAAGTGTATCGGGGAATGTGGTAAAAATCACCTAACACGATGGGTTAGAGCTTAGCACAGTTTTTTTTTTTTTAACCTGAACCCGTTGAAAAGGGTTTAACAGGGGTGTGATGAAGTTGCGCAAAAGTACTTCTATATGTGTACCTATCTGAGAGACTCTTAGAGGCAGACAAATGATGAAAGCGCGTATTACTGTATCGACAACAGTGTTCCCTAAATCAATAAGAATCGAATTATCGATAGCATAGAAATACACGTTTTTTTGAGATATATCATTATAATCAAGAATGTGTATACCATGATATCATGATTCGAGAAATACAAAAAAAAATCATATTTTGTGAATTTTTCACTGTTTCTTTTTTATTTTTTATTTCCAAGACGTGCACGACTCATGAATAGGATAAGACTTGGGTTCAGGGTATCTAATAGTCGAGTGCTCTCGACGATAACATTCTTACTTGTTTTTATTTTCTTTCAGATATGTTTATGGGTGGAGTGCATGAAAAACAATAACAACATGGCTGATTCTCATGGTGATTGTATTGCAAATCAAATGCGAAAGACAAACGTATTAAGCAATAAAACTGAAAACGGGGAATCCCACTCTATAAGTATGATACTGCCTTACAATTCACTTTGAGGAGCTTCCATTTGAGACGTATGTGTACATACTCACGATTGTAAAAGCATACATAAACAGAAAACAAAGCGACAACAGAAATGATATAAGAAACATTAAATTTTGCATTGTGAACATGCTTTGTTGTCTATTTTTTCAAATTCGAGCCTTCTTTTATATTATTTTTAATTTATTTGTACGTTTTTATTCTTAACAATTACAATTTACTGTTACTTTTGCTTATTAACTTTAAATATTATGAGAATTTATTGTCGAAGCTTTAGGATATGGTCTTCATTTATCTTCTGTATAGTATTAAATGTGGTTTGAAATTCATCGACTTAAGGAGGGATTCATTTTCTGTTTTCAGTGTAGGCATAAAAGAAAGAAAAATAAAATGCTATACAGCAATAAAATGTCTGGCATCATTATACATGGGCAATAAAAGCATCCGATGAATTTTCTAGTTAAATTTATACAGGCAAAATCAGAATTTCTTAAGTCATAACGAAGTTTAATGTTCAATTTCGATGTTTAGCATGTTATGTGTGAATGGTTGAATGAATGAATGCATAAATGACTACAACAATATTCGACTGTCCGATGGTGCACAATGGGGCCACTTTCACAGCTGGAACAGCAGTGGTCGAATAGTGGTGGGTCAAAGGTTGGCTCCACTTAAGTGAATTCATGCTGAGCCAGCAGTGGTAAAGCACATAAAGAAATCTCTGGTCAGATTATGACTGCTGTTGGTGCGTCTTTGACCACGTCAATTACAGGTACAAGCCAAAGGATATGCCGGCGGGCGAGCATGGAGAACACGAGCACAAGATAAGCTCACTTTTGGTACTATGTTCAGCATGTTGAGAGCATGTTTGACTTATGCAAATGCTTATGCAATGCACAATACTGAGTTAAATCGTATTCTTCTAGTCATCGAAATGTAAACATGTGTATTATTTTTTTTGCTGATGGCTTGAAAAATGATGCATAACTCTCTGAGTGTGCAATTAAAATGGTTAACAGCAGAGCAATCGCTGATAACAACGGCCATAACGATTCCGACATGTTGACAGCCTATTGATATGGGTCCTCCTACTTCCCCACTTTCATACTCCCCTACTTTCCTGCTCCCCTACTTTCCTACTCGTACTGGTATTGATACTTTCTTGTCCTAGTCGGTGCTGTTGTTGCCATTTGAGCTGCCAATCTCTCTGAGTGCCAGGAGCAGCTGACAGACTTATTCCCTGCCCCTCTATGAGGCAGCAATTAAAAAGACAAAGAAAAAAAAGACAAAAAAATCTAAAAAGAGGCACACCGACGCTGACATACTCTTTTAGACCGGACTTAATTTTTGTTCACGACTGGCTGCGAATTGACTATACCATATATGTGTAATTCTATTATATCACAAAGGTTGACAATCCCACAACTTATAACCGATTATGATTACGATGGGGAACTTAATAATATTCATATTTTGTAAGTTTGATCGGGATATTTTGGTAAAAAATAATGAGAGCAAATATTTCATCAGATTAACCGGAATATATATCAACTTTCATCAAGATATTTTGTAAAAACTGTGGAAATTGTGCTAAAAAATGCAGTGATGCTGATCAATTATAAATACTTTCTGGCTTTGGAGACGTCTCGTTCAATGCGCTACAAACTGCATGACAAAATTGGAATACCCTTTCCATAAAAAAAAATCAAATGGATTCCAATACAAATTGTTTAACGGCTAAAATGTCAGTCAGCCTTGATGTCCACAATGACAAAAATACACATATAAAAATGTTGACAATCTGGCTTATTGGTAAAAAATAATAAATGAATAAAAAAAATGAGAATTGTATATATTTATATATAGTAAACATAATATATGGCATTATCTATAATTGTGTCAACGAATTGTTTGTATAATGCATTGTCGAAAATTACTGCAAAATGGATTGAGTGAGCAATGCGAAAGTAGTTTTATTATGACTCAATTGTAGCCAGAAATTGTCAAGTTTAATGCAAATTGGCAATTCATTAAAATTTGAGCCAATAGCGTCAAGCTTAAATTGTGTTGAAAATACACTGGCTTCTATCTACATACATATATGTTAACTGATGCTCACAAATTTCAGGCAACCAGCATAATTATCGTTATCCTTGTGCCTACGGGGGCGTAGGACAGTGGGCAGAAGGCAGTGGGAGAGGTGGTGGGGAGAGGTGGGGTGGAGCGGTTCACAAAGGACCATCACGAACAAAACAATTTGATAATTAATCGTTTTGAACTCTCTGTGGCTTCCAGCCAGTAGATATGTGCAAAATAATCACATCATATCATTTATATCGGATGACTCTGCCTGTGTATGTGTGTGTGTGTGCGACCGGAAACGGAAACGGCAAAAACGTTTGCTTCAAATGTCATTGTTGTTTGTTGTTGCTATTGCCTGGTCAAAACCTTTTGCGGCTATAATGCGCCCAGCAGCTGTGATCAGCTGCCTTCATGCATAGTTACACATATATATATACATATATATCTATCTGTATATGCATATTTGTATCTATCTATCTATATCTATAAGCATATGCATGTATGGCTTGTGCACATGTATTCAGTCACCCTTTCTCAATAGTTCTCCACATTGTCTAATTAGTTATGTGGCTCGGCCACAAATGCTGAAATGCTTCATTTGTGCCATTGAATATGTTAATTTGGTTCAATTTGGCAAATTTCGATTGAAATGGGTTTTGATGATATCGAAGTGGTTGGAGTGTGTTGCAGTATATTCGTTCTGAGAAATGTCTGGCCTGATAGCAACTTAAGAGAAGAAAATAATGAAACAATAATCAGAAAACAGGCATCATTTTTGGTTATATGAAATGCCATAAAAGTAACATAAAAGGTAATATATAAATTCTTCCAATGTATACACATAGAAAACAAATTGACAATTAGACATATTATTTCTAAAATTTCAAAAACTTAGAAATGCATACAGTAGTTTTTAAAAAAATACAAAATATTAAAAAAAATATATAGAATATGTATTGTAGATATTTATATACAAGCGGTAAATCATTTATCATTATGTATTTGTGTTTTATAATTAATAAATTACTCACACTGACAAACACACATACACACACACACTCAACTGTATTTAATCCCAGCTAAAAGCCATGTCAACTAATTGTGTTACACTTGAATATACACACTAATTATGACAACTTACAACTTACATGACATTATTGGTTGCAGTTGTTGCGTGTTGTTGTGGTTCAGGTTATTAGTTGGAATGTGTCAGAGCACGTCTGACTGGTTAACGGGCCATCTTGCCCATCTGCACAGACTTATGATTCTGACCAACAGCCATGTCAAACAATTACATGACTCTACAATTAATTTGCACTTGCAAATATGATAACAGTAGAGAACTGACAATTAAATGTGGCAGCAACACCGAGCAACAGCTACATCTGCCCGAGACAGGAGAGCCAGGAGACAGTCAGAGACAGGAGACATTCAGAGACAGGAGACAGTCAGAGAAAGGAGTCTTAGATCAAGAGCAAAGCCAAGTATCCGGAATTGTGAGGCTACAAGCCACACATGCTGCAGTAAATGTAAATGTGAATGAATGAATGTAAATTTGAAGAGCAGGTCGTCTCTGGGCTGGTCGTTGGATATGTTTGCGTGATATAATGGAATTTGCAGCAGACAAGCAGGACATTGGCTCCCTGACGCAAAACTTAGTGGTGGCAAATGGCGTTGCTAGAGTTTCCTGTTTGCTGTCAATGCCTGGGCAAGTTACCAAGTCACCAAAGCCACCGAGTCACAGAGAGTCCATGGATATCAACGGGACTGGTACTCGAGAGCCGCTTGTCCTTGTTGTGTTAGATCAACAGCTAACGCACAGACACACACACACACACACACACACACACACACACACACACACACACACACACACACACACAGCCAAATGCACATTGTAATCTAATCAAATGACAATATACGTGTAGAGAACGACCCTTGTTGGTCCTGCTATCGTTGTGCATTAGCCAGAGTGCCGCTGATATGGCTCACAGAATTTTGTGTTTCATCTCGTTTCATTGTTCATGGCTGCTGTGTCTGCTGTGTCTAAGCTCCAATTTAAATGCCATTTATTTTAAATGTAATAACTATTTCAGCATGCACTCAGTCTGTCGCCTGGTTTGCTTGATTGCAAAAATGATTGCATGTAATCACTCATACGACACACTGGTTCACACGGTGCAGCCCGCTTAGTGCTTCGTGTTTGTATTACTGATTTGTTGTGCCTGCTGTTGGTCAGCCCTTTGTCTCTCCACTCTCTCTCTTATGGATAATAGAATCAATCATTGTTCAGAGCCACGTCTGCCACGTAGCTGGGCATCTTCTATTGTCTGCTCGCTTTTGGCCATCCACAACATAATCCTCCATATATTTCGTTATCCCAAATTAATCTATTCATTTTGTCTGTTTGTTTTTTTTTTTTTTTGATCATGCTTGTTTTGTTTGATTGACACTCACAGTTGGACAAGTTCAATTCAATTTCGAGTTGATGCACTCATAGAATAAATGCATATTATACAATTGTCTACAAACATTTCGTCAAACGCAAAATGCCAAAGATAAGAAACTTTAACAGACTGGAAACATTATTAAAAATAGCTTATCTTAAAATTAAAGGTAGCCGCTCCGTTTGAAGTGAATCAAGTTGTTTTTGCTTTTCTTAATTTTGTTTTCTATATATTTCAACTCAATTTGCAATTTGTGAAAAATGTCAACGCGACTATTTTCAATTTCAAGGGATCTGCAGTGGAAGTTATCAGATCTGGAGTTGGTGTATGTGGATGGTTTTGCACACTACAAAAACTGGGCTATTATCGCGAACCGGCTGACACCAATTATCCCATTAATCTGGCCAAGGGATGTGAGAACTTTATACGCTTCATGCCCAGTGTATATGAGGAATGACACTGCCTGCGGTTAATGCAGTTGCAACCGAAATTGGGGCATGCCTCCGACCGTGCACCTGGCCCATGGGCTGCACGTCGATATGGGTTTTGGCACCATCTGCTGGACGGCCTGTAATAAGCAGCTGGCATTACAGCCAGCGTCGTAAATAAGATAATATTAGGGCATTGCCTCTGTAAGCGCACAGATAAGATTTGATGCCATAGGTAAACTTGTACGTTAATATTGCAGTGCACGAATTAGGGTAAATTTGTTTATTTTGCGAATATTGACCGTGTAGCTGGCAATGTTTACGAGATTTCACAATTAACATTTCACACGTTCTCTAATGTCAAGTATGCTGCCTGTGCATATTCCCATTAGGGACAAGTGCACATTCTGTACATTCAACATTCGTAAACTATATGTTGCGAATTTAAAAAGTATGCCCATATCAATGTCAGGGGCAGCTAAGGCTCAAAGAAAAAAACATTTTTTTTTTTACAATTCATTATAATTAAGTGCTGAAAGCAAAAAAGTGGTTATAGCCTGTCTGATATTTGAATTGAATTTATTAATTGCTCCAACTGTACAAAAAGTACTCACTTAAGCAGCTTAATTGAGGGGCATTTCAAGTTTGCCAATTTTACAAAATTCAAGTGCTCAATTGAGAAATGATATAATGCCAGTTTCACGAATTTATAATCAGTTGTGGGCAATTGCTGTTGCGAAAATATAATGCGGTGCTATGATTATTCTAGCTCATCAATATATAAATATATAATATAATGAGTGTGTGTACTAGAACAGTTGCGCACAATTATATATAGACAGTTGCGGTCAAAATAATAGTAATGCTCCTTCTCAAAGCATTTCATAAAAATATGACTCAATTTATGGTAATAAAATCGAGACCTCTTCAACATACTGAATATGAAGAAAAATCTAATTCTGCACTACAATAAATGTTTGGTTTCTCATCAGGGAATGTTTCCAAATACTTATATTTTCCAAATACTAAACATAGAAAATGTAGAAAAACAACCCATCATATCTAGTTTTTAGAATTATTATTTAGCCGTAGAGAAAACTTAACTACTATTATAATGATAAATTTAAATAACAATTTAATACAAATAAAGATAAAAATTATAAATTTTAAGGACTTTAATTTTTATTGTTAAAACATTTTTAAATTTTAATGTTTACTTATCTACAGTATTGTTTGCTTGTGCTTAAATCAAATTTGTATATATTTTTTTAACTATCTTTAACAAACATGTGTGTGCCATAATTTTGACCGCAGCTATATAGATCAAGCATCAGGTGTGTGTGTGTATACGCATTATATCATTCACATATGAGTGGGTCATCCATGTATATGTGTGTGCCTCCTGGCGCACAACGGACTACGACAATGGCCATCACAGCTGGATGAGGAGGATTAGAGCAGCAGGAAGCAGGCGGAAGGCATCTCGTTCGTTTCTAGCTGGCCTGTGATTAAAATGATATTTTCAGACAATGTCAAACAGCGTGTGACTAATGGGTCTATGGGTTGTCCGAAATGTCTGTTATTACTTGATAAATCTTGTCGGTCACACATTTAGCAGACCAACAAACACACACACACATACACACACACACACACACACACACACACACACACGCACACACACATACATGGATGTATGTGTGTTGAAGGCAATCGTGTGTTTGTTTTATGCAAATCCCCCGCATTCGAGCCTAATGACAAATGGGTCAAAAATTTGCGGCTAATGACACAAATATGCTTGTGTTGTATGCTATAAATTTTATGCATAAATAAACCCGTAGAAGGCTAGAAATAAACATAAAAACTAAGAGCATTCAGCACAAGAAAAATGCACACAAAGAGACACAGAGTGAGAAAGAGAGAGAGAGAGAGAGAGAGAGAGAGAGAGAGAGAGAGAGAGAGAGCGAGCTGAGCAAACAAGCAAACAAGTAAACAAGTAAACTATGATTGAAGACTTTCTGGCAAGGACCTTTGCGGGTTTTTGGCATCGCACATTAATCAATGGCCAAATAAACATAAGATTAACTTAAATAGCCATAAGGGCGGTCCAACATTATAATGGATCTGACTGAAAGCGACCGCAAGCGACCAAATGTAACGCTATTCCAATTCCAAGTGCTATTAGTTGCTATTATATATATACATATATATATCTATACATACATATCAATCGAATCGAATCGAATTCTCTATTGAAAAGTTATTTTCGGCATTTGACTTATCTTGCAAAAGATTGAAACAATAAGACCCTTTTAATGATATTTAAAACTTAACATTGACAGGATGTCGCCAGGAATCTACTAATCTAATCTATGTTTGCCTATCGACTTGCAATTATCGATTTTTATTGATTATTAGCTCTTTAGTGTGCGTACCAACTCAGTTTTAATACTTCGTATAACGTAAATGCGGACAAGTAAATATTCCAAGTTTTAAGTCTCTAGTTTTTTTGGCAGACTCCAACATTTATCTTTGGTGTCAGAGTATAATAAAACCAATTGCGTTTGTTAAATACTTTTAACAATACTGTTCTATAGAAATTAGATTTGTCTGTGAGATACGCCTATTTTATTCATTAAGTACTCTCAATTTCCTCACAAGGTGAAAGCTTTAAA
Organism: Drosophila melanocephala; assembly: GCA_037043625.1. Lineage (NCBI taxonomy): Eukaryota > Metazoa > Arthropoda > Insecta > Diptera > Drosophilidae > Drosophila > Drosophila melanocephala. The sequence goes on along the minus strand of JBAMBD010000523.1, from coordinate 2,382,784 downwards.
AGCAGCTTAATTTACAGAAGTGACTAAGTTCGTTGATGCAGAAATCTTATAGTTATTATGATGGATTATTAGATGTAAGGATAGATATATGATAATCGATTATTGTGCAATTTGTGCATTGGTATTTATTTAGTGTGCCAATGGAATTATTGCTTGATAATGAAGGGAAACTAAACAATAATAATGAAGAAAGCTGCAAGATTGGCTAGCAATTCTAAGGCTGCATTCCCTCTTTAGCAGCTAGTAGCGAACAGTTAGCTGTTATCAGTTAGCCGTTAGCAGCTTCTGTTCCAGTCAATGAAAAGGCAAATAAATGCGAAATCTGTTAAGCTGAAACTTGAATATAATCTCGTGGCACGTACAGAGTGGTACGACGATGACGATATGTGTATACATGTATTATTTGCATTAGCTTTCCAATTCAAATACAATAACTGCAATACAATAAAGAAGAAGCTGGTTAGCTGGTGTTTGGACATATGTACATAAATAGCTATTTGTATATGTATATGTATATGTATATGGTATATTGTATAGTTATTTGTTGTTTGGATTTGTGTTTGTGTTTGTGTTTGTATATTGTATTTTGGTCGGTGGGCGGACAGTTGGACAATGCCGAAAGTTGACATATGTGTGTGTGTGTGTGTGTGTGTGCATGCTCCAAAAGAATAGCATTGCTGGTGACAATAAAAAACATACGCACTCACACACTAACATAGATGGAGATAAACTAAAGCAAACACAACAAGGCACAAGCCAAATACGTGTAACTTAGGCAGCTGGATATAGATAGAGAAAGAGAGAGAGAGAGAGAGAGAGAGAGAGAGAGCGAGGGAGAGAGAGAAAGATTGACTCGGGAACCTAAACAAATATGCAGCAAGCCTGTCAGCACGCTAGATGTGAAGCTAAAGTCCTTGTTGGATCTGTAGCAACAGGAATTGCCTCTATTTGTCTTCATTATGCTTTCTTTTCTTTTTTTTTGTTACCCCTGTAAAGGGTATTCTAATTTTGTCATGAAATGTGTAACGCATTAAAGTTGACGGATTCGAACCCCATCAAGCATATGAATTCATAATCAGCATCAGTAACCGAGTCAATGTAGCCAAAATTTGTTTTTTGATTAAAATATGTATTATTTACAATGATAAACCAAACTTACAGATGTTCCTTATACTTGAAAAAATATCATCATCGGACCACTAATAATATAGTGTATAGTATTTATATATAATATAATCTACACAAATGTAAAATAATCAGTTTACAGACAGTCGTTAGACAGAAAATATATAAATATAATGCTTTCTTTTTTTAAGTACAAATACATAATCATATTTGGAGCGCCGGTCTAAAATTTAGATGTAAGCCGATTAACTCCGGTCAATAAGGGTATACAATCTTCGGTGTGCGTTCTTTCTCTTCTTTTTTTATTTTATTTTTTTAGCTTGACTCTAGACGACCAGATTGATTCTCATTATGGAGCATTGAGTGCGTTTCGCATGACATTTGACTTGCTTTGAAAACATTTGTAAACTAGTTATTATTGACTCATTTATATAAGTAAACCGATAAGTCGATATCCGACAAAAAGAAAGTAACAACAGAAAGCTAATGACAACATTTTCAAAAGAATACAAAATAAAGAATTTAAGTATTATATCAAGCAAAATAAATTATCAATTTAATTGTGGTTTAAATGCTCGTATTCTTTTGTATTACAAATTTTAAATGTATAAAGACATAAGCTTGTAAGCAAATCTGGCTAAATTTTTATTTTACTTTAAATAATTTATTTTACAAATAAGTTTCATAATAAGTGCATAAGCAGCTACATACAACTGTTGAGCAAATTTTGCCATTTTATATATGACTTAAACTGTTAAATGGAATTTGCGAATAGCTTCAACAACTATTGCTGCAAACACGAACAGGGTGAGTGTTAGTCGAGCGCCCTGTATCAAATGAGATGACCACTTGTTTATAATTAAATATTGGCAACTGCTTTGCATTTTTATTTAGCTAAGCGCTTCTGCCAACTCAGCTCTTTTTTTGGCTAGACATGAAATTGCCAAATATTGTTCAACAGTTTTAAGGCTGTGTCGTAAAAGCAGAAGCCTCTTCAGATTTACTAATGCTCGATTGCTGAGCTGGCAAAAGTTACGGCAGCTTAAGTTGTTGGCATTATGAAAAACACTTGACAGCCAGCCTCCCTTCTCAGCATATTGAACTGGCTCTGGCCAGTCCTAAGTCAACATTCTGGGACATCCTTCAACACTTTCAGGATAGACAGAGAGAGAGAGACAGAGAGACAGACAGACAGACTGAAAATGTGGGTCTACCTTTTGCGGTAATAAGCTGCAATTTGGTTATAACACTTTTAACGGGTTAAATGGGACAGTTGGTTTTGTCGTCTGTGCGCGTTAATTTTCTGATAAATTAAATGAAAATGCAAATGTAAACGTAAATGTAAATGCATAAATAAAGAGCTCATTAAATTCTATTGCATTGCATTTGCATTCCGAGTGGGGCCCATTTTAAAATACAAAATAAAGAAAACAGTGGGAATCAGGCAATTTGCTGTTGTTACTGTGTCATTGGGAAAAGCGATTGAGAAATGCTTGCAAACACACAGAATGCCATGTTCTATGTCAATTTCAATATTAATTTCCTGTCGACTGGCTTTGTGCGCTTTCCACTCACTTCTGTTGTTGACTGTGTGCTTCCCATTGTAAGATTTCGTCTCTCGATGGCTCTGGCTGTCCATATCAAGGGCATGTACTGCAATGTTTTACTTCCTGGACTTGAAGTCGTTTACTGCTACTGGATAGTTTAAAGAAAACAAATGTGGAATAATGGTTTATCGTATATTCCAGATTGCACTGTATCTTTAACGTGTTAATGCCTTGTTAAGCGTTTAATGACAATTGCTACCAATAGGCAACAATACCGTCACATGACACAAAAGCAATTGAGAAATTGTTTGTTTGTTTTATTAATTTAAATGTGTTTTATGTGAATTTGTAAATATTTTATGTATAATATTACCAAATATATTTTTTAAGTCATCCCATTTATATTTATTAAACTATTTACATTGTTTGTTTGTAGTCATGTTAGTAATAAATCTTAAATTATATTTACGACATCCAAAATTAATGAAAGAGAAATTCAATCACTTTTAATAAATTTGCAGCAGAACAAGGAAAACAATTAAGAATGCTGTTGTCTATTGCTCTCGACTACGATATACCCTGATCCCAGCTCTTAAATGTTCCAAATTCTCCATTAAAAGGAATTGCTCTCATTTGTTAGCAAATAACTTGTGTGCGTCCAATCCGGTCTTAAAGAAATTCGGGCAGTTGATCAATAATATGTCAAAATAAAATATATATTGAGTAGAAGGCTATCGAAAATCGAAATGTATCGTTATTCGATATGCGCGAGGAACATATGCTCAAAATTTGAAGTGTCTGAGATCTGCTTGTTCATACAGACAGACAGGCGAACGGAACGACAGACGGATAAATATGGTATAAAGGGTATCAAAATAAGTCGTTAAAATTTGAATAAAGAATAGTATAATATAGTATGAATAAAGAACATGAAATGAGCTTCTGAACTGAAGCACTAGCGACACATTACACAGTACACACTACGAATTAAAGCGCAAATTTAAGCCACAGCCGCAGGCAAAGCCAAATCCACATTGCGATTGACAAAGAGAGTTGTGTGTGTGTGTGTTTGTGTGTTTGTGTGTTGGTGTGTGTTTGAGTGTGTTTGAGTGTGTTTGAGTGTGGCTAACTTTTGGATGTCTACTGCATTTTACACTTCATCATTGTCATTGTCATTGTCAACTGTCAGCTGCCAAAGGCATGATTGAGGGGTTGTGGGGATTTGTGTAGCACACATTACTCATACGCCGAATGTGCGCAAATATTTACTTAGATATCGCCAATGCGCAGCCGTACGTTGTCGGTTTGTTAATGACCGCAGATCAGGCAGTGTATCCGAGAGATACTTCGCAGCACATCAAATTAGGCCCGAATATTTGCCCAACACTTTTGGGATATCGCGTTCGCACACACACATACAAACACACACACTGAGGCAGGTGGGTTTTGGTTGCAATGGCTTAGAAGTTGGCGGTGCAAACGCATCTCAGCCAAAAGGCAAACAAATACAATTCTATTTGAATTGTAAGCATATTGACCGAAGTGGGCTAAACAGGATACAAGGTGAAGATTGGGTTGGGTTGAATGTGACTGTATTTTTTTAACTCTCTCTCGCTCTCATTTTGATCAGCTAACTGTGTGTCTCAATAAGCTGCATTGGCATTAAGTAAATATTAATCTGCAAACGACGATGACAACGATTATTGCCCTACTTGCCAGGCAACAAATCAATGGAGTCTTCAGGGTTGCTGCTGCTGCTTCTGGCTGCCAAGTCAATTGCACTTACAACATACCTTCACACAGCTTATAGGCAAATAGAAATCAATTTGAAATGTGAATCACGTGCCGCCCCATGCTGCAAGCAGCAACCAGCAACCACTTGCAATCGCTCTAATTTTCTGTGACATCAGAAGCAGTAGCTGTCTTGTTTGCATTCGATTGCCTTGCTAAACATGTGCAGCATGAATTCGTGCATAAAATGCATGACTCAATACGGATGCGACTTATCTATCTATCAACTTACATATATTCTACAAATGCGCTCACAAATATATTTGGGACAGGCCGTCGAACCTACCTATTTAACATCAACTATTAATACTAGGCATACCATGTATTTCGGTTAGCTATTTAAAAAATCATATGATTGGATAAGAAAGATTACCTGTATTCAATCTTAATTCAACTTCTCTCATTATACGCCGGAATCATTGAATATACTTCCGCGATTTTAAAGGTATATCATTCTAATCGAGAGTTTACATATCCATGGTTTTGGGGGAAGAGAGGGAATTATAATTTACTTTACTTTTAATATTACTGATTATCTTTAAAAATTTAATTAAGATCCTTTGAGAACGAGTAGCTTATTTTATTTGATGGATATTTAAGGACTTGGCTTTGGGGTGCCTCCTAGTCGAACTTGTCCTACATAGCATTTTTACTTGTTAAATTATTAATAAGGAACAAGTTGAACTTAAAGATAAATGAACACCTTTTTTATTTATGGAGGATTAACTGCAACAACATGCGCTTAATAGTAACAGCGTTTTGCATAAATATTAATTAACATTTGAAGCGATGGCATTAAGAGAAGAAGTCCTTAGGCAAAAGGGAGCCAAAGGACAAAATTATAATATCACCTTTCCGTGAAATATGTATCATCATTATGTCCCTGCCAAAAAAAAGTAACAAAAAAAAACTCGAAAAGAAGCCCAACAAAAGATATAATAATAAAAATAATAAAAATGACAGGAAAAACAGAGAAAACAGCAGAGAAAAATGACAATCGATAAATTCTCGCGTTGCACAGTGGAGCATTTTAGTAAAAAATGCGAACAGGTAGTTTCCGTAACTTACAAGTAAAATATCTTATACCTGAGTGAGATATTGCTGATTTTGTGATTTTAAATTTGTATTTTGGATACAACATTTTGTTTGATTAAATTCTGGGTATATGAGCTCCATAGTGCGTAGCCTAGGGAATAATGTAAAATATTTCTGCTGCCATTGGAGACTCGAATGAAGACAACGACAAAGTCAAACATGCATATTATTGAAAGGACAAACCTCAACCGCATTAAATCACAATTATAGATCAATCAATGCGCCAACTCATTAGCATAGGAGCAAAGTAATCTAAGCCCATTGTTGTTGGCAAAATCATCTCAACTTGTTTAGCCGCAGAAGAAACAGCAACAGTATTAGTATGTCAAATGATAATGAAGTCCTTAGGACTTAAAAACATTGCCTAACGAACCATATAGCTTAAGATTACATGCATCTATTTAAACGGTTCGTCACGGCAAGCACATAGATGGTGAGAAGCGCTTTTCAACGAATTCAGAAGCCGTTTAGTTATAGGTTTATGATAATCAGACAATTACTTCTATTATTATCATAAGCAAAACACAAAAAGGATAAACAAAAAAGGAAAACAAAAAAAAAACAAGAAAAGAGCAGAATCCTAAACAAATATGCAGCCAGCATGAGATGAGCTAAAGTTGGTGTTGATCTAAACCAACAGGAACTGCCTTTATTTGTCTGTCTTCTTGCGACAGTAGACAAGAGATGCTTATGTTGTTCAACAATGTTCATCACCATCGAGCATTAAGTGTGTTTCGCAAAACACTTGACTCGTTTTCAAAATAATATCCAATACAAAAAAATAAGTAAGAACGGCTGTCTTACTCATGACGAGGAATGCATACCCTTCTAGACCGAAGCTAATCTGCTGACATCTAAATATAGTCAGCAGTTTGATATATTATTACATTTATTTTTTACGTTTTATGAAAATTGCATTTAAATGATTTCCTTTTACGACTACCATAGTTGTGTAGTTATATTGTATCTGAGAGGGTGACATGTATGTTTACGCCAATCTGGATCCAAAATTTTAATGTTTATTTCTCAGTTTATGGTTCCTATAACAGCTACATAATGTACTGATCCGATCTGGTGGCTTTTGATGTTATAAGTCACTAAGCAAACATATGTATATATGCCAAGTTTCATCTTTCTCTACCAAAATAGCTTCAAAACTGAGGGAGTTTTGTTTATCTAAGGCAAGAAGGACGGACAGGGTTTCACACATTTTTAATTGCGTTACACATTTCATGACATATGGAACCGAAATCTGTTGGCCATGTTCTCTTACTCTGTGAAGGAGCTTAAAAGCCAGTACCGCCAATCTCGTCAACAAAATTTGATAAAGCACGCATTAAAGTTTTCGAATGTTAAGGTTCTTCACACATACGGATTGTGATACTGTCATTGTGATACCGACATGAATGTTACGTGTCCTGAAATTATTTAGCTACCTGTTCTGGTGAGAAGATTTATGAAGCACTTTTAGATTACATGGTTGGTAGAGTTTTCGATTTTTCGATTAGCAATGTAAGTATGAGTCTGAGTGAATGTATTTAAAGAAGATAGAGATATATGGAGTTGTTTCCCCTTTCCAGTTGGCCAAGTCACCAAATGGTTATTTAATTTGTTGAGAACTTTGCTTAACTTGTAAGTCTATCCGTTCGCCTGTCTTTCCGTCTTTCTGTTCGTGTTGTAGGTGCATGTAGCATAATTTGTGGCGCCAAACGGTTGACTGCTTGCCAAATGTGTGGCTTTCAAGCTTGTGTGCGTGTGTGTGTGTGTGTGTGTGTGTTGTGTGTTTGTGTGTGGAACTAGACTCATGTGTGTAGGTAGTGTTTGTTGCGGTCGCTTAAGACAAATGAATTTCGATTTAATATTTAACGAAAAACCACAAAAGCTACCACCAAAAGTGGCAAACTAATTAAAATTTAGATTTTCAAGCGTATGGAGCAAAAAGTCGAGCCAGAAAACAAGCTTCCTTGCCCCAAAACTCAAGTTTTCCCAAATACCAGCTAAAAGCTAAGTTTATCAAGGCCAAAGATATTAAGTGCAATTACAGATAGACAAGAAACCAATTAAAGATTTTATGTAAATTAGATTACGGCATTTATTTGGTATCTTTTATAGCTAAAACTTCTGGCAAACTAATTAAAAATTTAAAATGAATTCTTTTTTTGCAAAAGCGTATTATTATTCAAGCCGTTATGTTTGTAACAGACAGAAGAAGATGTTTTTGCGCTAATTTACAATAATACATACATATATACATATATATTTATATACATACATTCATAGTATATCTGCAACAAGATCTCTCGATTTCAGTCTGATTTGTAATATGCTCATTTGCCTAATCGAATTATCAAATATTTGATAAATATTTATGAGTTCAAGAAAAGAAAGATTGATATCTTAAGAATTGAATGAAACTATTTATTAAAGCAGGTTTTATTGAGACTGCATTGCCAGTATTTCCAAGTAAATGTGAATGTGCCAAAGAAGTTTATATAAGCAACTATAAACTTTACAACATATGGCAAATGTCATAAGTATCATATTCTCTAAATTAATTAGAGTCATTCCATTTGCATACTAAGTTTATTACCTGGCCAAGAACGTGTCCAACTTCTGCACTTCGGCATTTGAGCAAGGCAACAGCACAAACATTGTGGCAAACACAGCACCGAGTGAGGGATTTTGTGGTTTAGGGCGCAACTCACCTCACAAAGTTGAGTTCACATTTAGCTGTAGCATCTGCCGCTTCTGTTCGCCTGCTTCGCCGAGTTGGAATGAAGCCAACATTTCACATTTGGCCAAAATACGGCTGCTCAACTCAGTTCGGTTCAATCAGTCATAAATATTGCATTGCTCGATTTACACTCTGAAAAACCTATATTTAGATCATAATCATTTCTTACTATCTGTCAGTTTGATAAATTGATGTAAATTGAGTAACAAATATTGCAATCAATACAAAAACTGGCTCATGCAATATACACTACGGATAAGATATACTGATAAGCATATTTAAATCAGATCCAATTTTTCATGTGCAGATCATAGAAAATATTTTTGAGAAAGAAGAGATACAGATATTGATATTTGAGCAAGGATATATTACTTAGGTCTTCTGGTCAGGTTTGACCATTACTTTTTACACTTTTTTCTTCTGGTCAGGTTTGACCATTACTTTTTACACTTTTTATTAATGACCTCACGTCAATATTACAATATTCACGTATTCCTTTTTACGATAATGATGGGAAACTTATTCTCACGTGCATCCGATCCTCTTTATCATACTCTCTCTTCTTTAATAAAATTTCAGTACTAACATATCTCAGCGAAATCTCTTAGAGATTTGTCTAGCTTTCCATTATTTTTTTTCTTTTGCTTTAACACTCTTTATTATTAAATAACTAAAGCTCAACGATATTTTGTCTGATTGGGGTTTTCTGAGTTTTCCCAATCCTTGCAACGAAAGTTGGACCATTTTACATTTTATTATCCCCATATTTTTTTAATTTTAAATGAAAATTAAATTACCCATTTTTGATTGTATATTATTTAAATTGTTGCTTGAATTTTAATTTTAAATTTTATTTGAAATTTGAATTTTTTTAAATCTTCGTTAAAAATTGTGGACTGTTTTTGTCCACACAATGTAAGTAGATATTTGAGAAACCAAGTTCTTAATTAACAAATCATATAAAATATTTGTATTATCAGTACAGGGTCGACAATGTCAAGTTGCTAACTACATATTTTAGTTAAGTTTTATTATTATTTTATAATAAAATACATCAGCAATTAAATGCGGGCATTCATAATTTAAACCTATATTCAAATGAAGCTTATCGATTTCAGATATTTAATATTTGCTCATTAATTAAGTTAGCTGCATGCTATTTTTATTATGAATGTTTCACTTGTGTTTCACATTCAAATGGTGTAGAAACATTAAAATAGATACCATGTCCCCATGGAGAGACTGGACGAGACTAGAATAAGCTACTTGGTCGAGACAGAGAAAGATATGATTTAGATTGCTCGTTGTACCCGGACACAGACTGTCCAAAGCTGCTCGCTGCTAATCCCAAAGGGAGTCATAATTTTTTATGCTAGCGCCGCTGCTTCACTTGACCAACTGGCTGACAATTGAGAGCTGCTGCTGCTGCTGCAGTTGCATCATGTGGCCATGGAGCGACAAGGGATGAGGATGGGAATAGCCAACGGAAAGCGGGTGGAAGTCAGCTCACATATAAAGTATTGTTGAGAGGATGAGAGCTCGACGTAGATTTTGTGTTGCGCTCTTGTAGTTGACATAATTATGTTGCAAAATATCGTTGCACATTTCAACTTTCTCTCAGACTCACACACCCTCTAGGTGCATGGTATAGTGTGTGTGTGTGTGCGATGATATACGATGTATGCGTCAAAGCCGACACTATGGCGCTTTAGCGCCCATTCTAAGAGTTAAATTTTGAAATGCTCAGATTTATGATGTATTGCACGCTGTGCATATGTGCTTATACTTCTGTGTGTGTGTTTGTGTGTGTGATGTCATAATTTTATTTGTGATTTTGAGAGCATTCATATCTATTGCTGTACTATTGCACTCATGTCTTACCCTCAGAAAGGATCGCCCTGAACTGTTGTAAATTAGAAATAATTTAACATTTTTTAAAACATTTTTTTTGTATTTCTTCCAGTTTGGGTGTCGGATAGGGTTCAAATTAGGGTCAACGATATATTCTCGTTGGGCTCTATCATCATAGATGGGATATCAGCAACTGAATTAATATTATGCCAAATTAGTGTTGGAAAATTCGATATACAAGCTGGAAAAATAAGGAAATTATGCCACTTTTAAAGCAGTACTTGTTTTACTGGCCGTCGACCATTTGGTCGATGGGCCTGTGCAAAGCCGGTATGTACTTAAAAATTCTATTATAAAGAGAGTCAAATTAATTGATTGCTCAACTTGGATGGCTTGAGAGCACCATAATTGATAAATCAAATTACACTTAGGGGAACACCGTCGTTACAAACACACACACACACACACACAGATACATATGTTCACGTATTCAGCTTATATATACATATATCTACATCTAAGCTTGACCGTAGTCGTATACAGTTTGCAGCAGCTTGTTAATAATTGAATTGAGCACACTGAACACTGAGTTTTCCACCTAATGAAATACAATAATCGGTAATGGGATTTTATCCCGAGGCTGCAATTTGCCAACAATACTGCAAAGCACCGCAGTTGCTCATTTCTTTTGTTCTTGGAACTCAGATGAGTGCGTTTCCGGGTGTGATGCGGGGGGCATGCCGCGGGCAGTGTTAGCCAAATTTGCCATTCGTGTTGGGACGCTGGCCAAAAGCAGACGGACGAGCAACTCAAGTGTATCATGGAGTGTGTTTTGAATTCTCGCATTTTCATCTAAAGCAACGGATGGAAGATTCAATAAAATAAAACTGAGTGCAGAGTTTTTAGAGAATTGCTCATCTGTTTCTATCTCTCATAAACATAAATTAAGCCGCCAGCAGCTATAATTGCTTTTTGGTAGCGGACACTAAGCTGATCCCGCGACCAGTGTCATATGCATATGCGGAAAGAGTCGGCTGCTAATTATTTATACTCTACATGCAGATAATAGGGTCTTATTAGAATTTCTAGCGGATTTCTGACGTATTTTAATTGCTAACCAAAATATAACACTAGCAAAAGGATGTGCTCAAATTTAAAAAATTTAGCATATTTTTTTTATCCATAAACCTAAAATGTATTACAAAAGAGCTATAAATATATATATTTATATAGATATATATATATATCTGGTTTTCAAGTAGAATATATTGTATTAAAAGTGTAGCATCAAAAGCCATTACAGCATTCCTCACCCATCGCTAAAAAGAGCAGCGTTGCAGCACTTTGGAGAATGAGTTAAAATCGAGTACAGAAAATTGAGTGCAGTAAAAATTATAAGACTTCATAGCTTTTGTGCTTATGTGGGTGTGAGTGTGTGTGTGTGTGTGTGTATGTGAGTGCTGAGCGAAGTTGTCGAAAGAAATTGTTTACGTTTTTCAAGTTTTTCAACAACAGCAAGAAATGTTTTCTAGCCTCTGAAGAGCAAGGAATTTCTAATTGTATCTGCAACTAAGAACAGGCGACATTTCATTGTCCACAACTTGGCTAAGGAAAGTTTGCTCCATGTTATTTGCTTGGACAATTTAAATTAAAACAAATGAACTGTCAACGAGATTTGTGGTTGAATACTTACTCGCATCATTGCTCCACCGAAAACTTTAAACTCAAATCTATTTAATTGTCACTAAAAAGTTTTTAGTTTGTGAGCGAATTGAACTATTTGTATAAGTCACTGTGAGCGATAGAGTCCTATATGTATATATATATATATATATATATATATATACTATATATATCCTATACTAGGTGTAGAAAAAGTTTACTTTGTAATTTCAATAAAATTGATTTCCATTTAAAAAGGAATTTTCTATTAAATTTGGTGTAGTTTAGACAAAGTTTTGGCAGTGGAAAGTTTGGACCCATTTCTTTTGGGGCATGTATAGAAAAGATATAGTTTAAATTGGAATACGCTAGCTTTTAGGGACGAACAGACAGACAATCGGGCAGGACATGGCTTTATCTACTCGTCGCTGATCAAGAATCATTTTTGTGGAATGTTTAGGGAACATTTTATTTCGACATTTTTAAAGAGTTTAAGTATAACTAGCTTGTTGTCGTAATCGTGCCCGTCTTAAGTGCTAACTATGTTTTTATTTTGTTGTGTTATATGGAGTTAGTTGTAGTTGTAGCTGTAGCTGTAGTTGTAGTTGTAGTTGTAGTTGTAGATGTAGTTGTAGTTACAGTTGTAGTTGTAGTTGTAGTTTTAGTTGCAGTTGTAGTTGCAGTTGTAGTTGTAGTTGTAGTTGTAGTTTCAGTTGCAGTTGTAGTTGCAGTTGTAGTTGTAGTTGCAGTTTCCAGTAACTATGGCAGCTCAACGCAATAAGCCTCATCACGGCTTTCTCCCTTTTTTTTGCTGCCTGCCAAATACTTGCTCCATAACGGCAACATTACAATGTCACGTAGGTTAGAGCAGCTCTAAGCACACTGTGAACAGCACTAGCAACTTGTGAAAGTGCTCAAGTGAAGAGAGTGACCGACTGGCAGATACCCAGCACTCAGCTGCAGCCTTAAGCGACGGTTTTATCATTTTTTCGTTTTTCTTTTGACACAAACGATGTCAAATGAGTCTGATTCTGTTTCGGTTTAGCATAATGCCTTTTTTCTTGTGCTTTTTAGATTGTTGCATACGCCTGCGCACACTGATGATACTCATTGAAGACGAGTAGATGGCATAACAACAAATGTAATGAACAGCAAAAATGTTGGCCAAGCCAAAAAACTGTAAATAAATATTTAAACTATTTGTGACTTTATTAACTTTGCTCAAGTGGAGCAATTTATTGCATACATGCAAAAAAAAGCAACAAAATAGCAAAAATTACATCAACAGAGAGCAACTTTTGTGCAGCCTGGCAAAAAGAATATAAAAAAAAACGAAATAGAAGAAAAATCCAACAACGTTTAAGCCTGGCCAAATAGTTTTAGTGCCCCCAGGAAGTATGTGCCATGCTACGAGTGCTGTGCGGCCCACTGCAGACATCTCCAGAGGAGCGTGTGTTTGAGTGTGTGTGTGTGTGTGTGTGTGTGTGTGTGATGTGTGTGTGTGTGTGTGTGTGTGTGTGTGTGTGTGTGTGTCTTTTGTTGTCTATGCTGCGCTTGTTAGCCTTGATGTTTACTTTACTGGCCGCTAGAACGCAAACATTGCGCATACGCTGCGTGCCACATGCCACATGCTTCTCGCCGCTTACTGTGTGCCAATGGATGCATTTAATTAAGTTGCCGCATCGGGGCACCAAGCGACTTTAAATAAGTCACGCCTTGCACATGCACATCTTGCCTGTGGGTGTATGTGTGTGTTAATATACACTGACGGAAAATAACTAGGAAATCCGTAGGCGCATTACAAAATTGAATTAAAATATATTTGACGATTGCACATTTGGTGTCACAACGCAACCGTAACTTTATTGATTCAAATTCAGAACCTGAACCTAACCCAGTTGATATTTCAAGCAAGGTAAGCCTTTCTGTTAAATAACAACTATACATTTTAGGGACAATAATTTAATTAATTAAAAACCAACATATAAGTGCAGTGAAGAGCTGCACTCTCATATTTTATTTTACTCTGACCTTACCTGAAATTACATATTAGTATTATCTTATCAGCTGAAAGATGAGTATAGAAACAACGGATAGATTTTTTTTCTGTGTATGTGTTTTGTTAACTGCATGTACATTCAGGTAAGTAGCAGTCTAATTGGCTAACCAGCATTGGACCAGGGATCGACTCCGACTTCGACTTGGCTGTGAAGCTCAATGCAAGTATTCACAATGTCGATAAATAGATACTGAGAACTGTTTTAAGGTCAAGCTAAGCACTCGCCCGAGCACCCACTTAAGAAATGAATATATCCAAAAGGGTTTCCATGTCCTTCCTTAAGACTTGACTCTGGGCAATCTATGTGTTACATACATATATGTCTAATAAATAATATCTTAAATTATTAAGAGTTGCTATCTACTATGGAGGATTAAGAGTAGCTAACTTAAAAGGAAGGGCACAATCGATACTTTTTTTTGGCACATATTGCCCAACTATGCTGCTGTATTAGAGTAGCTTTGAATATTTTGGTTTTTGCTCACAAAATACGTGTGTTAAACAGCTGCCACAGCAACTAGTTGAGGCATATGCATATGTGTATATATATAAATAAATAAATATATATACGTGTATATATGTATATACACTCACACATTACATTTAGGAGGTGTTGCTTTTACTTAGATCCTTCAACTATGGGTGGTAACTAGGGAGTTAAGCCAGAGCAAAAGCGAAAGTGAAAGTCATCACTTTTATTTCATACAATTTTTATTAGGCAACCATATTTCATTCACTTAGGCGAGCCGCCAAAGCGTTGTCTGTCAGCGCTCGTCGGGTCGAGACAGTGCGGTGAGGGCGGGCCGAGGGGCGTGTGGCATGGCAATGTGAACCGGCTGCATTTGTAGCTCGACACTTGGAAAAAAATCACAAGTCCTCGCTTTGAGGCCGCAGTTAAGGATTTTCTCCTTTTATATACACAGTCTTTTCATTTCTCAAACGCAAATTGCAATTATATAGACAAAAAGAAAAAAATGAAAATAAAAATTTAAAGAATATATCTCGTATTCTATGCAATTTATTTTGTGTTTTTCCCTATGGTTTCCTTACTTATTTCTTAATTTTCCCTGATTTAATTGAGGAAAAATAAAAAACTAAAATTTCGTTGTGTAAAAAAATTGTCTTGCATCCATTTCATAGAAAAATTTCAAATTTTGGTTTTTGTATTCTTTAATTCAGTGGTATAAGTGTCATTTTTTTTCATTGTACTCTTGGTCGTATGCGCTCTATTTGCTTTTACGACACGTCAGGGCCCGGACTGCTATGGCTAGGGCCCGAGCAACAATGCCATTAAACATGTAGACCTACCTCCTCCAGTCTTTCAGGTTGAAAAAAAAAGTGTCGCAATTGTTACATAAATTATTCACGTGTTGCGAGTCGGGGACATTCTCCGGCACGAATCCGTATCCGCTGCGAGCCGGTGTAAAAACTTTCATCTAAAGAGTTGGCAATGCTGCTTACATTTCTCACCCCCCAACCCACCCTCTCCGCTTATGATACATATCTCGAGTATGACTATGTATGTATATATGTGTGTGTGTGTGTGTGTGTGCGTGTGTGATTCTTTTGCTTTCCATGTCTTTATATTTTCCTACATATTTCATGAAAAATGTCAAGTCCGTCTGTTAGTTTCTTGATTTTTTGCATTTAAACGAGTCTGCGAAATGCGTTCTTCAGTTAAAGCATGTTTGCCGCCAGGATGTGTGCAAAGCAGAAATGAATCCCAGGAATGAATCCTTTGAAATACGTTTATAAGCTTAGATCAGCTTTTCATATTTGGCCATCTGATTGCCAAAAGTTAAAATGATACACTGATCTGAATTGTTATTAAATTAAACAAAAAAAAAAATAGTTTTTTTTAACTATTTATTATTATCAGTTTATTAAATTTAAGCAAAAAGAAAATTTGATCAAGCATCTGGAAGCTCATTTCCCCAGTTGGCAACAAAGTATTTTAATTGCCAGCTCATTCATATTTAATTTGGCAAGATTTTCAATTCAAGTACGATTTAAGCAATTATGAAGTCTTTCTGGGCAACAAGCAAACAAACTGGCCGCATAAATTAGTTGACCCAAAGGCCGAATGTAAAGAGCGGTAAGAAAAACTTATTTTTTTGTTGTTGGTTGCAATTTGCTTTGTTGTGGTTGCTTTTGGCTTTCCCTACCTTTGTGTGCGTTCTTTGTTGTTGCTCTTTTGTGTTGTCGTTGTTGTTTGTCGCTGGACCACTGCACCACTGCTGCTGCAGCAGCCATAAAAACAATAACAACAATAAATTATTCATATTCTTTTGACCAGCGAAGGTGAAAATAGAATTCGCCTAAAAGAAAAAAAGAAAAAAAAAAAGAACCCGAACAAAAGCGACAACAAATAGAATAACCAAAGGCACATTCAGTATCACATATATACATACATAAATATGCAAGTGTGTCACATGACCACAAATTTGTACGATTTAAAGGTGCAAGTGCTTTTTATAAACTTTTTTTCTATTTTTTTATTTTTATGAAAATTGACGAATAATCTGTAAGAGAAGATACGATATTAAGTTAATAAGTCGTCGAATTATAATTACTTTACTCAATGGAAAAGGATTGTTTGAAGTGAAATGAAAAACATGAATTGTTGTAAGGTGAAAAAGAGCTGGCGATTAGCCGACGGATTGTCCGATGCCCAAAAAACACAAAAAAGCAAATGAAATTCTGCGTGTGTTGTCGAGTGACAAATGTGAGGGTAAAGTCCTTCAGTCCTGGCGCTGGCAACTCAAGGCCTAAACAACGATAACGATAACTGAACGTGCCCAGTCCCACAACCAGCCGCAACCCCAGTCGCACACTAGGCCAGGCCACGTCTCAATCAAATGCCAAATTGCCACACTAAATGTGGGAAAAGACAGAAATATGGCAAGAGTAGCGAAACATCATTGGCTTGGACCGCCTGGGCTGGGGCAATGACTTCTGGCAGATGGCGACGATAACAACAAAAAAAGAAAAAAATGAAGAAAAAACTGATGAAAAAATCTGATCCGATTGCCGCCCAAAAGCGCCAGCTAATGCAGGGCCAAAGATGTTGGATGCGTTGGCCATGCCCGTAAGTTGCCCCGCCCACCTGGCAAACAACTTGTGCTACATACATGCGATTTATTTTTGATTGATATTTGCGTAACTGTCAACCTCGGTGATTGATTGAAGACTTTCTCCACACACGCACATCCGTCCACACGCACACACACATAACCCCGCACACACGCACACCCCTTTTGAGCCCTTGCCTTTGCCAGCACAATGTTTGTGCACTTTTTGTGGCAGTGTGGCAAAGCTGAGACTGATTCTGAGTCTGAGTCTGAGACTGAGAGTGAGACTCTGTCTTCGGCTACACCTCTTCGACTTAGCCTGTCTGCAGTGAGCATTTTGAATAATGCGTAATACGGAATAAATAAGTGGCCTCTGTGTGTGTGTGTGTGTGTGTCTATGTGTGTCTGTGTGTGTGTGTGTGTGTGGGGGGTGTGTGTATGATAGAGAGTGTGCTTGACAGACGATTTGCATTTTGTTTTTGGAAATTGGTCGCTGACTTTTGCGCTTTGTGCCCTCTTGGCACTCGCGAAGCGAATACAGACGTAAGTATTTATGTATGTACATCAATTCGATGTATGTGCATCAATTCGATGGATATATGTATGCACAAAGGGTTGAGTGGGAGGGGAGTGGCAGGCAATTTGGAATACGGAATAGGGTTACAATCAAAAATAGTGTGCTCAAACTGACTTTAAAATTGTCCTCTTAAGTACAATGTGATAAAATAATTACAAAATAATTATAAAATAATCGATTTGAAATACAATTTTCGATTTCATTCATTTACTTTAATGTACTTTTATTACTTTAATCTGAATCTGAATATGATGTGAATATGATTTCGATATATTATTAAATTAATTGACTCGCAGTAGTCAGCAACATCATAAATTATATATTACAGTATTTTTCTCAATTCGAATCCAATTTATTCTATTCCCCCTGCCTTATTTACTCCATAGTCCGATATGCAATTTTTATGTCTTATCCCATTTTACCATGATTGTTCACAGGGCGTTTTCATCATTTATCAGAATGGAAAAAGAAAACCCGGATATGCTCTTATAAGTGATTGCCGTCGTTTGAGTTTAAGCTCTATCTCTATTTCAATCTTTCTCTCTATTTATCTGTCCCTCTTCCGCTGTTGACAACTGTCCAAGCTCGGGTATCACTTGCTGACTAACTTATAAAGTATTTACATACACACATATTACTCCATATCTACATAGATAAATGGAGGAAGGAAAAAAAAGCCGCCAAGTAGAACAACTTAATTACTGATGCAATAATTATTTGGCTGGCGCAGATGCGGTGAGTGACAAGGGGGCTCCCCCCTGGCTCTATAAATTCATTGTCGTTAGCCGCCTGCGGCTTCGTCTCGATGTCCTTGCGATTTATCTTTTTAAGCCAAAAACATTATTTTCTTTATCGTGCGCATTGCTGGCAAATCTGCACAATTAACACACTTTATGTGGCCCACTGGCAACGACGGGGGCGAACTTGAGGTGGAGCCGAGTGGGTAGGGGGAATGGGGGATTAGGGGAGTGGAGGTTGGGGGTGGAGCCATTGAGCAAATAGAACACATTTTTGTCCAACCAAATCTCAGTGGCACCCAGGCGCTGGGACAATGCGACAGCTGATGAAGAAGTCAATGCCACGGATAATTATGCTGATGAACTTGACGAGCAGTGAGCAATGAGCTGGAGGCAGGGGGGATACGGTGATGCGGGGACGCGGAGCAGCGAACTGGACCCAGTGACGCATTGCCTCATTAACGTAAAACCCACGCACTTATTTTTCAGTGTTATCCAGTGTCCTAAGCTGGAGCCGCAGTCGGAGCCTGGGTCTGGGTCGGAGTCTGAGTCTGGGCCTGCTTCTGGGTGAGTGGGGCGTGGTCACAATTTGCACGCATGTCCCATGGAAACCAAAAGTGTCTTTTAATTTGAGCGCTCATCATTTTTCAGCTGGTGGCTCCTTGGCGGGATTCTGTTGCTGCCAATCAAAGGCCACGAGAACTCAACTTATTTATCCGCTTTCATTTTTTAATTGTGCCAACGTTGCTTTTAGGCCGGCTTCTATTTGCCAGTCACAAGTAGAATATGGGGCAACAAAATCATCCATAAATAGAGCTGTTTCTGTTGCAACCAATTCCCATACCCATGTCACCCTGCTACCAACTGCTGCTGTTGCCGCCAGCCAAGTGCAATCAATCACCCAACAATTTAATTATAAATTTTGTTTTTTTAATTTTATTATGATGAGGCTTTAGTCTTCAGAGGTGCCCAAAAAAATCCATCACTTAGCGAGAAATATGTATAAGCCTATGTACATTCATGGATATATGCATGTAATCAAGATATTTTGTTTATTTATTTTTTACTTTTTAAATATATATATATAAATATATATACTTTCATAATATTACCACACGTTGCGACTCTGACTTATAATAATTTATTCATTTCTTGGTATTTGAAACTGAATTAAATCGATGTGAATATAATTCATATCATGTATACATATATATATATATATTTTATATATAAATTATATATATATATGTGCTTCTGTCGAGCACGGCAGATGTCATTTTGCCAAACAGCGAAACAATTCCCGCTCAATTCGAATTTTGTTTTTAATTTGACAGATGCGACATTTAATTGTTGACAGCTTCAGGAGTCCGTGGCCGATGCTTGATTGTGGAGGCTGCTTTGTCGTCATGAAGATGGGTTGGACTGGGGGTGGTGTGAAGGGGCGTAGGGGGGGGGGTGTGCTGGGTTACCGTAGGGTCGGCTTGTTGCTTACTGACAGAGGCAATAAATTGTACCAAGCATTGCTAAGTGAGCTACGACTGTTGTCATGCTACAGCGACACACTTCTAATATGCAAATAAATCATAAAACTGTGTGCATGTGTGCGTGTGCGTGTGTGTGTGTGTGTGTGTGTGTGTGTGTGTGTGTGTGTGCAAATGCATGTTTGGGGCATTGCCATCAGTCAAAGATGCTTAAGTGTTTCGCTATGTTAATGCCACGGCCAGGCACTATATATACACTGAACATTTTTTTGGATTTGTTTTCTATTTTTCAGAAATATGTTTCTTCATAAAAAGTTGATATGTAAATGCCAATTAGAAAACTAATATCGTAGTTTTTCAAATTATATTATTTGAAATTATAAGCGATCTAAAATGGTTGTATATGCGAAATATTAAAATACTTATGTTTAATGATAATGTAAGTAACGAAAAAAATATACACTGGAATTAAGAATACAACAGAAACCACGGTTTTCAGAAAATTATAAGCATATTTCTATTTGTTTCAGAGTACCTATTAGCACACTTTTTTTTTTTGGTGTAGTCACTTTAAGTTATTCAAATTTACTGCAAGGTAATAATTTGAGGCGAGGAATCTCTTAATTTTCTTTCAGTGTATACAGACTACCTGAGTATGCAACCTGCTACTGCACACACACACACGTGCGCAGATACTCAGGGACACTCACTTGAAGCCAGCCAAGAGACCCAAAGGAATTTTTGAGGGCCATTTACATCTATGAGTGCAGCGACCGTCCCTCTGCGTGTGTGTGTGTTTGTGTGTGTCTGTGTGTGTGTGTGTGTGGTGTGTGCGTGTGTGATGGCTGTAATACTTTGCGCTTGGCCAACACATTTATCACACATTGTGCTGCCATTTACGCAGTTTACCGTTTACCCGTATTACAATGACAACAACCTCTACTTTATCTAGCTCGTAACTGCGAGTTGTGGAAATTGTACATAAAATCCGAATTGCAATGTTGCCACACCTCTGTGCAGTGGCATGTGGCAGCATTATAGAAATTTGAAAAAAGTTAAATATGAACAAAAAAACAAACATAAAAACCAGTTGATATCTGAGCTGTGCTAATTATGTAATTTTTCGCAAATATTTGATTTATTTTTGTAAGTGCAAAATTCAAAGCTTCATAGGAAAAAATAGAAAAATAACTGTAAAGCTGCAATTTTCTATAGCCAAATGTATATAAGCATTATTACATTTAATAATATATACTGTGAAATGAATCTAAAAATTTAAAAATAAATTTTAAATACTCGCTACTTTGTTGTGGAGTACACACATTTGATGAACTTGCTTGTCGCATCACCGACATGCCCCAAATGTCCACACACACACGCACACACACATCCACTCAATCGAGCTAAGCTCCATGTGAAATCCATTTCCCGAGATTCGCTTGTAATTTTGCCAGTGCTCAAAAACATCCTATGCTGCATGGGCTCTGCAGGTGGTACTCGGCTCTTGGTTCGGCAACGAGTTGATGCGGTCTACTTAACACTAGCATTGGGATGCATACACACACACACACACACACACACACACTCAAACACATACACGTACAGAGAGCGAGATATCTTGCGGCTAAAACTGTCAACAGCTAACTGCTTTTGTTTTTGCCTTTTGCATGTTATTTTATTATCGCATTGTCCCGGCTGCCAAAAAGAGCCCATTGTAGGTGGGGTGTTGAAGGGTATAGGTTGCTGCTGTGGCACCACTCAAGTTCAAAAGTCAGCTAAGCAGCCGTAGCCATAGACATAGACGTAGATATAGACACATACAACATCATTATTGTCACACTTAACTGCGCCATTTGGAAGTGCAACTGCAGCTTGTCGACTTGTTCAAGTGCCGAATGCAAAATGCCAACGGCGAACAGTCCTCAACGTACAAGCATATACAGTGGCGGTCAAAATAATAGTATCGCTGCTTCTCAATGCATTTCATAAAAATATTACTCAATTTATGGTAATAAAATTGATTGCTTGTGTTTAAATCACATGTTCATAATTGTTTAACTATATTTGTATTTCATTATTCATATATACTACTATTATTTTGGCCGCAGCTGTATATTGCATTTGGGTGAGCAAGGGCGCGGATGGACTGAGGTGGTTTGCCCAGGGTGGGAATGGGTGGTTGGTTATAGTAGGTAGTTGGGTTATAACTCAAGTTTCCATTTGGTTGGCGATGCTCAAAGCAGATGCTGCTGCACTTTGCTGACACAGCTTGAGTGTCTGGCATTTATCTAGACTGAAACGCATTCTGTGACCCCCTCCATCGGTGACACACCTGCTGTGAAAAGAGTTTTGACAGGGACGGGTGACCAACTGCTTGCACATCAAAGTTTTCTGTTTCTCGTTTGTGTGTGCAAAAGTTTTTACATCAAATTCATTTGGTCGCTTTTGTGGTGTAAGTGAATCCCAATTAAATGCCAAAACGACTTTACAACTTTTTGAAAAAAAAAAATATATCAAAATACGCAAGCAAATAAAAACAATCAAATTTAGCATACCCTTGTAGAGCGGAGTCCTCGTCTAAATTGCATTATCAATGCAACAATTCGACCATGGCAACTTTTTGCTATAGACGGAGACAAACGGATACACGGCACAACAGAATGAAAATACTCAAGCCCGAAGAGTATACAAATATAAGTCGGCAAAAGTAAGTGCAATGGAAATTGTATAAATCTTTTGGGCATGAGTTTTTCCATAGTAATATTTGCTGAGCCGCTTATTGTGCATGGCTTCTTGTTTCTCTTTTTCTTGTGGCTTTCAAATATCATTTATAGCTGCCTGACTGACTGTGAATAGATAGAGGTGGGCAAAAAAAAAGAAGGAATTTATATATATATATATAAATTGGAAAAGAAAGACGTAACTTGTTTGAAAGTTCTATTGTGTTGCGAGACGATTTCGAGCAGGTTTCACTTGCAGCAGCACAGTTGCCAAAATCTGTGTATGTAGCTTAAGTTGTATAGAGCCACAGCCCCCATAGCCCCCATAGCCCCCACAGAACCACAAGCCCCACAGATCCCCCTCAGTTAGTTCTTAATGGTGCTTAATGTTTTGGCACACAATTTAAAGTATGTCCTTGCTACTTACACGCTCACAACAATTTTGGGGACCCGGCTCGGGCGACAAAAGTGCGACAAGACGCTTGGCCAAGATTTATTTAGCTTTTGCCTTGGCTCGGCCTCATTAATGTGGCTGTTGTTGATGTTGCTGTTGTTGTTGTTGTTGCTCTTGGCACAGCCTGCCATTTTCCAAATAATTACACATTTACATTTTCATAGACAATTTTGGCGCAATCATGAAATCAACTTCATTTCACTGCTACTACTCGTAAATAAAGTCAACACGGTTTCCGCAGGTCAGTGCGGAGTGCGAAAACGTTGGCCGGAAGCGGAAGTCAATGCTGTGACTGGGCGTATTGGCCTTGATCTGAACCTGGACTAGCAACTTCAATGCACTGCACAAAATCTATGCACTCAATTCTTAGACGGGATTTTGAAAATTTCAAATGATTCGACCTAAAAATTTGATATTATGCTACAACTCGTTTTTTAAGAATTGAAACTTTCTAAGAACAACGTTTGCCGAAAATTGAATTACAAAATAATTTTTGATTTTTTTCTTCTGTGTAGCCATGTGAATGTCACTGTCAATGCTGCTGTGCGTGTGTGTGTGTGTGTGTTTGTGTGTGAGGACTGGAGTATTTGGGGCTGCCAGCCATTGTGGCTGCTTTATCTGGGCAGCGTTTGCCGTTGATGTTGATGCCTATCTTTAAAAATACATAAATCATTCGCTGCATAGAGTCTATGTGTGTGTGTGTGTGTGTGTGTGTAATACTCCTAATGTTTGTATGTGTGTGTAATGGACATTTGGTCTAGGCTCTCATCCGGTCGTTGTAATTAATCATGGGCCAAGGCGCTGACTTAATTTTCTCTTCTTTTTGCATATTGTTTGGCACTTGTACTTTGGTATTTCTCAGTTTCGTTTACTATATTTGCTGTTGTTTCAATTGTTCTGCCCTTGTGCCAATAACAAATCGAAAACATTTATCTAAATTCGCTTAGAATCCAACCAAATAGATGTATATTCAATTTGAGCGACATTTAAGAAATGTTTTGTTTTATCTCTTTGGAGTAATGGGCAAAAGAAAATGTCCAACAACTTTTTGGGTATTTAGGGTACCTTTTTGGTCGAGCCCTTGCTGTTTATTTAGTAATTATTATACATAATGCATTAATACCATGAGCCAATCAAAGCTACACTTGAATCTACTCCAACTTTTTAGCTGAAGAGGATATTGGATCTGATCAGCTTTCGTCTTTATTTGGCTGTTGTAAGAATTTTGCTCAATTAACAATTGTTCAATTGCGGGCAGCACCACAGGCATTATACAAGTGATGATGTCCGTTCGTACAATTGATTCCCAAATTTCATGCTTAATTAAATTCCACTGGTCAGTACCAAAAAACCGCAAAATGTTATTGCAATTGCAATTCCACTTGAAGGAACTGTGGGCGCAACCCAAGTGACTGACTGCCCGCCGCAAATTGTAGTCAATGTAGCCTTGGTGTCAAGTGCGGACTAACTGTTCTAATAGTATAAATGTTTCTAATGCACGCACACACACAGAGAGAGAGAAATTCTGCCATAGAGCGAACATTTCCATAATTGTAGACTTAAGTTAAATGCATTTCGTTCTTATACTAAAAAGAGAACCCTTAGAACCTTTTGCTGATTCAGGATGATATCAAGATTTTCTTTAAGAGCTTGAGTACTTGAAATTAAATAAATTAAAAAATAAAATGTCATAGCTGAGCTAAAGAGCTTTTTGCGTCATGAATTGGAATCAAAAGCAGTTATTATTTTTATGCATTTTGTGATAACAGAGGGAAAAAAACGTTCCTCTACAAAATAAGCTCGTTTTCTCAGCCTAGTTTTCGTTTCTCAATTAAGGTGTGTACACAAGTGTTGAATTTTTTTCTGAGTGCACACTTACACACACAC
Organism: Drosophila melanocephala; assembly: GCA_037043625.1. Classification (NCBI taxonomy): domain Eukaryota; kingdom Metazoa; phylum Arthropoda; class Insecta; order Diptera; family Drosophilidae; genus Drosophila; species Drosophila melanocephala. The sequence goes on along the minus strand of JBAMBD010000523.1, from coordinate 2,357,993 downwards.
ACACACACACACACACACGACGCCCACAGCATGTATACGCAATTAATTATTTAAAGCCCAATAATCAGGCGATGTTTTTGGTTAGGGCCGGGCCAAGACGAGACAGGGGACAGGCTACACACGCTGCCCACAAAGTACACACGATTACAATTAAAACTTACAAGGCGTCGAAATGTACACACACACACACACCCCCGCACACACACAAATGCTATCGATGCTGGGGCACGCCCATTGCCGAAATGCGCAACTAGCCACGGCTGTTGTTGTTGTTGTTATTGTTGCAAGTTTATGAGCCGCACCGCCCGTTACATTCGTCATGCGGCCATTTTGTGTGGCAAGATGTAAACGCGGCAGACGAGGCAGCAACATTCCTGCTTATTGTTATGAGCGACCAAGCGACCAATTACGCTGCACGCACACACACACACACACACACACATACATACATTGAGCTGTTGTTTTGGCGATTTACCGAATATTTGAAGCGAGTGGCAATAATTTCCAAGCGGCGCCCCATTTAATGTCTACAAACAATTAGAACTTCTCTTTTTTTCTTTCTTAATTTTTACTTTTTTTTTTCTGTGATGTGCGGTTTTTGTTTGCAGGTTACAGCAAAAGCAATGTGCCCCACATCCCCATTCCCCCATCTCCCTACACCCCGCAATCTCGCTGTTTGCTAACGCCGCTTTAATTTAACAACCAGGACCAAGCGTTTCCGTTTGCGCCCTCACCCATGGCCGGGGAGCAGAGAGCTGCTCCAGTTGGAGCATTGGCTTGGCGGTCGCCTTGCTCATTTGCGCTATGTCCGCCAGCAGCCTCATTAGTCCTGCCAGCTCCTGTGTTGCCCAAAGTTGCCCGTTGCGCAGGCAAAAGCAATTCAAAACAACCATTTTTTTCTCGTATTTTTTTGCTGCTGCTTCTTTTTTTACCGAGCTTTTCTGCTTTTCTGCTTTTATTTTTTTTTTCATTTTTTTCCTTACAATTTATGCTCTTGCTTGTTTGTTGTTCTTGTAGCTTCCTGTTCAGCGTGTGAGTGAGTGTGTATGTGCGCTGCGCTCAGTGGGCAGTTTAGGTTATATTGCCAGCCTGCAGATGCGGTTTGCTCGACAGTTTGCCAGACACTTGCCGGGCAACAAATAAGCAGCAACAGCATTCGTGTTGCGACAGAACAAAAGAAAGTCTCAAAAGCTGACTTTTATTTCAGGCATGATTTGTGAAATGCATCATAATGCCAGCAAGTGAAATAGTGCACGTGCATAGCATACAACAGAAATGTACATGTCAATAAATATTTTTAACGTGACGTAAGAAGTAATATCAGAGCTGAAAAATACATATTAAAATCGTCAGTGGCTTACAAAAAGGTGGCCAAAGTGTAAAAGAATTCTTCATTTGTTTTTAATAATGTGAAGTGAGGCCAAATTCACCGCTTGCGTTCTACTCTACATAAAATCTTAAGCTTCTTGTGATGTTGAACAAATTATATAAATTTATATTAATTTTAAATGTGATTCATAATCGCATTAAAATGTTACAAACTTGTAACTATGATGACGAGTATTTATATTTTTTCAAAATCGCACACTTAAATAAATAATGTAAATATACAGATATTTTGTATTAATTACTATATTTGCGCTGCAGCATTCGATGAACCAATGGAATCAATGGAATCAATTGTAGCTCATGCAGCAAACAACTGGCAACGGCGACAGCAAAAGCCACCGCAACAGCAACTGTAATACCCCTGACACTCTGAGACCAGTCACAACATGTTCAGGTTACATGCACACACACACACACACACACGCACACACACAGGTATGCGACGACCAAATACGTGATAAAAATTATGCTACATGCAGCTTGTAAGCAATAAATCTTCGATTTATTACAAAATAATTAAAATTAATGAGTAAAAATTGAAAATACGCACGTGTCGCTTCAATATAATTATGTTTGTGTGTATGTGTGTGTGTGTGTGTGTGTGTGGGTGGGTGTGTGTGTGCGTGTGCATGTGGTCTGACTGTAACAAACAAAAATTAAAACCATAAACTTGGACAATTGGTTAGAGCTATAAATTAAATACAAGTCTCTGGTGTGGCAAGGCTCTCTGCTGATGCTGTGGCTAACAACACGGCTTTAGTGCGTGTTGATTTTCTCGATAAGAGTTGGGTGTGTGTGTGGGTGTATGTGTGGGTGTGTCTCTACTATGCAAAGCTAAATGGTGCTTTGCGTTTCTTGTTGTAATCGCTAGATGGGTATGCGTGTTATATAAGCGCGCTTCCGTTTCCGCCAGCAGCAGTGCAAAATGGCGCTTTGCACGTTAAACGCGCGCCGGGCGAACAGTGTGAGTATTTACCGTTATGCACGCATTTTAATTGCTGTATTTGTACGGAGCAGTGTACATTGCTGCCATATTTGCCCTTTCTTGTATGCGAGTGCGTGTGTGTGTGCGTGTGTATGCGTTCCGGTCATGTTGTGCTAATGATGCATGCATATTTTATCATGAGTTGCATGTGCTTTTTTTTTGTTTATTTCGTGTATAATACACAAGTTTACATTAAGTACAGCTTGCTCTTTTCATTTTTAAGGTGAATCGAACAGGGTTCAAGAATTTATCGACATGTATTCACATTGATTATAAATTCATCGAATGTTAAACAGAATAGGGATTTTTTATATTTTCCCATAGCTAGAGAGCTTCCTAGTACTTCTGGGTATTATATATGCATATGTCTATTTTGATGTTAGCATCACTTATTGGTTCTCTTTTCAACATATATACATACATGCATATAGGATAGTATATCTACGCCAATGTCTGAGTCTCTTCAGTGCGATGTGTTCATCATCGTGTTATTTGAATTATTTGTTGTAGCCTTGCTGAATGTAAATTAATTTTCTTTTAATTTGTTAAAATTACGACGAGTTCATTGCCAACATTCCTGTTGTAATCATGTACATTAATTTTGCGATGAAATGAATTTTAATCACATTTCTCATTAAATATTAATAATTATGAATAATAATTTTTTGTTGTGTGCATTTTGGAGACGGAGCTTTGATAAGCGGAGCATATAATAAACTAAATATTATTATCTAATTAAATGTATCTCTCTGGAAAATGTCCAATCAGATAAGCTTGTGTTTCAATTGAGTATATTCTGACAATTTTTTGTTATTAATATATACACGATATATAGTTGAGGACTTACTTGAGGACGGCGATACCCTAATTCGAGCAGAGGTTTTCATAATATTTTGTTTTATTTGCATATTTTTTTTTATTTTAATTTATCAAATAAATTTCCGACAATTGCAGCAGCAGACACAGCAGAAGTGCATTTCAATTTGCAACGGTATTCATTAAAGACATTGATTGATTAACTTGATTAAAATCGAAAAAACTCTATTACTACTGAAAAACAGCAAGATATGCACAGTTTCCTATTCGCAATTAGTGGCAACATTTTGCTGCTGTAAAATGTAATAAAATATTGTCCAAAGTAAATATTATTACTAGGTTTGGATTTACATATTTTTTGTTATGGATATTTTAATTATGAAGCTGCAGTCAGTTAGCAAAGCAGTCGTGGAAAATATATATATATGGAAAAATGAAAAATTCTCAAAATGTGGCTTTTTCAGTTCGATCTATAATATTTTAGCAATCGATAGTCGACAACACTATTTGCAGTGTCTTAAAAGCTGTCAGCACAGGCTAAACAGACAGAGTCGTGTGACAAACACAAATAATCAATATCGATATGAAGGAACTGTTTGTGTATCTTTTTGACAGCTTGACAAAACGAAGATATCATACTGGATAGTCTTCTGTGTGCAGGTTAAATAGTGATATGAGATTCCCGCAAATTTTCAGACTGCTATTTACCTTGCCTCGTGCTCTACAAATATATATATATATTTTTGTTGGGTGGTTGCACATATTTGCTAGACCAATGGTCAGTGGCCAGGCAAAAGTGCAAGTGCGAAAGCAATATCAACTTTCAAGTACAACAAGGACAACACTCAAATTGAAGAAACCACAATCAAAAACCAACAGCCAAAATAGAGCGCAGAAGTAAATAACAAACAAAAAAAAAAGCCAATAAGCTCAATGTGAAAAACTTAATTGAACGGATTCGATAGATGGAATTGAGAGTTGCGAGATTTTTCATTACGTATATATATGTATATATATGGCTATTAAATATGGGAATGTGGAATATTTTCAATCATGCGAAATGATTTTGTGTTTTCCGCAAGGCTTTCTCAGAACGAACAACGGCTAAAGGATTAGGTTTTCGGGAATAGTGCTTAAATCCCATTATGATTAAAATGGGAATTCACAGAATTCACAATCGAGATGACAACTCAGGCAGCAAAAGTGATTGATAAAGGTAATGCCAGTGGCAGCTTAATAAAATCCCAGTCTGCGTGCAGTTGTGTGTGTAATTTGTATTTATAACCAACAGTAATTAAGTGCAATAAGTACACATCCGATTGATATCCTTCTGGTACACATCCTGGATACTCTTGCGCTTCACCTCGAACGCAGCTGTAACGAGGCCCATATCCGGGGACCAGATCTCATTGCAGATGGCCACAGCTGCCGGCACCTCGTACTTTTGAAGCTTGCAGTTGCGGGCATGTTCGGCGATTTGCTGTAGCATGGCCTGCTCCATGATAGGCGATGAGCAGAGCTCTTTGAATGATTTGTACAGCAGGCCAAATTGGGCGGCCAGCAGTTTGACGCTGATTGGGCACAACAAGGGCGACAGTGAACTGCTTGCTGAGATCACCATAAACACAACTGTTCTCCTCCTCGAAGACCTCCTCGCTGGTGCTGTCGGGCAGCTTGTAATAGTCCTGGGCAACACAATCGCCACCGATGAACACCTCGCCCAGCGGACATGGTTTGTTCGAGACGCGATAGTTGCCCTCCTCCCAGTTGATGGGGCGTATATCGCAAATGGTTAACGGGCAGCCAGTGCGCCCATAGCTCATGTCACCATCATCTATCATTGTGGCAGCGGAGGTCGTCTCTGTGAGGATTTGCTCGTGCGTCTCAGCCGACAGTGGTGCACCGCCAGAGATCACAATGCGCAACTTGCCACCCACCAGCCTGGCGATTCGCTTAAAGATCAGCTTGTCGGCCAGCTTGTCACCTTGTAACCATCATTAGGCAAACGCACTCAGCGACCAGCTCAAAGATGTGTGCCAGCGGCAGAAAACCGATCAGTACATCATCAGGATACATTTTGATCATATCGCAGAAGCCCTTCATTGCCACAATGCAATTCCGGTGTGACAAGATCATCCTTGTACATAATGATTTGTACATAATGATGGCAATGTCATCGCACTTTGGTGACACATTCTCCTTAAGGAAAAGTCATTTAGCGGATAACTTACAGCTTAGTGTCAAATTGTGTAGCTAAGCATCTCATTTTTCTATCTTATCTATCTATGCATCCTAATTACAAACCATTTAGCGTAGATGGTATTTGTATTGAAAGCAACAACTCAGACTCAATTGGTTATATATGTGTTTATTCTTAAGCAGTATCTTTTCAGTAATAGTCAACCGAGTATCCAGTCTATGTACTTTTGTCCGCTTACCTGGCTGTCTGTAAATCTAAGTTTTATCTACCATAGCTCAGCAAAATTCTTTGATTTTTGTATCTTCAATTCTATCAGGCTAAAAGCTTTTGGATATATACATTTAAATTTTCTTATATTTAATCCATATACAATTCTTTGATTTCTGTATACATTCCTTTACTATCCATCGTATGAGCTTTTTTCTATCTGTCATAGGATCAGTATAATATAGTGTTTTTTATTCTCCTTATATTCAATCTGCCAAAAATGCTCTATTTTCTATATTTTATATTCTTTCAGCTTTTGTGTATTTAAGCCTTTAGTGCACCTATCAATATTCATTTTCTTATATATCTGTCATGGGATTACTATAATATATTCTTTTTTTTTTTCCTTTGATATATACGCATTCATCTGCTCAGCTTCCTTTTGCTCCATGTTTTATCAATACTTTGATTTCTGTATCTTCTATGCTATCAGCCTAAGAGCTTTAGAATATTTACATTTTATTTTCTCATATTCAATTCATCTAAAATTCTCTACTAACGATATGCATTCCTTCTTATGAACTTTTGATCTTTTCAGCCTCAGTCAGCTTATTAATTTTTACCTTCTATATAGAGCTGTTGATTTGCTCAAGTCCTTAACTATATGTATATAATATATATATATAAATAAATAGGTTATTTTCAAATTCCAGTCATTAAATATTGAACTCTCTCCCACTCTCCTCATGTTGCTAGACTAATCTATGATTATCTATTCTAATTGTTCAATATTTGATACTCTTAGTACTAATCATCATTAACTTTATCGTCTCGATTTACATACTCACCATATTTGCTGTGCATGCCCGTCGTAACAACTTTGGCAAAGGGCAGTATTTGGATGCACCTGCATTCCTTGACAATGGCCTCCGGTTGAATGTTGTGCAGCTGATTCTCCATGTAAATGATGGTGTTGACCTTGGTGCATTTTTCGAGCAGTGTTATAAGCGTGGCTAGCTGATGCTGCGAGATGATGACAGTGGTCACACCCGTTTCCGTTATATAGTGTCGAATGCCATTGTTGCCCAGCGTTGTACAGACTGTAACAATGGGCACTGAGTGCTTGAAGCAGCCTTGGGCGGCAATCATCCACTCAACGCGCGTCTCCGCAAAAATGGCAATATTTTGGCCCGGCGCCTGGCCCAATTCGCGTAGGCCACGCCCAAAATTTGCCGCCACGCATTCGGCCTCCGTGTACCTCTTCCATGTGTAGTCACCCATGTTGTATTTTTTGAAGAGACGTCCATTTCGCTGTAGTTCGTCCTCCTCACTGAGTATTTGCCGTGTGCCCAGGCACCGCTTGTTCGCATACGTTGTGGCCACATATTTGAAGAGCTTCTCCAGTGTGTCGATGTTCTCCTGCAGCATCTTCACGTGCACCGCTTGCGGTGGTTCCGTTGATCGATAGGGTTTCGCATGGTTTTAGCTTGGTTATCAGTTAACTTCAATTTTATTTAAATAAGATCGAATAATATTTTTACTAAGCCAACCGAGCAAACGAACACAAAACTACCCAGCATTTTACAGTTTCGCAAGGTTTTCTCCTTCTTTTTTTTGTACAAGGACCTTTTTCAAAATGGTAATCACTAGTCACAAAAACAAAATGGTTTATTTCAAGTTGTATAATTTTAAGAAGTGTCATCCAACATTTTTTTTAACAACAAAAAACCACTGAATAAACATACTTTGTTCCTTTAATATATTTTAAGCTGTGCATATTCTGCCAGCTCTGGGCTAGCGAAAATTAAATTCGCTACAGCTAGTTGTTGAATCGGCTTTGAATATGAAATATGAATACCTATTAGCTATTTCGAAGTAGAAATTTGTACCAGTATTGAATCACTGATTATAATTATCTTGTGTTGTAAAATATATGAGAAACAAATTAAATCATCAGAAGCACTTAATTAAATGCTCACATTAAATTCATCATTCTATATATAACGAGAACAAATTATTTTTGTTTGTATTGCCAAGGTTGCCGAATTAAGGGGGCATTTTGAAATCAAATACCCCATAACGAATGTTGAGGAAAACTTTGAGCTTCATATGCCAATTATTTGTATTTTTTGGTTTGTTTGCCTCGATAAGTTTGCAAAATTAAAAATTGAAATAAATACGGAATGCGATTAACTAACAAATGATGTTCAATCTTTCGTCCTAAACAAATATATTTCTTGTAAAAAATAACGCTGACTGCCTCACTGTCTGTCCGCATGGCTTTCCTTCCTCTTGTTCTCCTACTACATCTCATTTGCACCCTTCAGTGTGCCCCTTCCACAGCGCAACGTGGCCGAGGCAAGCAAATTATGTCTGCGAAAAGAAACTTTCAAGCAACTCCCATAAGTATGCAATACATTTTGCTGTATTCCGTTCGCTTTGCCTGTGCCTTTAAAGCAGCAACATAATGAAATGGCGCCCAATACACACAGACGCACAGCATCCCCGTCTTGTTTGGAGCACGTTCGCAGTGGGGCTGCTTTGAAATGTTGTTTTGTATTATAAACAAATTCACACGTTTCGAACATCGAATTTCGAACTTAAGCCGAAGCAGCTTCGTGCATTTCTCTTATTTGACTGAAGAGAGCCGAAGCATTTGTCATTCTCTTTGGCTGAGATTCGTTCTCTCGTTTTGAATGTGCACTTAATGCGAACCAGTAAATTGCTGAAGGGAACAGAGAGAGAGAGAGCGATAGCGAGAGTGAGAGAGAGAGATAGCTAGAGATAGGTTAGACAAAGAGAGTTGCGCACAAAGCACATGCTAATCAAATTACACATTAGTAATTTTGCCTTGGTTGTTGTTGCTATTGTTTGCTTGTTATTAGCAGCAGCGCGCTTTTCCGACTACATTTTGTAGATCCAACTTCCGGTAATTGGCAATTGCAATTATCACAGCTGGCTGACAGACCGTCTTGGCCCAATGTCAATTACAGACGCTGCGCGCACTTAATTGCAACAAATAAATCATAGACAGCAACATTTGAGAATGTGGCAAACAACACGGCACAACATGTTCGATTGTGTTTGACTCACAGATACCCTGTGCCCATCTCTCTCAACTAAACGAAATTCTGTAAACTCTCAAGATATTCAGTTCACTAAGCAGAGCATTTTTATACACATACTCTTACTTAAGTCTCTACAATTATTTACTTACTTGCCAGCTTTTTCAAATGCCTAAATTTACAACTTTTAGAAAATATTGTAAAATATGCTGATTATTATTACTATAATTGCTATAATCATTAATAAATGAGAACGATCAAAATGAGATTAATTTTAATGCTGCATAACGCTCGATAGTTGCTTATCGATTATATTCGATTATATGCGATATTCCAATAACGACATTTCAAAGTAACTTTTAGCAGAGGCTGGCTTATTAGAGAGGAACATATAAAATCAACTCTTTGCAGAGGCTGTCATATTATTAAAAAACACATAAGGCCATTTTTTTTTTACATATTTTTACACTTCGATATGAAAAGGGTATTCGATGTGTGGAATGCTAGAGTTTGTTTTATTGTAGCCGCATTGTTTATTGATGTTGTGCCTGTGTTCGTGAGTAAAATCTGAAAAATATTATTGGTGGGCATCGTTGACCGCTGTAGTGGACACAGGGAAACGGGTGCGTGTGTGTGTTTCAGTTGCGTTCCGCACATAAATGTCAAAAGCGCGTGTTGCTCATATGAAGCTCACGTTCTCACACATGACTACGTACGCAACACACACACAAGTTAAGTAGCTTTATATATATATATATACATATTTTTTTTTTTTTTTTTTATACATACATATGTTATATATATCATATACACATATATATATACATACAGTTGCGGTCAAAAAAATTGCAGTGCTGTTTCTCAATGCGTTTCATAAAAACATGACTCATTTTATGGTGATAATGGAATAAAAATGGTTTGGTTTCTCATCTGGGAATGTTTTAAAATAATATTAATTTTACAAATACTGAACGTAGTTAAATATAATCACTAATCAAATCTAGTTCTTAAAAATATTATTTAACTGAAGGGAAAATAAATGTTAGAATTATAAATTTGGGGGTCTTTAATTTGTTTTTGTTAAAACATTTATTAGCTACGCTAACTTTTAATATTTGCTTATCATCAGTATTGATTGCTGGTGGTTAAATAAAATGTTTATAATTTTTTATCTATATAGCATTAATTGACAGCATTTCCCAAATATATGTGAGCGCTACTATTATTTTGACCGTACAAAATATAATGCCTACACTCGGTATCACACTCACGTGAATGGGCTCATAACGCGAGAAACATTCGTCTATGATGAATGCGCACAAAGTCGCCATAAATAACATTTTTCGGCTCAGACATTTTCGGCTTGTTTGTTATTGTTATTCGCGTTTTTGTTGGGGCGTTGATATTATCCCGGAAACGAAAATCTCACGCTCCAAAAGTTTAAATGACTTAATTCGCTTGAATTTGCAGAGCGCATTCAAGTGGGCGTGTCCCGTCCGCATATCCTTGCTATTCCCTTGCGCCTCAATTTTTAGGCGCTTACCTATTGATTTTTGCTATGATTTTCTGCACGTTGTTTTAAGCTCTCCATAATTGTTTTTCCCTTTTTTCTATTCGATTGCGGTCGTTTTTTTTTCGGTTCTTTTAGGTGAGTATTGATTGTGTGTGCTGACCCAAATGTGTGTGGCTGAGGCGGAAGTGCGCTTCACTGTCACCGTCTCAATTTATGTTTGCCCAGGCACGAACTTGTGTTGTTTTTTTTTTTTGCCACACACATCGCAAAAGTCTAACACGAGATCAAACAACTGCAATGTTGAGAAAGTAACACTTAAATTTGTAGCAAGCGACAAATGTTAATACTTATCTAGAGAATGCAGAAATACTTAATGGGCTTGGCTATGCCTTTTGATTTTTTCCTAGTGCTCCAACTGAAAGCATTGCAAATTCCAAATTATGTTGGGTCGAGCTGAAATGCGACTAATAATATGGCCTAACCGGAACCAAAACAAATACCAATTTGGTTGACTCCGGATCACACCTGCCTATGCCGAAAGCCGTTCCGGCGAAAAACTAATCTGCTTAGCATCCAACATGCTTACACCTTAACAAAGCTCGTTTGGATCAGACAAATGTTAGCGCCCCGGTTTTACTGGCATTCGTTGTAGTCGCGATGAAAGAAACTTCCAGTTTATCACGCTCCTTTTTCACTCGCTTTTTTTGTTAGGATTTCCACTTTTGTTTTTTTTTTTGAAAAATTCTGCTGGGTGCGCCACACAGAATTTGGTAAATAACATAAAATGCGTCGACATTTTTGGACTGCGTTGGGCGAGCGCAAAAAAATGCAGCTAGGCAGCCTAGCAGCCCGGTAAAGTCGATAAGCTCAGGGGACAGATCGTGGGCGACAGAGTCGACGAAGGCGTGGCAAGCTTTAACTTATGCAAATATGCGCGACTAGGCGAATATGTAGGGCACATGGAGTCTGAATAACAAAATAACAGAATCAGAATCACAATCGGAATCAGAATCAGAATCACAAGCCACACGCAGAGCAACAAGAGTACTAACAACAACATCAACAACGACAACAACAGCAACTACAGCAATCACAACAATAGCAACAACGATTGGCAGCATTTGAGAAACGTCTAGCCACGTTCTGAATGTCGACAATCAACTCAATTTGAGGCGAAAGGTGGCAGGCACATGCAAAATTTAACCAAATCCTCGACATCATCCTGTTCGTCACCTCATCACTCCCCCCACCCCAACAACCCCCCTCCCATCCCCAAAAAAATAGCAAGGATTTCGTATTTTGCATTTCGACATTTGATGCCAGCAATTGAGATATGCCGACACACCAAACATCATCATAACTTCTTAGCGAGTGCAAAATATATATGCGAGCAGAAATTACGGGGCTGGCTGAGCAACTGTTCGATCTGTTCGCGAGTTTTCCGAATTTCATCCACCCCCACCCCCTCCCCGTACACACTTCAGATGAGGTGGCTGCCTTGTATATAAGCTGTGCATATTTTGCCATTTGCATAAACATCAGCCGACAAGCATACAACCGACAGCAAAACAAGACGCTTAACTTGTGCGGAAAAGATGACAGAGGTGCTCGGCATATGTTCTTGGAAGATTCGAAATAAAGATATTTACGTTAAAAAAAAACAAGTCATATATTAAAAATAAATGTATCACGAAAATTATATATTCAAAATACAGTTACAAAAAATAAAAATAAGTTTATACATTTGGATGCGGATGGGGATATAGATTGAGAGTGAGGCGCTGTTAGGACTATGGCTAGGGATTCAGATTGCAGATTCAATGTACACATATAAATGAATGAATGCAGATCTATGCCCTATATATAAGTACAAATAAAGATAGAGACATATACATATAAATTAAGAAAAAACTTTGAATAAAAACTGATTTCTTACGAGGCCAAAAAAATATCATTTCGAGAATTTTTAGCTAGTTCACTTGCGATGCGATTCACATAAGCAGTTGAAACAGATACAGATACATTTACAGATGCATTTGTCGATACATACATATGTACAGACAGACCCCACAGATCCATGCATTCCATGGATCAAAGACAATAGCCTGCGAGTAAGCAATTGTACGTTAAACAAGTTTCAATTGTTGAAGCCACTGAAAATTTGGCTGAGAAAATGTTGCTGAGCTTTTCGAATGATGCTTTGAATTTCATTTGTGGGGCAGGGCGGTGGTGGTGGGTGTCTGGCCTGGTACCGGCAATTAATGCGACAAATTGGATTACTCAAATCTGATTGATGTTGGGTTAGAGATAAACATTATTGGGACAAGTCGCTGCTGCTGCTGCAAATGCGAAAGCGACCAGTAAAACGAAACATGAATTTGAAATGGAGCCAAGCAACGAAAACGCTTATCCTTATACTGACAGACAAAGTCGAGTCTGTCAGTAATTTTTGTTTTGTTCTTTTTTTTTTGTAGTGGCAGTGAGAAATCACAACTGGACAGCAGCACTTGAGCATAAAGTGGAGAGGAGAAAGGATAGGTTAGAGAGGGAGCGAGAAGAGGTTGGAGCCAAGTCGACACCAGGTGGGTTCGGTTGGTGGTTAGTTCGGTTGGTGTTAAGCTGGTAGGCAGGCAGGCAGGCAGGCAGGCAGTGCGGGGCAGGTGTGGCACGTGTGTGTGTGTGTGTGTGTGTGTGCACTGCCAAGTCTAGATAGCGTAGTATTAGGCTCAGCACTTTAGCTCATTTTCATGCAATGCAGCATCTCCATTTTGGCCATTTCAGTCGTAGGCAGAACATTTTGTTGCTTAATGCATGACCAACTTCAGCTGTGGCTGTCTGGCAATAGAATGGAAATTAGATTTGTTGGCGTTTTTTTTCTCTATTCTCTATTATTTCTATGCACTGAGCATCAACGTTTATATAAATGCTCCTTGGCACCTGTGCATGTATTTGACAGTTTTCTATGCATCTGAAATTGGCAAATCACTTGAAATGCTTTCATTGGTATTAATGCGAATATCAGTTGGCAATTAGACTGAGAATGCAAGCGAGTCAAGGCAAATAAAATGTAATAATGAGGAAAAAAATTAACTGATAAATGCAAATGAAATATAATAATAAGAAAAAAAGAAACTGATAAATGCAAATATTATCAAAAATTGACTTGTCTGTTGTAACATACAAAATTGAGAGGGTTATTAAAGCAATTCAGATTCGGCATCAAAGTATAATGAATATTAAATAAAAGAAAAGAAAACATAATTGCAAATGATGGAGAAAAATAATTTTTAAAAATTTACTCTATATATATATATATATATATAAACATAAACACAAACGATGATCTAGTTTGCTACAATGCGCTGTTTTATGGAGGGGTGAGCGGTGAACCAACCATTGACTGATTGCGTTTTGCAAATAGCTATTAACTTCAGCCTGAGTTGACTTTGTTACCTGCTGCGTGATTAATTGATGAGGCATCTGCAGGCACTGATGCTGTGCTCATTAGCGGCTACACAGCCAGTGAATGATGTATGCCCTCTCACACTACACAGGCGTTCATAATATGTGAACGTCTGTCTCTCTCTCTGTCTCTCTCTCGCTCTCTCTCTCTCTCTCTCTCTCTATCTCTGTATGTGTTTGTGTGTGTGTGTGTCTATGTAAGCAATCAAGTCAAAGTCGAAGCTGACAAGATCGAAGCAAGAAAAACCCCTTGATAACCTCAAAATGCAATTTTGCAAGTATCGTTGTGGAACAGTCAGAGAAGCGCCCAAGACCACACAATAAAACACACACACACACACACACACACACACGCACACACAGACATGGATAAATAGATAGATATATGGGAGGACTTGGTTGCCAATACCCTGGGGCTGGGAACGAGGTGCAAATAAAATGCACATAACACGCCTCATCAACTATAAGCTACGAATGACAACAGCGCAACAAAATAGCTTGCAGCACTGCCACACCCACCAACAACAGCACCACTCAACAATCCACCCACCACGCTCGCTACTCACATGACGCGAGTGTATGTAAACAAAAAAAAAAAAAAAATATGGTAAGAATAAGAATTCGAAGTATATTTGTCTTGAGAAAAGTAAGCGATTCAAAAAATAAATAAATAATAATAAATATAAAAATAATAATAAATAAAAATAATAATAAATAAAAATAATAATAAATATTCTTTTATTCGAGCACGAAAATCGTATTTTTAATGGAAATATATTCAAAGTCAAGCAATATAAAATATATTTAAATAACTAGAAAAAATCGAAAATAAAATGATGAGAGTGGAGCTTTTTTACAATTGAATGTTTTTCTCTGTTTTTCTTTCAGTGCACGTGTTCTTGTGTGTGGATGAACTCTCCAATGTCTTGCACGTGAGCTGCTCGACGAAAGGATATGCATGATGAGTGAGTTAGTGAAAACATTTTCAAGAGTTAAACATGGGACACAGGGTCGAGTGAGCTTAGTTGTCAACTAGTTTCAGTTTCGTTTTAAATTGCACCTACATATGTCCCAGATACAGAGGCAGACACAGGGAAAGACATAGACCCAGAGCTGGACGTATCCGTCGAGTCGTGCATATCCCTGCATAGTTTTGGAAAAGTATTCTTTTTATTAAGCGTTATGCATTTGAGAGCAAAGCGTCAGCATTTGCTTTGCCAAACAACAGTGCAGAATGTCACCCATTGTCCTATGGTCTCGCATTCGTCATACTCATGGGCTTCCAGGCTCTCTTCCTGCCTCCTGCCTCCTGCTCCTGTGCCCGGCTCCGTCGAGTGTAAAGCTGCGCGAACGCTTTGCCTTTGCAAATATTTATGGAAAGATTGTTGTATGATTTATGACAATGATAATCTCGCATGCACAATGACGTGTAAGAAATATGAGTTGATATATTCTAAACAAATATTTAATTCGTATTGCCAGCAAGCAGCAAGGACATGTGTCTGATGCTGCACACGCACTAGGCAAAGGATGAAGCCCTCGCAGGCCTTACATAAATTAGCGACGCGTAAAAGCTGCTCCATGCTTATTTATTTAAATATATATGTGTGTATATTTGTCTGAGGTCTCAGGTAATTCGGATTAAAGGTTAATTGTAGAGCTGTAGTTATATGGCATTAATGCGCTACTCATTGCTATAATACACAACATCTACGAATGACAAATTGCTGCTCATTTTTAACTTCTCCAAGATAGAAGAAGCGTCTTAGATATGTACATCGTACACAGATCGATCGTATGTACAGATCAATCGATTAACTAAAAAACTAAGCAATATATTTATAAATGTAATTGAATGCTATGCGTAAAGCTAAAATAGTATTAACATTAGATAATGATAATAATAGTAAATTGGATAATGCTTTGACTAAAACTTAATACGTTGCATATCTATTCAAGAAGTGGTTTCAAAACCTTTGACTTAATCAAGCTTAAGCTTACGCAGATCATCAAGTATGTATATATATATATATATAACAGATCGAGTAATGATTATCTAATTTCGAATGAACGTAAAAAATAATCAAGAGCTCTAATTAATCATATCAAACCAATATAAATTATTTAACACACTCAAATTGTGCCCACTAAAAAGGGTTATCGAAACAGCTGCTATTTGGCGCATGGGTTGAGGACACAATTCGGCGACTTGGCCAACTGCACTCGTGGATTTCGGGCAAAGGGGTACGGGACATGCGAACAAGGCAAATTGACACGTGATGGCCATGGCTGGTGAAAAAATGCGGATCCCTATTTAACCCAGATAACCCAAAGCAAGCATCTGGGGCCTACGAGTGCCTTTGGCGTCCGTACAATCGCCTAAATCCATAAATAGATCCTGCGTCCTGCGTGTCCACTTTTCACTGACCCAACCAGCGTCAATCAGTTGATTTTTCCCATATCCCATTTCTTCTATTTCCAATTTTTTTTTATTTTCTATTTTTTTTACCCTCCATAATCGATAAATGATTTTGTTTAGCTTTCCTTGTATGCTGATATCTATTTTGGAAGCATGCACGCAGACATGGACCGCACCCGGGACTGCTTGTGCAATAGGAAAGGAGGATGTGAGAGGGAGGCAGGGGGGTGGTAGGGATGTGGTGGGGTTGTTTGTAAAATAGCCATAGGCTAGTTGTTAGGACAACTGAGTAAAAAAAATAAAAATAAAGAAGCGAACTAAAACTCAACCCAAAGCAAACACCACCGAACCGAAGCCGTATGACACAACAAAAAGGATTTGGACTTAAGCAGCTTACCCGTAAACAGCACGTACATACACATGCATACATACACACAAGCACACACACACACACACATAAGCACACAATGCAAAAGTATTGCATACTTTTATGCAGATTATGAACATGGTCGTTATAGTTACGAGTTGCGAGTTACGAGAAGGTTCCTGTCAAGGTAGCAGCGTTTATCTTGTTGCAGCTGACGCCCCAAGACTCACCCTGCCCCACTATTGCATGGATGACGTGCCACAGGGAACGCAGTGGGCGCCCCCAAAGATGTTTCAAGTTAAACAACGGAAGTCCCAAATCACGAGACGGAGACAGAGACAGAGCAGTGAGACCCAAGCAACGGATCCCTGTGAAGCCACTTCATGTCCAAGTGGCATTTTTGCTCCATATTAACACAGTCGCGCCTGCGCAGGGCGTGGCAGGTCAGGGAGTCGGGGAGTCTGGGACTCGACCACAATGAAGGAAGCAGTAGCTGCAGCAGAGCCGGAATCCAGATGAGTGGCAAATATGCTAAATGCAAGATGTCTGCCTGCCTGGCTGCTGTTAAACTTCCGTTTCATTTCGTTGCGTTTCGTTCCATTCCGTTCAGTTCCTTTCGTCTTTCCTTGTTTCGCCTTTGTTTCTCTCTTTATGCAAATGAACGTCATATTTTCTATGGCATTTTCATAGCAGTTTTCCCCCCAACTTCTTACTTTCTGCTTGCCAAATAAAACTTTGCGTCGCTTCTATTGCCCGTCCATCTCCTTTTGCTCCTTCAGCCCATCTGTTGATTCTTGAGTCACACTTTTTTCTCATACATATTTCTTATTTAGTTTTTTTGCTATAGGCATAAATTACGGGAGAGAGACGAGATTTACTAGTGACACTCCACCCATCCCCTTGATGGGATTTGTCAGCTGCTGCTGTTTGTGTAAAATAAAAAGCTAGCAAACCAAACTAGGTTCTCTGTTTGCTATGACCTATCTATTATTCGTAATTGAATGCATGAGTATCGAAATAATTTTGAATTGATATTTTAGTGAGCCCATTTGAAGAGAATCGGAATTTCTTTATAAGCCTACTTATTTATTTTTATTGAATAAATAGTAAAGATAAAAGTGCTTTCAAAACGCATAATGATGATGAAAAAACATCATGTTGTTGTCGTCTCCCTTCATGACCGTAATAAATAAGTATATCAATAATATTCAATTCAAATAGCAACATTATAAATCCAAAAAAAATGAGATACAAGATTGACCGTGACGGGAGTCGAACCCGCAGTCTTCGGATTCGAAGTCCGACGCCTTATCCATTAGGCCACACGGCCTCCTTGTTTTACTCGGCCATTTAATAACTATAAGCCATTTATAAATAAGGAATGAGGAAGTTAAGGACCTCTTTTTTTCAAGTTTGATTTGGCAATATTGCACTTAATCAATTCTTCATTATTGCTGGATATTTATTTACTTTTTGACTTAAATTGATAGTTGTGGCAGTTGCTCAATAAATAAGGCCATAAGATGCTTTTAAAGCTGTCGTAAATTAGATTCAAGCTGTTTAAGACTAAATTAAAATGTGAGTGTTGGTGATAGAAAAGACAGACATAAAGAGAGAGAGAGAGAGAGACAGCGACAGGGAGAGAGAGAAAAACTTATAACACGGTCCCACAATTCATGTGTATAAATTATAATGTTTCTCTATGCCTGCATATTTAGCACATAGTTCACAGAGAACCGAATGCAATCTTTAATTAAATATAAAAATACAAGTACGCACACACACACACACAGCGAAGCAAACACACACACATAGCCACACACATAAGCACACACACCTCACAGCGAGTGCAAATAATTGCATATTATGCATACGCCGTGTATGCAGCACCGAGCTACGAGCAGAGTTTCCATTTCATGTCTGTAGTTGCAAACTTGGCTTAATTTATTTGTGCTTGCATCTTTCACCCTTAGTTGCAAATATAAAGCCGCTCGTCTCGCATCTCGTCACAACAACAACAGCAATTACAAATTGCAGCAAAATTGTGAGAAATCAAAAGTACTTAAAGTTATTTATATTATTTTTGCTGGAAGCCAGGAGCAGCTCTCTAACAGGAATACAGCCAATGGAAGTGGCAGGGCCAAGGGCGGCGACGAGGGTGTTGTGTGTGATGCTGTTTCTTTTTGGCAACGAACTCGTGCATCCTTGCATCCATGCATCCTTGCTAAAGTCGCGTAGTCGTCGTCGTCTCTGATGGTAGCAAAGTTGATGACTTCACAGACTGCTCGCGTTTAGTTGTTGTTCGCATTTGCCACATCACATCACTAGTGTGTGTGGGTGTGTTCACTTAAGTGCATCTCGCAATTTGACTGAGTCTGTCTCTCAAGCTATTTGCCTGTCCATTTTTTTTTATCAGTCTCTCTCTCTCTCGCTCTCTTTCTGAACCTGTCTCTCTATATGTCTGGCGGACTAATAGCTTGATAAACTATATTTCGCGCTTTTAAAATGGATGACACATGCATACACCACTACTCTCATAACCCTCTCTCCCCCTCTCCTCCCACTCTCGTCTCTCTCTCCACCTCGGTCTGTTTTTATTTATGTTTTCTTGTGCTGCCAAATCATAGAAGCAACGATCATAAGTTTCACACATATTTTTGGTACTTAAGCATAACATACACACAAATATATACAAATATTTATATATATATGCATATTTATATTTGTATTATACTTTACTTGTTATATACTTTGGCAGCTCTAAAAATTTCGGCTAATGTGGGAGTGTCTATATGATTTGTGTTCGAGCCACAGATCGAGTAATGCTGTGTACAGGATATCTTTCAGTTATTCACTGGGGTTAAGATTGCTCTTACCTGTGTTTAGCTGCAGGCATAAAGCAGGGCAGAAGACAAGATTGTTGCTAACAGCTTTCAATATGGTGCTGAGAGAATCAGAAACCATCAATTGGCCCTCGGCTTATTTATTTCCTGTGTCTATCTGTGTGTGTGTGTGTGTGGCAAGCCCCCGTTGCGCCCCAAGCTTGCCGTTCAATTGCTCGTTTGCCAAGGAATTTCTCTTTTAACTTTTGTCTTTATTCGTCGTCTTTTTTGTGTTTGGTATTTTACTTCTTTTTTTTTGCATTGGCTGGCTGAGTGCTCTGGCAGGAGCAGGCAGAATAACGGGCTGAGCACAGGGCACACGGCACAGGGCACACGACGCACGGCAGAAGAGTACTCGTATGATGAAATACAAATTAAATTTCCACGCACAAAAAATCAGATATGAAATGTAAAACGTAAACGAGAGCCACAGCAGCAGCAGGAGATTGGAGATTGCAGATAGTAGACAGGAGGTGAGAGATGAGGGTTGAGAGATGGCAGAGGCAGGGCAGCGGCAGAGGCAGAGGCAGTGGCAGAGGCAGAGGCAGTGGCAGCATCAACAGATCCCAGCAGGAAGGAGCACATGTGACGCAAGCCTTATGCCCCTGAATCCCATACAGCCCGCTCAATGTTGTTCGCTGGCATTACCATGACGCCATCATGACGAAGACGCTTTATCAACGCTCTTGTCTTTCTACCCTGTAAATGGCGGGCATTGGGCTTATAAGAATATATTCGCAATCAGAATCTATAATTCGACTCGCTTTTGAGAATGCCATCACCTTTATACAAATTTTGCCAACAAAAATACGAATTTTAGATTGCACTCACTCACATGAACAAAAATGTTCTATAGTTTAGGCGCCAACGGTTAGTCACCCTATTATTCAGAAAATGAATTTCTAAAACTGTATTTTTGGGAAAGTCGATTAAGTGCAAGCTATTCTAAATTGTGGAAATATTTTTCCTAATTCTTAGATATTATTTGTAAACAAATATAAAAACTTTAAGTATTTGGGGTCGATTTTAATTTTAGGGCGATTTACTAAAATTATAGTTGATTTTTTCTCTGACTGTGGTTACAATTCTTCGAAATGTTCAATTTTTCAAGGTTTAATTTTCGAACGGGGCATATCAGAGCCGATCATCTTAAGGCTTAGTGGCTGTTGCTTTTAAGAAGCGCTCGAAATACGCAGTTCACAGCAATTGAAGGCAAATTTAAATGAAGCAACCTCCTGCCTCTGTCCTTGTCGCTGCCCCATCCTGTGCGCAACACGTCTTGTAATATGGCGAAGGAACTCAGGAACTCAAAACAAATCAGCACTCGACGACTGCCACATCTTGCGCAGCCCTCCATCCCGCCCATCTCCCCTCGCCCATCACTATCATTGCGTAAATGCATAAAAAGGCGTATATTTTGCAAGTGATTTGATTTGGAGCCATCGCCGAATGGAGAAAGTTCGAAAGAGCTAAGTGTTGATGCAATGTATTTATGTCTGTCTGATTTTATTTAATGTTCTATATAGTTATGCCACGTTGTGTGTGTGTGCTTGAGCGGTGCAGATAACACGCAGAGCGGGTTCACTTACAATGCATTCTTTTCGTACCAGGACTAGATATCAAGTGCCTTGAACTTTCTGAAGTAACTTTGCACTAATACACTCAAAGTGCTCTTACCTGTATTATTTTAATTTATTTATTTAATATGGACTATAAACAGTTCACAGTACTCAAATGGTTTTCATAAATATAAATTTAGAATTAAAGTTACCAATTAAATTGTATAAAATTAAAAGGGGGCCAAAAATAAATAGTTTCCTTTTGTAAACCAGTTTTAAGGCTATCTGTAAATCGATCTATCTTTTTTCAATTATAATTATTTCAAATGCTATTTGAAAACATATATTACAGTTAATATAAATATATAAATATATAAATAAGTACATGTCAAGCGATATCAGAACGAATTACAGGCGGCTTTGATAAAGCATTCAATAAAAGTCTGTTGCATTTGACTTGCATTCAAATTGCGCATTTATGCTGAGATGGTAACGCTACAATAAACATATTTTCTCTTGGCATTTGCTGTCAATTCCTGGCATATAGATATGGTATACACATGCATACATACATATACATACCAATTCGGGGTAATTTAGTATTCGAGTGGATATTGGTAACCAGTATGCAACGCTTCGCTAGGATAATAATTTGTATTTACGCGCATTTGCTATGTGCCGTGTGCGAAATGTAAAGCGAAACCCACACACAGGCACGTACACACACACACACACACACACACACACACATATATATATATATATATATATATATCTATATGTATATATATACACATGCATAACGACAAATAGTCTGGGATCCGTGCCTGGCATTCGGTGTGGCCTTTGTCCTTAGGTCACCTGCTCTGCGACTGCCGCCTTCAATTGACAGCCACAGATACAATGTTGCAAATAGATACAAGCTTGTATTGCAAATGTATTTCCATCCATTGCTGACTGCTATTATTGTGGTTGCTCCTGCTGCTACTGCTGCTGCCATTGAGTACATATAAAAACAATAAGCAAAATGCCAAAAACAGCACCAGCACCAGCACCAGCACCAGCAGCAGCAGCAGCAGAAGCCACATTGCCGATGTGGTCGATGGCAGAGGCAAACAGATACAACAATAAATATTAATAAATTTCACATGATCATAAAAATGAATTTGTGAATCCCACACGCATACACACACGCACACAATACAAACACAGTCACGCACACACACACACACAAACAAACATATTACATTATATGGCTTAACCATAACAAGGCAATCGCATTATTAGGCAGCACTGAGCACAAATACGACAGCAACAGCTCCGCCTTCACCCAACCCACCACCCAACACCCCCCACCACCCTCCCCGTACTTCCCTCTTGGGTCTGCAAGGTGTTTGGCATTGGGCTGCGGGCGATGGGCGATGGGCTATGGGCGTGGCTGTCAGACAGCCAGGTGGGCTGTTGACTCAGAGTATATTTGGCTTTCGTATTTCTATACCCTTGCTGGGGGTACTCTAATTTTATCCCGAAGTTCTAATGCACTTAAGCAAAGGAATCTGCAAGTCCATAAAGCCTGTATACATTCTTGATCAGCATTAAGTGACGAGGCGATACATCAATATCTGTCTGACCGTCTGTCATTCTCTGTCTGTCTACACCCGTGATTTGAATAAGTTGTATTCTTGTTACAGCTTTGCTGCGGTTGACGTCCGACCGGATCGAGCTACTATATGCTATAGCTGCCATAGGAACAAACGCTCAAAGCAGATTATCTACGCTTTACAAGGGCATTTGATCTTCTGTGTGCTAAGATGACCTTTTTTTTATGGTTTTTTCTTTCTTCTATATTTTTCTTTGCTTTTTGGGAGGCGGTGTTGTCTTTAAGCACCAACGGCAGTTAGGTGTTTTATCTTCAAGTGCACACACACACACACACACACACACAATACACACTCGCACACATTCACATACATACACGCATAGAGTCATCGACACACGCATGTCTGTAATATAAACATATGCAATAAGGTTATCTTATTACCAGCGCAAAGAAATGGAGGCTGACACAGAAACAGACGCTCTGGGTAAAGCGGACTCTTGTTGAGGGTGCGGGGGGGGTCTGTTGTTTGGGATGGGGGTGGGTGGGCAGGTCTTGGGTGTATTTTCCAGGAAGCGGCAGTTGACAGGCCCGCAGTTGAGCGCAAAATGCGTTCGCAGTAAATCGAAGCAGATAATTTTACTGCCTGCCGCCTTTTTTTTTGTCAATTTGTGTTGAAATTTTTAGTAACCGAATAACGATTCAAGTGAAATGAAAAAATACCTGTCTGAATTTGGATTCAACGCCAGAATGCATGCAATAAGGCTTAAGGGGAGCTCAAAACATGCCAATGCCAACGATTTGCAAATGCAATTGTCTTTTTGAGCATAATTTGGCTCGTAGATTAATATTTCTTTCCACTGAAAGAGAACACAATATGAATTCCGTTCACGCATATAAATATAAAAAGTAAAACTATGCCAACTTTTAATGTTTGCTTATCTTCAGTATCGATTGTTTATGTTTAAATCAAATGTTCACAATTTTTTCAATATATTTTAATATATGTGTGCAATACTATTATTTTGACCGCAGCTGTATATATATAATAATAATACCATAAACTCAATTGGCTTAAGCCATTTGCGTGCAATCTGTGCAATCAGCTGTTATTTTGAAAGTTGAGGCCGTTTCTGCAATCGCATATCGTACATGTTGATGCTATTATGTATATGATATTGTGTTTGAGCGATCTGATGATCGCAATAACAGCACAACACTCCAGATTTGTAAAGTGGCACAGTTACTGCTACCACACCCCGCACCCTTCCTCCGCTCTTGCCTCTGGCTTGCCCCATTTGGGGGTAAGCAGCAAGTGGCTGCTTTAATGATATACCTTGGCCAATGGTGATGGCAATGGCAATGTTTTCGCGTCTCTTGCACCACCTTTCGTGTGTTGCAGGGCGTGTTTATTATATACGGTAATTTGCAGGTAAGCCGAGTCGCATCGTTGTGGCAAACAGCAAGCAAAAAGCAATCCACTGCTCGCTCGCTCTTCTATCGTGTTCGCCAGCGGAAAAGGCAAAGAAAATATATAAAAAAAATACAAAAATGGTCCAATCGATAAGAATGTAATTTGCCATAATTCACTGAAATTTGCTCGGGATATTGGCTTTCTTTTTACACACACACAGCACACATATGTGTGTGTGTGCAAAATGCACATACGACAGCCGTTATATGTGTGTGTGTGTGTGTGTGATTGTATCTGTGAGGCGGCCGAAGCAAAAAACGAATATTATTAATGGTAAAGGGCAGTTTGTATTAAAATTACACCTACTAAAGAAAAGCCACACACACACGAACACTAATTTACGCAATAAATGTGTGTGTGTGTGTGTATAGATATATATATATACATATATATATGCCATATTTATGTATGTGTGTGGAGCCCCTCGCTTTTATATGCATTAAATTGACATTCATATTACTTATTTATGCATGGAAATTAATTTTGATATGTTGATTTCCTGCATGAGCAAATCCCGCAAGCAGCACACACACACACACACACACACACACACACACACACACATACACACACATACACATATATGAATCTATTTATATATATAAATATGTATGTATGTAAATATTTATCTAAAATAATATTGTTTCAAATGTCCTGTTTGTATGTTCCCAATTTGAATGGCTGTTTTTTTTGTTGTTTTTTTATATTTTGTCACAAGAAATGCCAAATATTTATATTAATTGTAGTTTCTTAATGAAGAAAACGAAATGGAGTCAATGCAGGGTGAAAAAGAGACTAGACTAATGGACAGTAAAGGCTTAAGTACAAGCACAGTTGAGCACTGAGTTCACGTAGAGGATTCGAATTAATCATAAGTACTAGATGGTTATCTGGCTTGTTTGCGAGCGGGTCGCAGCTGTTGGGGCCATTTCAATCAGTGGCTTTGTTCTTAATTTTGTGGCGCAGCTATTTGCGAACACAGGAGTGGAGCCGGCTCGTCGCACGTGAATAGCTCTCCATCGTCCATCGTCCACCGCCGGAGCCGGGAATCGTTCGTATGCATAAATTGTTAGCTGGGCCATAATAATAAGCAGCGCCAGCGGCATTTTGCCATCGATCCGCGGGCAATGGGCAGCGTCCACCTCCAAGTTCTCCACATCTTGTGGTAAGTCATCAGAGTTGGGGTTGGGGTTGGGGTTGGGGTGTTCCTTTAATGGCTTAACCGACAGGCTTTGGCCAGCTTTCCAGTCTGCTTCCGTCCCGCTAATTCATTATGCGCACTTCCTGTCATCCGGTTTTAGGCACTGGTACCCCCTGAACACCCCCATTACCCACCCCGACTGGAGAAATTATGACACAATCGTCTCACTCTGCGCATTTTAATGTTTTTAATCACTTTTCAGTTGCCTCAGGTCGAACTTTGATTGGCAAAATAATGATACATACACAATAAAATAGCATACTAGTTATCAACTTGTTCCATGCTCAAGCAAACTGAATTTACATTGCTCATTAAAGAATCCATCGATTTTTGTCGGACGTTGGTGTGATGCTGGTTATTTTAAGCCATGGACTGATGCCTCGGGGCTGATTTATGGGTGCCCAGAGACTTGGGTAACCCAGCAAGTCGAGAGAGAAACGTTGACCACATTGGTTGCAACTTGCTAGTCGACCAACAACTTGTTTTGTTGCACCAAGAGAGAGAAAAAGAGAGAGAGAGAGTGAGAGTGAGAGAGAAGGTGAAATTTGTATAGTTGCAATAAGCTACTGTTCTTGGAATTGAAAACAACTTCACATAAATTTTAATTATATTTTCTTCATTGGTATTTGTAGGGTTCAAACTAATATTGCTTAAATAAAATGTTCAACTATGTCTAAAATAGTTTCGTTTTAGGGTATTGTTGGGTGCGTCTTAATTTATTTGTGGTAAATTTCCCTCTGGTTTTATGTAGTTCATTGAAAAATCCCCCGCTTGTTGTCGCCCCTCAACCAAAGCCAAAGCTAAAAACACTTTAAAGTTTGTCTGCACAAAATTTTGATAAATTTTGTATTTGTTTTGTATATTTTGGGAGGCAATCGTTGCCAGTTGCCGGTTGTCAGTTGGCTGGTGTTGTGGCAAGTGTTGTTGTTGTTGTTGTTCGTCAAGCAATTAAGCGATAAGCATGCCAAGCACACCATGTCCCCCGCAATTGTCCCTCAAACTGCTCCGCTAATAGAAACACCGCAAAAATGTACCATGGAAAGACACAAAAATCATTGTTGTTGTTGCTCGACAAGAAAGTCTAAACCAACAGCAACAACAATAGCAATAACAACAATAGCTCGAGAGTGGGAACGTGCACATGGACAAGCCAGTTAGCTCAGCCTTAGCTCGCAGATGAAGATAACCACTTGAAAACTCATTAGTTGGAATTATAATTAGACAATTATTATGTTTTTCATTTCTTGTTTTAACAGTTGCATGTGTTCATGTGTGTGTGTGTGTGTGTGTGTGTGTGTGTGTGTGTGTGTGTGTGTGTGTGTGTGTGTGTGTGTGTGTGTGTGTGTGTGTGTTGTGTGTGTGTGTGTGTATGTCTATGTGTCTGAGTGCGCGAGTGTTATTAATATTTTTAGTATTATTTTAATTTGATTATCATCATCGCTAAGTGGCAGACAGCTTTTCAATTATAGCTATTCAAATTGCGCATACGTCCCGTTGCCCATAACTACAAATTTATTCAATTTCATTTGCAGCTGAATAGGGACTGTGAATGATTTTTGGGTATTTCTCATAATTGCTAATATGCAAATTGGCCAATTAATTCTGTCTTATTTTTATTTCACACACAGAAATTTTTTATAAATTCAAGCATAATTCCTTAACTGAGTAAATTAAACTTCTATAAAACAGTGAGAGTAACTAATTACATCAGAAAGGTACAAAAATGTATTTGCAGAAAAATAATTTAAAAAGAAAACCAAAACAAACCAGACATAAGCCGATCCCGAAAATCAATATACAACATTCTGAAATGCATCTGCTCTTGTGTCATATTTGCTCTTAATAACATTAATGAAATTTAACTGGCTTAGCTCCGCTGACCCAGGGTCAGAGTCCAAAAGTTAAGTTTAAAAAAATAAACAGAAGAAAATATTAAATAAGAAGAGACGAATGTGGGCATCGCCAGACCGACTCTGAGCAGTGCTGTGCGGGCTCAAGTGCGGATATTATTTCAATATTATGAATAAAATGTAAGTGCCACAATGTGTGTGTGCTCTGCGCTGAGAAGTGCTTGCAACACGCAGCACGTCGAATCTACGACCGCACAGTGAAGCTTAAATAAAAAGCGATGCTGGCAACAAATGCGCACAGACAAAAATAAATCCCAAGCCCAGGCGCAAGCCACTAGGTGTGTGCCTCCCTCTGTATGTGTGTGTGTGTGTGTGTGTGTGTATGTGTCGGGTAATAATCTTATCTTTAACTCGGCAGAAACAGAAGCCATTGCCGGCGCTGTTGCCGTTGCTGCTGCCGTCGCTGTTGCCCTCGCTGTTGCCGCTGCCGTTGTCGTGGCCAGCGACTGTGAAAGCAGCAACAGCAGCATGGCTGCTGTTTCCATTGTACGGGAAGTGTGCGTGCCAGTCACAGTCACACCAGGTATGTGTCTGTGTGTGTGTGTGTGTGTGTGTGGGTGCGGGTGTGTGTGTGTGTAAGCACTGCCATTTCCATATGGCGTCATATTGCTGGCTGTCATGACGGCGGCTTCTGCTGCTGCTGCCGTTGGTTTCATACAATTGAAATTTGTAATTATTCAAATCGGATTTAAATACAGACACACACACACACACACACACGCCCAGAAGAGGCTCGACAGACTTTAGTTTTGTGGCAGCGAAACGCAGGAGCAGAAGCGGAAGCGTTGCCGCCGGCCAAAAATAAAAAAAAAAGAGAACAAAAAATCAAAATTATGGGCTGCCAAGAGGCAGCAACAGCAAACAGTGCTTTAAGGGCGTGGCAAAGAACCGTAGAGTCGCCTGTTTGGGGAGGGGCAAAGGGGGCGGGAGGGCGTGGTGGGTGGATTGGAATGTCAGACAGGTGCATGCTCTCGCCAGATGAAGATTGCGAGAAGCTCTGCGTGCTCTTTGCTGCTCCCGTTTCCTGTTCCGCATCTTGTGTGTGTCTCTGTGTGTGCGAGAGTGTGTGTCTCTGTGTGTGTCTCTGTGTGTGTCTCTGTGTGTGTGTGAGTGTGTGACAACGTCAAATTGGATGAAAATTAATTCATTTTGAAGCGTTAAGATTCTTTACGCGCTAATGAGTTGAAGTGGGTACACACACACACACACACACACACACACACATACACACACACACACACATACACACACAAATACATACACACACACACACATACACACACAAATACATACACACACACACACACACACATCGATAAAGCAGCTGCTTTGTGCTGGCAACATCTGGTTTTACGACCCGACTGCCGCATTCGCCTTGCGGTTACCGACACTGGGCGTGGCAACGGATAAGCGACCATTAATTCTCAGCTACAGCAGCACCCCCCACCCATCCAACAAAAAACCAAATAAGCCGAAAAGTATTATTAATAAATAAGGAACAAGTGTAAACGATTATCTTTGGCACGCCGAAAGCAACATACACTAGTAGATCGTAGTTAATCAGTTTGCATCTAAATTTTAGTCCAGAGCTCCACATTTTATTAATAATATTTATTGTAATTATTACTATTATTATTATTATTAATACTATTATTATTAATATCATATTTCGACCATTTGCTCCTATGGCAGTTATAGTCGCGTCCTGAGTAACCAAAGAGAATGTTCTTATTCAAAATCCGTGTGTAATAAATGAGGGCATATCGACTTAGCTAGTGATACTGATCAACAATATACATATATATATATATGTGTGTTATGGCATTGGATACGTCTGCTTCAGAGCGCTACACTTTTCACGATAAAATTATAATACCCTGCGCAAGGGTATGCAAACAAGGAAGAAGGGGTATCTTTGCCATACCGAAATTTAAGATTAAGATTAAGATGGACAGCTGGTTATATCGACTGGGCTGGTGACTATGATCAAGCATGTATATATTTTGTGGATGACATTGGACGGGGTTGGGGGATGCGGTAGAAAATTGGCAGATAATGGTAAATAAAGCTATAACTATGCGCCACTAAGATATAGCTAATAATATAGATTAATATGGCGTTAATATGATCTTTGTTCATCAGAAACAAAATGTTTTAAGCAAATTAAATATAATATTATTATACGATGATTACGCGTGTTCAGCTTATAAGTCTTTACACAAAAAATCATTGTAGTTGAGAGTTAAAACCAATATAAATCGGATAACAGCTCTCATTTATTCAAATGGAAAAAAAGGGTCTAAAAACTTAGCTGCAGCCAAAGACCAAGTTGTATTTGTGGAGAGTGAATCAGAAAACGAGAGTGAGTCTGAATTCGGTTATGGATTAGGATCAGAGTACTATGTCCAGGGCAGTTACTTATCAGCATTTGGGCATCTGTTCAGCGTGCAACTGGCCGTCAAAAGGTTCTCTGCGATGGGGTTAACGTGGGGCCAGGGGTAAGCTCAATCTACTGCCAAATTACTTTAACTTAACTCATTTTGCAATTGCTTTTCATGCGGCTCTCTGCTCTCATTTTCTTCTTCTCTTTTTAAACGTATACACACACGTGTGTACTATTTGTTCGTGCATGCGTGGTGTGTGTGTGTGTGTGTGCCATGTAGTTGAGCCTGTGGCTGAGCCTGGCACCGACAGGTAATAGCAAGGGCAATACTAAAGACACTTGGACAAGCCTTGCCGTTGCGATTTTCGTCGCTGGCTATGAAACAGATAAATTGCAAAAGTTTTTCCAAATATTTTCACAAGACGCTGCCGACAAGGACGAAAACGAGGAGCGCAAGGGCGACGCACAAAAAAAAAAAATAAACGTTAGCTCTCTAGCTATCAAGGATTGGGGGCTAAAACGTGGTTTTACTCCGAGAATTTTGGACCAACGAAAATGGATCGTCTGGCTGGCATAGGGCAAAAATCTGCAATAAAATTTTACCAATAAACTTTAGACGCACACATGGTTGCCGATGTGCGGATGTGCGGATATGCGGATATGCGGATACATGGATGTGCGGATATGCGGATATGCGGATACGGACAGGTGGAACTTTTTTGAACTATACTAAATTATTGTAGTTGTCGGAAAAAGTTGGCCCTCTGCTCGACGCACGCACAACAACAGCATCGACAGTAACACAGCAACATGTCCTGCCATATACACCCCCCCCCCCCCCCCCCCTCTCCAACACATTCTTGTGGAATGCTGGCGTGTTGGGACAACGACGCACCTTTTGACATGCTCCCGGCAATGTGGCGTGTGAGTGCCGCAGGCGTTTTGCCGGAGCAGATAACGCTGCACATATGCACGGAGAGACAAAGAGCTATAAAAAGCGGTGAACTAATGGAAAAAGCCTCCGTCTGCCTAACAGCACCCACTCCAATGGCCTCCAGCCACAATTTTTTCTTTCCCGCCACCCCGGCTGGCCCCAGGCTGTTATTAACTTTGAATAATAGAGGTGGTTGGTGGAACGGGGAATGGGGGAGGGCGGGGGGGGGGGGGGAGGTTATGGAGGACTGTGATTGTTGTGTGTGTGCAAGTGTGTGCGAGTGTGTGTGTGTGTGTGTGTCTGTAACATTTTATTGCACTCAGCGTGCAATGTTCGTATACCCAGTCAAATTCGCATTCACACTGATTAAAAGGGGCTATCCCAAACGGATGAACACTTTAAAGTGTGTTCATCTGGTCTAAGGAGCTATAAGGAGCTAAAAGATATACATGCAGGAAATATCGATAAATATCGATTCATCGTTAGTCTGTTAGTAAAGTCGGTTCGTCTGATATGTATGTAGGTCAAGTGTCTTCTAATTCTTATGTGTTCCGATATGTTTGGAATCTCATCTGGATTTGTCTTTATGTAGAGATTCACAGAGTCTGTCTAGTCAGCTGTGGAGTTTGAAACATGTTTTAATTAAAATAAAAACTGTTCACCCTACGATTGACAACCGTACAAAATGTCGATCAATATCGATTACTTACAAAAACTGTTTATTTTTTTACTTAACTTAACTTAAACACAACATATATTTACCTTATAGGTGTCAATCGCAACTTATCGAAGATTGCTCTAATTACAGGGCTTTCTAATTGACATTGTTCTTTTTTTGTTGCCATGTCCGAAGTGACAAATGTGCCAAACTTGTGCGATTCTCCGGATGCACAATTACAATGTCAGCTGCGTAGTTCGGAGTTCAGTCCCACAGAGTGTCGCTGCTGGGTCAAATGTTTACATTTTCAAAGTCGCTGTCTGTCCGTCTGTTTGTCTGCCACCCTGCCGATTGCAGATCCATTCAAACTTTTCGCTCCCAGGCGACAAAACTCGACTTTGTCGCTTTGTCGCACAGAAGAATGAGGTTTTCGTTGCGCGTCCCGCGGGCTAGTTGACATAATTGATTGATTTGGGACGGTGGCCAAACGCACGTGGACATTTGGTTAGGCCACAAACTAAATGTAATTTGCGGCAGGTGTGTGTGTGTGTGTGTGTGTGTGTGTGAGTGTGTGTGAGTGTGTGTGTGTGAGTGTGCGCATAAGCAAGATTTCATATGGACTGTGTGCAGTATTCCTGCAGTTTGCCTTACTCTCTCAACACAACAGCAAGCAAATTGCAACTGCCAAAATTTCCTGCAACATGCCAACACAGACCCCAAAACACAAAAAGGGGAGAGAAGAAAGAGGGAGAGAGAGAGAGAGAGAGAGGGGGAGGGGGAGAGAGCCGCAGACTTTCGCAAGTGGGGAACTTTGAATTGTTATTTTATTTTGCTTTTAAAGTTCACCACGTTTCATACATTATAATTAAATAATTAAAAGTTTTGCAACGCTTTTTTTTTTTTTTTGTTTATCCTTATATTTCAGACTTAACCCCCATAACCACGTACCCCTCAACGCCCCTGGCGACAGGTTAGTTTTATGTGATCATATTTTGAAATGGCCTCTTTGCGGGGGTTGCCGGTTTTTACTGCTTAGCAAAAGTTTGGCCACTATCAAAATCAACCAACTAATATGTCTTTCATATAATTTATGTGTGTGAGCCGCATAAAAACCGAAACCAAAGTCCACCACGCCCAGCAACGTGAGTCGGACGCGGCCGTAAACAAGCCAAGTGACACCAATAACAACAACAACAACAACAGCAGCAACAACAACAACATGGCCAAGGCACTGTGGCAAAGAAAAGTTTCTTAGTTGGCACACAAGGCACGTCCGCCTGTGGATACAATATGTCATAGTGGCTCCCAGCTCCGCGCACCACATGAGTGCCACTGCCGGAGCAGCAGTCGCCGCCGGAGCACTTGGAGTAACATGTGTCATTCGTGTACCTACCCAATACCTCTTGTGGGGAGGTGAGGTGGGTTGCTAAGGAGTGGTTAGGACTAACGGACTGCTCTCAGCGCAGCGCTTGTTGACAGCACTTACGGCCTCAAGTGAGGCGCATAAATTTTTGCATTCCCCGCCCCTGAAAACTAGCTGAGAGCTACCCCGGCTCTTTGCCAACTGTTACCCACTGCGCTTCAAGCTTAGCTACTCCCAATCTTTGCACCCAAAGGTCCACTTGCTGTGGGCTGTTGCGCCAAGCCTCAGCACCTGCCACCCATAACTTATGTGTGTATCGGAGGGTATTTCACTGGCTTTGCGTGTGTGCGTGTGTGTGTGTGTGTGTGTGTGTGTGTGTGTGCTTGCGAGCCATGTCACAGTTGGCATGCAAATCCTAAAACAATCACTTAAAGTTATACGTGCGGAAGGGTCACACTTTGAATTGTACTTGGACTTGGTTGCGGATTGGGGACTGAGGCTGCGGATTGGTGATTGGTGATTGGGATCGTGGGTGCGAAATTGCCACTGCATTCGTTTGTTTTGATTTGAGCTGAAAATTTCACGAAAGCAGTTTCTCAGTTACTTGTAGAATTGTTCAATTAAATCTTTTGTTTTCTATCCTTATAATTTTTATTTTATTTATGTTTTATTTATTTGTTTTATTTTGCTGATAAAGGTTGACAGCCGAATTAATATAGGAAAACCTTATTTTCGTTTGCCAAGATACTACGACAACATTTCGACCAATCAGCAATATTCAAAAAGATACTAAAGTGTTGTGAAATTTCAACATAAATATTATTCATGTAAATATTAAGTTAAGTTATTAATTCCACACTAGTGAAAATTCAAGCATGGAAAACTTGAGAATAAATCTCATATAAGCTTACATTACATAAATATAATATATACGTGTATATATAATATGTGAAGTGTAAGTTAAAAAACAAAAGTTGTAAATACGATGTCGGAACAAGAATAATAAGTAGTATGAACATAAATGGCCACAAACTTGGCAAACACTTCAATGTTAATGGGAAATGCTAAAGTGTAAATGGAAACTGAGTGCTGAGAACTTCCAATGGGGGCAGTAGCTGTAGCTGTTGCTGGAGTTGGGGTTGTGGTTGAGGTTGGGATTGGGATTGGGGTTTGGGATTGACGCTGGGGTAAAAAGTTGTCAATAGAGCTTGCGATAAGCCACTCAACGCCTTGTGGAGGGGGTGGGGAGGGGTGGAAGGCAGCAGCAGAAGGCACAATCAATGCACCGCTGACCAGCTGACGAATTTGCCGCGCCGCACATTAATGCCGGCTAATGGTCAAAGTTTTATGCCCGTGCAACACTTGAGGCATTCTCATCCCCTCAAGTAGCAGCAACTAGCGATTCACGGTTCGCGATTCGCGATTCGCTTTAATACGCGTTTCACTTAAAGTGCCAGCGTTATAAAAGTGCCACAAAGAGAGCGTGGAATCATTAAAAAAAAGCACACTCTCTGTGTGTGTGTGAGAGCGAGACAGAGAGAGAGAGAGAGAGAGAGAGAGAGCGAGGGTGCTGCTTAAGAGAGCGCATTCGAGTCGCTGCTTATCAGCCAATAGACCAGTGTTGACAATGCTGACCTGTCCAAGGCGCAACAGCAACAGAAACAGCGCCCGGAAGTCTGTCAAGCCTAAGGGGAACTGTTTGCTTCTTGTTGTTGTTGCACAAGACGGCATCTTTTAAAGAGCAAAGGCAGCCGATCCAAAATTCGAAAGGCTTTCGTTTCGAGGAGTCGTAGTCGCCACAGCAGCAGGACACTCGGCACCGCGCTCGGCTCTCGGCAGCTATCGTTTATCGACTGTGGCGCGGCTCCTGTCGGCTACTCGGCTGGCGAGACTCGACAGTTGGTTATGAATTCTCAACGTGTTCGCACGTGCCGCACGGAGCACGCAGTTGCAGCCAACCAGCCATAAAATCAAGCAAACATCACAAACTCCCACAGACATCAACCGCATTCAACTTTAAAAAAATAAACTAAACTATAAAAAAAAAAAAAAAAAAAACAAACCACAAAAAAAAACCCTCATAATAACCAAATAAAAAAATAATAGATTTAAAAAAAACTCAAAATTTAAAAACAAACTGTAAAGTGTTTAAAAAAAATTCGTGTCTTACGCTTTTCAAAATTCAAAGCTTTCAAATATCTTCAGTCCTTTTCACCCCAATCAAAGTCAACCTCATAACGCTGCGTGCAAAATAAATAATAAAAAAAAAAAACGTTACGAGTTTTATAAAAACCGTCGGCAATTTTTTTTCGGTTGATTTAAGAATCACTCCTTGTGTTAATTGATTTTTTTTTTTTTTTTTAATATATTTATGAATGTGTTTGATGTGTATATTGAATATTTATATGATATAAGTCAAAAGCACTGAAAGCTACTCAAGAAAAAAAAAAAGAAGAAAGTTTGAAAGAAATTGAATTGGAATTTGCTGCATTTGCCACAGCTGAAAGATCAATGCAAATTTGAGCAAAATTCAAAAAGAATGTAAGTATTTATGTGATTGCAATTACTATAATGGGATAGGAGTTCTATATGTGTATTATATGTTTGTATAATCGTATAACTACATTTGTTTAAGATTGCTAAAATTGCTGACACAATATTTTTAATTTTTTTTTTAAATAGTGTTCGACTTAAATCCAGACATTGATTTGGAATCCATTTCACAGAAATATTTTTTTCTATCGTGATTAAAAATTGTAAGCTGTAGAAAATAGAATACATTTCTGAATTGAAAACTCTCTGTTTCTCCTTTAGCGTTAGTTAAACTGTGTGTAGATATGCTTAAGGCTATTTTCTTTGATCGAGGTATGCATTTGCAATATATGCAGAATTTAGTTTAGTTAAATTAAAATTCGTTCAAACTTGAAGCGCAGTTTGCCAAAAGGGTTCAAAGTTACAGTTGAAAGTTTATTGAAGTCAATTCTTCAAATTTGACCAAAGGAAAAAAAAAAAAGAAAAAAAAAGTTTAAATGAAAATAAAATCAAAAATATATATTTTAATACAATATGCTAATATGCAGCAAAACTTTTTGATTAAAAGCAAAAACAGGGCGAACAAGACGAAGGCGCGAGAATAGTCTTGAAAAGTGGGCGGGGCACAAGCAAAAAGCAGAGATGGC
Organism: Drosophila melanocephala; assembly: GCA_037043625.1. Classification (NCBI taxonomy): domain Eukaryota; kingdom Metazoa; phylum Arthropoda; class Insecta; order Diptera; family Drosophilidae; genus Drosophila; species Drosophila melanocephala. The sequence goes on along the minus strand of JBAMBD010000523.1, from coordinate 2,322,430 downwards.
AATAACAAATGGTCATATCGATAAGAGCCCGCAGCCAAGCAGGAAATCTCCAAACGCAAATGTTGTTAATATGCCATTTAGTTGTTGCGGCTGCTGCGGCTGCTGCTGCTGCTGTTGTTGCTGCTATTGCTGAGACTCACATCTGTGGCATGTGCTAAGTTAATTATTATCAATTAATAGCTAATCACGATAAATGTGCATGAAAATGGGGCCAACAACAGCTGAAGCCCAGTTGCTTTGCGGCTGATTGAGCTGCAGGAGTGCGCAGGCGATGGAGGCGGTAAATGGGTAAATAGGTAAACGGGTAGGCAGGGATGTAGGGTTGGGCGGGGGGAAGAGGGCCAGCTTTTGTGTGGTGGTGTGGATGGGCACGCAACAAATGGCCATGCCAGCAATATAACAGTGTGTGTCCCGCTGGCATATCCTGTTGATTTGTCACACGCGGCGCATGAACAATGCCATGGCTGGTAATTAAAATTACGCATACGCACTGTGTACCAGTTACCAAGATACATATACATATGTAAGAGATACGATCCATGCGAAATACAACAACAAAAGTAAACAAGGTTAACATACAATAAAAGGAGAAAATGAGAAGGAGAAGGCGCAACTACAGCGAGTAACAAGTGATTGGGTGTGTTTCACATCGAGCAATGTGCCAGTAAATTTATGTCACACTGTGCCTCCTTGGGTGTGTGTGTGTTGTGTGTGTGTGTGTGTGGTGTGTGTGTCTGACAGCGTGAGTGTGTATTGTGCTCAGCCACAAAACAATACTCGATTGGCTCTGTTCCAATTTGCCTGTCGCCAGCTTGCGATAGTTTTTGTTTTTCTTTTTTTTTGTTGGATTTTTGTTGTTCCTGTTAAAGTTCATGTTAGCTGACAAGCGCAAATATTCAAAAGTTCCGCTTAAACTGTTTGCAAATATTTCCAGTGCAGATTTGTGCTTAACAAACTGAGGTCTAGAATATAGAATCAGAAAGAAAAGTAAGCTTTTCGTTCAACATTTAATTTGCTAATTGAGAACATGCCTGTCAATTGGATAACTGAGATACCTGCTAAACAGATAGTTTCTTAAAGCCATCAGCCATTTGCAGCATGGAAATGGGGAGGGCATGCTGAGGAAGTGTGGAGGGTTTTGGGTGGCATTGGTGCAAACGGAAAAACCTGAAAACAATCGCCCTCGTTCGCCGTTCCGCCAATAAACGACATTTTATTATTTTCTCCCAACTGTTTGCTGGCGTGTGTTTGGCTCGCCTGCTCTCAACGCTTGCCCTGCTCTGCTCTCGCTCTGCTCTGATGTGTTCTGCTCTTCCTCCAGCTCTCAGTTCTCAGTTCCGTTCTGCTGCCTGCTGACAACCTGCCCAAGCTTCGCCATACAGTTGGACCCAGCCCTCTCAGCTATATTTTTTTATCGTTTCACTTACAAAGCGTCGCGCACTTTACGCTGATTGTGCGTTCTTTGCAAACATTTTGCTTGCTTTTGGTCCTACCGCCCTCTCTCCCCCCAACGACAGCCATCCAACCAGACAGGACACCCGGATCGGTTCGGTTTGTATCTGTGCCTTTGCCTGGCTGTGAATTGCCCCTAGTTTTCAGGCCAGGCACAGAGAGAGAGAGACAGAGTTCTTGTGGCTGTTAGCTGGTTGCTGGTTGTTCTGACTATAACTGGATACGATTCGATAACATTGAGTTTACTGTTACTTCCTTTGGCAATTATCCTTGTTAGTGAGCGCCAGTCAGCAAAGTCAAATGCCCCACAAAGCGAATTCCCGCGAAACTATCGTCATCATCATCATCATCATCATCATTATCATCATAATCAAGCTTTTCATCGTTGGTTATGTTTCGACTGATTTTTCCTGTGTTTTTTAAGCATTCGCTTTATGCCTGGCTTTCTGTCATTTTGTGTCCGCGTTTTTGCATTGCCCAAATTAGTCAGCGGCGGCAAATCTCTCGCACTCGAGTTGCTTAATGACAATAGGTGCCCCATTAATCAACAGTGGGTCCCATTTTCAATTATGGACTCAAGACTGAGACTGAGACTGCGACTGCGACTGTGACTGCGACTCCTGCGGTTTACGATATCTTCAATTGCCAAGCGACTGTTCTAAATTACTTTTATTGCGCTTTCCCCACTCATTATTTGCATTATTAATTTTAAATGGTTTTCAACTGAAATTGTGGTTGACTGTAACAGCAATTTACTTTCTTCTTCAGGACTTTCAAGATTCATAATAAAAGATTTCTGTAATAATATTATATACAGAAAAAATTTAATTTTCAAAAGTTTTTTGGACTCTTTTTCTTGCATTTTGAGTAAAAATCGTGTTTCTAAATTTTAATATAATATCATTCTAGAAATCAAATCAGTTCAATATTGTTTAAGATATGACAGTAAAAGCTTGGATGTGATTTTGTGGTTTACAATTTGGTAAATGCATTTCAGGAGAAAGAGGAGAAAATGTTTAAGCGTTTCGATGGAAAGACTAGTCAGGCTATATCGACTCAGCTGATCAAGAATATATATGTGTGTCTTATGGGGGGTGAAGTGGTCTGCTTCAAATATTAAAAGGTCTGAGTTGAATAAATTTAAATATATTGACAGTAAAAACATAACATTATTATGTACACATATGAAGTGTAGTATCATTATCAATCTTTTTCCAAGAAATACGTATATAAAAATTGTGTTAGGATCTATATATATTATTATAATCTATAATAGTGGAATTAGAAAGCCACTCGTCTTTTACTTAATGAGCAACATTAGCGTTAAGCGCACACTTTTCAACCACAACAACTTGACAAACTTATAAAGCACACAATGCACATTGCAAATACACACACACACACACACATAGAGAGGGTGTGGGTGTGGCATACGCGGGGGCGAGCGACGTTTAATTAAAAGCGTGCGAAAAATGCAACACTCAAGGAGCGAACTGTGAGAATTGAGCCTTGAGCTGGCCAGAGAGCTGCATGCGAGTGAAGTGAAGTGACCATGGTAAGCAACGTGCCACGCGCGTTACACGTTGCAACGCGCCAGTTTCCTCCTGCGCAAGCATTTCCCTTCGCCATTCGCCATTTGCCATTCGCGTAAGCCAAAACCAAAACCAAATTTAATTAATTAAATTGCAAGAAAATCTGCGTTGAAGAACATGGGAAAACTCTTCGCCATCTGCAACGTCAACCTAAATTAAATCAGCAGAGTAAAGGCAAATTAAGTAAAAGTTAGTGACGCTACGCAAGGAAACCAGGGAATTGGTTGCGGTGGTGTCAGAAGTGTTGCACACGTTTTTTGCTTGCCGCTCCACGGCCCCCGCTTGCCCCACGGCTGTTGCCGTTGCCTTTGCTTTTCATTTTTATTTTTATTATTTTGTGCTTCTTTGTTGGCTTTATTCTTTTTTTTTTTATTTTATTTATTTTTTTTGTTCTTTTCTTTTTTTTACAGTGTAGCGCCCCTGCGCTCTGCGGTTAGCAAAGCGTCGCACTTAACTTGAAACGTGCGACTTTCTATTACCCGTTTCATCTCTCTCTCTCTCTCTCTCTCTCTCTCTTTCTCACCACACACACACACACTAAAATTCTAGAATTTTTTGCAATTAGCAGAATTGTTTCACTTTTGCTTTTGGCCCAGACCCTGCCCCTTTGCACCTACTGAAGTTGAAGCTTTGCCTGCAGCTTATCCGTGCTTCTCTATTTTTTCTCTAGCGGCTGTCCTCTTCTGCTGCTTGGTTTGTCGCTCAGTTAAACATCTCTGCAGCTTTATCTCTCTCTCTCTCTCTATCTCGTTGTCTGTCTTTCTCCCTCTCTCTCTCGCTAAGTTCCACTATCTGTGTGTCCAGCATTTTTGGCGCCCAAGGGAAGTGCGCTAAATCTTTTAAAATACGTCTAAAAAAATCTCGTCGCTCACACTTGCACACACACAAACAAACAAACAAATACACACACAAAAACAAACAGCTTTATGCACTTTAGTTGTATTTGGTTAAATGGTGTGCTGCATTTCCTAGCACCTACCACCCACCACCCACTACCCACCTAAACACCAACTTCCACCTATTACACACTACCCAGTAGCCTGCGGGTGAACCACTGCTGATGCTCCGCATCCTTGCAATCGTTGTGCTCCAGCTGTTCGGCCGTTCTGGGTGCACTCATGTGCATTTTAGTGGTAACCCAGTTTTCGTTTTAGGTGCTTAAAAGGTTTCCGCATTTGAATGCTGTTTGTGCTTTGTCTGGGCAACAACAAACATGGCCAATGGCGAGGGGTTCGTCATTTAGGAGGTAGGTGGAGCAGCACTCGCAATGGACGACCGACAGATAATAGATCTGACAGCAACCGCACAGTTTTAAATCGCAGCTGCCTGCACAATTTACTTATGTAAGCTCATTTCCAACAAGCCAGTTAGTTGGACATAGACATAAAACTAAGCCGCCTTCGGGCAACAAAAAATAAGAAAGATAAAAAAATAAAATAAAAAATATATATACATATATGCATATATAAAATATTTATATATATATATATATATGTGAAACTAAGAAGAAAGCTCACAGCAAATGGGAGAATTTTAGATTTGCTAACGAGGCGACAGAAGCAGCCACCAACAGGAGGCAGCCGTTTCCTGGCCAGAAATGACATTCTCATCTCCCACAAAACAGGCACAGCTTCAGTTTTAGTCTCATCCACAGCTTTATCCTGCTGCTGATGATGTTCATGCTGTTGCTCTCTGCTCAAACGAGTTATGCGCATTTGCCCGCCAGCCGAGAGATTTGCGTTGCTCACTTTTTGTTGTTGTTGTGTTGAGTTTTTGGTTGCCTTCTTTTTGCTGTTTGCTGCTTCTGTTATTTTTCTTTTTGTCGCGTATTTTTCCATTTGTGTTTTCCTTTTTTTGTTTTGCCAGCTTTGACTTCATTTCGTTTCCGTTTGCCAGGCACAAGCAAATTTTTGCAACCGAATTTCGAGGCGCAAAGGTATCCTGCACAAAAAGTGAACGTGGAAAACCTCAAGGCATGCGTCATTTTGTTTACATAAAATCAGCCAAGTGGAGACAAGAGGTGATGCCAGCTGAGCTGAAGATGAGATGAAGAGATGGCGATGAAGATTCAAGATGCAGATGATGATTATGATGTTGACGATGATGGAGATTGCGACTGCTACTCAAACTCCAACTGAGACTCAGATTGAGACTGTGACGATGGCTTAAAGAATCTTGCCTCCATTACGGCTTCACATTTGCATAATTATTATTGTATACGTATGTAAATGCAGGTGTGTATGTGTGTGTGGGTGTGTGTGGGGGTGTGGGTGTTTGGGTCTTATGCTACAGGTATTTTGGAAACAACATTTTGCATTTAATTTGCATTTAAACTGGAGACAACTAGCTGATAAATGTCAACATTCTGAGACTGATGAGTTTCTAGGTTCCAACTCAACTGTACGAAGCGACAATAAACTGCTTATAGTACGCCTTGGCCAATGTGAGGAAAGCTTATTATTAAAGTAATCCAACAACAGAAATATCTGTTAAGAAATTAAATATTCCAAAATTACAATTGCTTCATTGACTTATGTACAAACATTTGAATTATGAACTGTAATGTTTACACATCCAAAGCAGATTCTTTCTTTTTTTTCTTAAAATTATGCAAATGCCAAGTATTGAATACAACTGAAAGTTTTGATTCGAAATTTGTTTACTCTGAAGCCGATTGCGAATTGTCTAAGATGATTGGCAATTGAACAACTGAACAAACAAATTTAATTACATTTCACTTTTTACAATCAGTTGACTGCCGACTTGATAATATTGATGATATATGTATATGGATGTATCTGCATGTGTATTCATTTAAGGCTAACTAAGAATATCTGTACAATATATATGAATGCCAGCGAATGCTCATGATTGATCCAAACTATTCATTTTTTGCTGATGCTCCAGATTCGATATATTTGCAATTGGCAGCAATAAATGCTCTCGGCCAACTGTCAGTTGCCAGTTGCCAGTTCCCAGTTGCCAGTTCCCAGTTTTCAGTTGTCCATTGGCCGTTTGCTGGGGAACGAATAGTCTGACATCTCAATCTTGAATGCTGAGTGGACGGTCAAAAATTTCCATAAAAAGTTGCCAGCATGCAGGTTCAAATGAACACCAGATGCCACAACGGAGCCCATCTGGTCCTGGTCCTGAGGGGGCCTTCAGCTTTCAGAGATTTTGCCTCTGAGAAGCCGAAAACGGCAAAGCAAACATAAATGACAATGCATGCCACATTTTTCGCAGCAGCATACAAATTCCAATTAAGTAGCAGCTGTTGGTAACTCGCTTTGAAAATTGAACAGCGACGTATGGCAGCAGAAGGACAAGAAATCCAAACCAAACTAAGTCAAGCCAAAGCCAAAGTCAAACCGAACCGAACCGAACCGAACCAAAAGCGTAGCAAGAAACAAACAAACAAAAAAAAAAAAAATAAAAAAATGAACGAAAGAGGGGAAAAAGTGAAAAGAAAAGCAGCAAAGTGGATTGTAGAGCTAAAATGTGAGTTCACTTCTGAAATGAAAATCAATGTCACTGTGTTTGAGGCAGCGCTGACAAGTCAGTCGAACAACTTGGAGTAGCTGCCAACTCAGCATTGTACTATGTGTGTCCAACGGTCAACATTGTGACTACAACAAACAAACAGCCATGCTGGGCGTAAAAGAAAGACACGTTCGTTGGCCAGTTACCATTTACCAGTCACAGGTTAACAGTACATTCCTCTAAATCAAGCCTACATTTAGCCAGTGACATAGTTAGCTTTATTAGTATATATGAATATTGGCAACCATATTGAATAGACACTTTAAAAAACCAAATCAAAAAACAAAAAAATACAAAAGGGTTGAGAGTACACCACTGCCTTTGGTAAATACGTGGCATGTGCTCAGATATTTTGGGAATTGCGTGCGCTCAACTTGAAATCCGCAAATTGTTCCAATACGGAAACTCTTTAAGACACTCGCCTTGGTGCCCAAAATAGCATACAAAATCTCCAAGGGTTTCTATATATATTTATATATTAAAGCGAGCAACAGTTTGCGAGTCCATAAACTTACTTCTGTATGGAGTCCGACTGCAGGCATTCTGTGGCATTCCTTGCGGAACAAATTTCAGTCGTTTGAACACTAGTCGAACCGCTTACAGGACACAGGAGCCCATTGACACGGAAAACATTAGGAGAGTCCCAAAAAAAGGAAGAGCAAAATGTGGCAATGTGGAACGCTTGACGTGATTAAACTAGATGTGTATACGTATATGCCTATATATGTTAACATGGGGTTGATATGAGTATTATTTAATACACGCATCAATTCTCAATCATTTCGTGTAATTTCATGCCATACAACAGCAGACTCAGGTGGCTTTCATGCTGACGATTTTACAATTGCCAAACAAGTTGAAAAATGCTCAGCCAAAGATACCCTGCACTGTGTAGATCTGCTGGTATGTAAGCTGCTTTGAGTATGCCTTAGGCTAAGTTGCTATGGTGATTCACTCAATATGCAGATATGCCCACCTCTAACTCAATGCACAGAGTATATAAATGTTGCAGGTTATGTTAAACACCACCAACACCACCAAGTACAACAACAACACCAACAAAGCATTAGCAGCTACAGCAATAAACAAAGCACTGTGTGTGTGTGTGTGTGTGTGTTGTGCAAACCAACAATCAAATCCCAGCTGCCAACGTTGCTCAAAAAGAGGCCCACAGACGTCGACGAGCTGAAAACCCAGTTGCCTTTCGAGAAGATACCTCACACATGCACACACACACACACACTCACAAGCACTCACACACGCATACACACTTGTTGAGAAATAATAAAAATTTAAAGTGCTTAAAAATGTTCATAAAGCAGGCAAACAATGCCAAACAATACAATATAGACACCCACGCACAATCCACACACACACACACACACACACACACACAGCGTGCATTTCATAAAAGAAATGTTTGAATACTTGCAAACAAGTTGGCAAAACACCCCCCAAAAATAAGAAGAAAAGATAAAAAATATATAAAACGAAATTTCTTCAAATAAATTTTGCGGCGCTTTTCAATTGATGCCACGTATAAAATGCAATCGGATCCATTCTCGACGTGTTAGTCCTAAGAAATAAAAAATAAAGAATAAAAGAAAAATCGAAGTCAAAACCAAATCCACAATATTTATTTATATTTTGTGTCAGCTAAAAATCTATTCCGTTTTTTGCATATTTGTAATTTGTTTTTTGTGATTCTTCTTAAATTTGTTTGGTTTTTATACTCTGTTACCGTTGGCAACAGCCGTTAAGCATCGAAGAAAAAATTTAAGGACCACGCCCACGCCTGCATCCATAGTCGCCAAAGGCGATAAGCACATGTTGCCCACAATTTTAAAGATAGAGTCGCCAAACTTATTCAAACAATTCCATAATTTTTAGGCGAGATTCACCAAATTTTGGAAGAATGTTATTGATACCTGGATGGCCACACCCACTCAGCCTCCCAAATCCGATATAGCTGACGGTGTTAGTTGATCAAACCCTAAATATCACACAGTTTGAAAGTTGGAGTCACCAAATTTAAAAGCCATTTTGCTAGTAGCGCCCTTCAAAAAGCGGAAACAAAGCGGATATATATATATATATATATAAATATATAACAAATCTACCACAGTTTTAGAGATCAACTTACAAAATTTGCAGGGTAGACTACTATTATTTTGGTATTACAGTGGCATCAGTGTATTTCGCAGTCGTTTACGCCCGACTGCAACGTTCTCACTGTATTTTATTTTATTTATATTTTTCTTAGGTGCTCTGCCGCAATCATTTTTGGTGTATACGGTTTGCATTATTTACTTATATTTTATATATATATATATTTTTTTTTCAGGTTGATAACTTAATAGTCTAACTTGTCCTATGTTGGGTGACATCCTTTCATTTCATTATTCATTCTTAAAATATGCTAACTAAATGAAAATAAATTACTAATTAATTTCAATTAATACTCGAGCTACGCACTTTTTGTGTTATTCGGCAGTTTTCATATGTTTTCCTGTTCGTGCTGATGAAGTTATCAAAAGTATTTCCTGTTGACATTCTATTGCTAGATATTAATGACAACGAGCCAAACTTCATAAAAGCGAAATCGACTAATTAAGACAAGGTGTTTTTTATTGAGCCACCTGTTTTTTTATATATTTTTTTGTTGTTCTTTATTGTTTCTGCCCCAGAGAATGTGTTCGCGTGTGGCAACATTTGGCAAACATTTGCGCTAATTTGTCGCCGTCAAGCACGACATGGCTCTCAGTTTGTGAAGTGGGCGTGGCTCTTTGGGCATGCCTCACTTTAGCGGCAATCAAGTAATGCGGCTGAGTTTTGAGTTGCGAATTATGAATTATGAGAATGGAGTACCACGAGCAACGTGCATAAATTTCAAGAGTCAGGCAGTCGGAAAGTGCGTGCCGTCGATTGCTTAAGATAAACTAAGTGGAGGCGTTGCAAAGTGGGGACTAAGGGGCAGCTGCAGGGATTGCAAGCGCTAATTGTTTGCTGTGTTTTCGCTGACAATTCGTTTTTTGTCCAAGATAATTTGTGCCGAACACAAAAGTGTCACGCCAGCCCCAAGCCTCAACAGATCCAACAGCGTCGATTGACAGATTGCAGGATTGCACGATTGCTAGATTGTGGCATTGCGTAAGAGCTGCCAATTAATTAATTAATTAGCTCACTTCCCACAGTTCCGTCAGTGGGCGTGGCAGGGTGCGTGATTTGCTGTACATCAGCGCCAAACTGACTTTTGTGTTGAACTCACAGTTTTACGTTCTCAGTTCGCGCAACACGCAAATCTGACATTTTAACTAACTCGATTCATCTGACATTAGATTGAATTGAATTGCCGTGGTGCGGTTCAGCAGCTGGTGAACCATGGGTTCAGGCTGCAAACAAAAATCTCAAACGAATCCAACTTGTAACAATTAACAATGCTGTAGGCCCGTAGTCTAGTAGTGAGCTCAACTACTAAATACCCGGAATCCAGCTGTTAAATATTTTCCTGTTTTATTGTCAAATTTCACATTAAACGTTTTGCGTGGAATTCCTTTCATTTCTAAAGGACGGCACAGGTACTGAACGTATACTTATGCATACCGAAAATGCTTGTGCCGGTTGATAGTAATTGGTTATATTTTCGACTATAATTTGGGTGTTTGTAAGCCAATCTTAAAGAAATTAAATATAAATAAGAAGCCTCCTCTTTTAAAATGGTTGCTTTTATTGCAATCGGAAATCGAAATTTATCGATATTCGTAAAACGAAGGCAGCTATCGATTTGAAGTCTGTAACTGTTATAGTCTCTCTAGACAGACGGACTTGGGTATATCGACTCGGCTGCTGATGCTGATCAAGCATATATATACTTTATGGGGTCGTGGATGCTTCCTTCTGCCTGTTACACACAAAACCATTTTACCCATTCTCAATGGGTTCAGGGTATAATTAGCTAGAAATAAACATCAAATGGAGCCTGTCTAAATTGTTGCTTAACATTAATGTGAGGTGTGTATAAATCCCATGCAGCTGCTTAATGATCATATTAAAGGCAAACTTAGAAAGCTAGGAAAAATAATAAAATAAAATGAGTACACGCAGATTATAAATAAATTGAATAGAATATGAGGCAAACGCATCAGTCTTTGTCATATTGTTTATTTCAACTAGGCTCTGCCTCAGCACTGCAATGACATAGAGATATATATGTATGCATGATTGTTGACTGGTAGAGTGTTGATGCTGTCTTTAAAATATTTTTATCAGCGCTACCGAAAATAAACTGCGAATGGGCCACAAAAAGCAAAGACGCACAATATAAACTGGCCCCATATGCGTGTGCGTGTGTGTGTCAGGGTGCGTGTGTGTGTGTGTGAGGGTGCGTGTGTGTGGGTGTGCGTGTGGCTGCGTGAAGGGCAACAATACAGCAAAATAAACAAAAGCTGTGCACGGCCATTGTTTGCTTAAGACACACTGAAAAACATTTATACATTTTTTACGTTCCTTTTTAGCATTACGTATACGTAATTTATTTTGAGAAGACGCCTGGTAAAATACGTATATGGCAAAAGGCACTGCACACTTTTAAGCGCACACGCGTGCCAAAAACAAAAAAAAAACATAAGCAAAAAATGAGATGACAGCCAAAACAACTCACATAAACAATACAGGAATGTAAAGAAAGCAAACGCAAAGAGCAATGTGAGCAAAGTACTGAGAAGCGAGAAGAGCAGGCAGACAGGTTAGGGGACGGGTGGATGGGGGACTGGAGCGGGTAGAGTATGAATAATAATAACCAAATTGGTTTGAGCTTACTTTGGCACAAGTGAAACGAAATGAAATTAGCTTTACGTTGACTTCCAGTGACGACGAGGAAGCTAGCAACTCTGGAGACTGGTGGACGCGGCAAGCCCAGCGTGGAACCCATCAACCCACCGACAATTTGTCAATTGACGCCCAGTCAGGCGCTGAAGCTGCTTCCGCCCGGCTGACTGTCAATGGACGGGCAGTAAAATTTCATAGAATTCTGTTGCATTTGCCTCGTCCCTGTTGTGCGGCTGCTGGGCATTTATCGCTTTTTGAAATCATCTGGCTGGAATAAATACATTTTCAGTCAGTCATCAAGTTGCTGGGCAAACCAGTAGCAGCAGCATTCACAGAGAGAGAGACAGAGAGAGAGAGAGAGAGAGAGAGAGAGAGAGATAGAGAGAGAGAGACCATTACTTGTAGTCCGAGTGGAATTTCTAGTTCCACTCAAAGTGAATTTTCTCTGCGTATAATAAGTGGATTTAACCCCTCGCTTTTTGCAAATAGAACCGCAAACGCTGCGGGCCCATTAATATATTGACTCAAAGCAAAACTCGTAATATCTTAGTACTAACAGCATAAGTGATGTTGACTTAAGTCAACTATCGGCAGAAATATAAAGAGAGAGAGAGATTGAGAGAGAGAGATTGAGATTGGGTCTGAAATTGATACTTGAAGCCTAATGATGGGTTTGATTGTCGATTGGAAATGTTAAAGCACTAAAAACAGGGAGCGCCATCTCAATTACTTACTGTTCAGCTACTACTGAGTTTAACTTTGAACTATTCGTAACTGTCAAGAAGCTTTTCTAAACTAACTTGTAAAACCCTTCGAGAGGTATTTAAATCAAATACATAAGTCGTCTTTGCACCACTTTTGTATTGCTTGTTGGAAAATCTATATAAGATTCCATTCGATGTGCAAGGCGTGTTTTGAAATTATTGTAGCCCCTGAGAGTAAGTTGCTATATATATCGGGATTATGGCAGCTGTCAATTTGATCTGCTATTGCTATTGCATCATCAATATAAATAACAGCCCTTTTGTGTCACACCAAACAGTTGAATTGTACTGCGATAATAATGACAAAATGTAGCTCACTTCAATAATTCTTTTCCTCAAAGTATATTATCAATTCCATAGAGTGTCATAAAAAAAAAGGAAAAAAATTGCTGGGCACACCAGCACGGCCACAAGCAACGGTCACACTCCATGGCCATGGTTTAATTATGTATCGGATTTCCAATTAGCAGCTGTGAGCAGATTCGAAACAATTTGCATGCATTTGCAGTAACGAAAGTCATTAGTTATCATATTACGCCCTTCCCCGACCGTGCCACGCCCACTGTTTATGATCATAAATTATGCTGCCGGTCGCTGCTCATTGACCCACGCTTATTGCCCCGAAATGTTGAAAGCAGCATCAGCATCAGCATCAGCATCAGCACAGCATCAGCATCAGTGAGCAACAGACGACGAGTTATTATTTCTTTTTGGTTTTTGGGTTTCACTGGAATCGGAATATGCAAAACGTTTGATCCCTTCCGGCTTAGCCAGGTCTAAAAGTGGTGTACGATGAAATAAACTGAAATAAAATTAGGTGCAGTTGGCAAAGAGACACCCAGACAACCAGCCAACCAGCTAGGAGAGGCAGAGATAAGTGGGGGGAGTGGCGAACTTTAAATTTATTACAAACCCAATAAGTCCTGGCAGAGACAAAATTATTTATTTGCCCCGTCGCTGGCAATCAAAAAAGAAAATTCATGTTGACGGGTGGGCTCATGGCTAACCCGCATCCCTCCCTCCCCCAGCCCCCCGCTAAACGCGTACCACTCTGTGAGTTCGAGTTGCCACTGCCACCCATTGCCGGGAAACCCTTGCCGATGCAAAATAGTCAACGCAGCAAAAACAAAAGTTTATTTATTTGATATGAAAAGTGAACGAACAAATTGAATTGCTTTCAATGTTAACCAAGGAATACCCTCCCTCAAATTGTGATATTCATAATTAATAATAACCTCCAAATTCTTATTCGTATTATTCTTATCATAAAAATACAGATTTTTTCAAATTGTCATATATATAATTGTTTGTTCAGATTCATTTAATGCAGGATGCATTAGTATTTTATAGCAATACGTTTCTTAACATTGAATCAGATTTTTTAGAGAGTGTTTATTTTTCATTATTGATTAACACCCTCTATAATCCTATTATTATTACTATTTTCATTAAAAGAGGGTTTATTTCAAATTGTGATATTCATAATTGAGGAATATTCTCAATATTCTTATATATATTCCAGATGATTATTATTTATTATTATTATTATTATTATTTATTATTAGATTATTATTTTAGACCAATGTCATTGGAACATCGGAGCTAAGGCCTTAGCTTATATGCTCAGAGTGCATACAGATTCTGTAATAATTTCCGAAACACTCACAAACAAAAAACCAAGCCGAGTTGAGTTGTTTTTTTTTCAAAATCTGTGGCACAGGGAAAATGGACTCACTGTGGTCACTGGGATCGTTTTGCCTTTGATTAAAAATCCGGTTGGATGATATTATCTGCTGCTGATATGTCGACCTCACTCTCGAACCAATGCCAAGCCCACACTCCCCCTCTCTCTGTGGCAGCCAACTCTGTATCTAGTTTGGCCAGACTTTTGGTTAAAAGTTGGTGACCAGTTCACTCAAAGTTTTGACGCAGCAGGCACGTACAATGCCGCGCCCACAAGCCGCTCCTCTACCCTCAACTCAGTCGAGTGCAAAAGCAATGTTAGGCAACTTTTACACTATTTGTCCATGTAAATGTCTGCCTGCGTTTTGCATTTTGTTTTTGCCAAAAGCAAACAGCAACAGCAACACCAACAACTACAATAACAAAAACTCGCCGAGAGTCATAAAAAATGGGCAACTTTTATTTTTTGTATTTTATTTATTTATGTTAAATTCATGACATGTATTTAAATTAGTTGCCGAGCAGTTTGTCCCTTTTTGTCAATGGGTGCTAGTGTGCTTAAGTGTGTGTGTGTGTGTGTGTGTGTGTGTGTTTGTGTGTATGTTGGCCATCAAACGCAGCCGTTGTGAATTTTGCGCTCCAAAAAGTAGGCAACAGAAAGTCGGCGCTGCATTAACAAACATTCAATTATGAGCCGAAGCTCTTCCTCTCTTTCACTCTCTGTTTCTATCTCTGTCATGCACATGATATGTGTCTCTTTTTCCAACACACACATCAGTTATGGCTCCTTTTCCTATTTATATGTGTATCCCTGTCGACTGACATTAGCATTTCAAATGCTAAGACAGCGGCTAGCATCAGCATCAGCATCAGCATCAGCATCACAGGCCAAAGCCAAAGTCAAAGGCAAACCCAAGCTCAAATTTCACTTTCGTTTCAGGGGCGTAGGGTGTGAAAGTTGCCTGCTGGGGTATGTTCGGGGGGGGGGGGGGGGGGGTGGTGGGTGGTAAAGGTGGTGTTGGTTTAGCTGGCACAGAAAACTTTTACCATTTGCCTGCAAGCAGCAAACGACAAAGGGCAAGGCAAACACGCAAAGTTTGCCTGCATATATCTTTTCAGTTTTGTGATATGTGTATACTAAATAGCTGCATATATTATCACAGCAAATAACCACCCCATGTCTCTCTTCCCCCCCACTCCCTTTTTCTCTGGCTCTCTTCTTTTTTTTTTTTTTTTTGGGAATAGCTTTAAAAACGCGTGCCTGGTCAAGTAAATGAGCTTTCCTGTGGCTTTTCCACTTTTGTTTCGGACATGTTCTTAGCAAACAGTTAGATCAAAGACACCCCATTCACACACAAACTCACAGTTGAATACATATGGCCGACGCTCAAACGGAAATTGATATTTAATTAAAGTTTTAGTCGTTGCTTTGCCTTGGTCTGCACACAAAAGTTTGTTCCGACCTCCGACTTGTGTTGCCCCAACTGCAAATTCTGAAATTTGCATAAGGCCACAAATTTGAGATGGTGTCTCTCAGCCCGCCCAGCATTTGAGCAGCAAGGCAAATGCAGATAGCAGAAGCACTCTCCAACTGCTACAGAATACTATCTCAATATGAATTCCGGACACCAAAACTTTTGACTCGAGATACCAGCAGAAGCCCCGGTGAAACTTTTAAAGTAGACACATGACAAATAATTCTTGCGACTTTATCGCATTGCAATGTTTTCTAGCACATGATGGGCTGCGTGTGTTTATGTTTTTGGCAATAAATCGGATTTGGAGCAAAGCAACTTTGTCGACGTCGATGTTCGCGATCTAAGCCCCAATTTCTCTGAAACTGCTGCTCTGAAAGTATAATTCCAGAGTCTAATTTGCATCAGAAAAAACAGATAAAAAGATTCTCGAATTATTTGTGTTCAAATAAATGACAGTCTCCTAGATGAAAATAACTTAATGTTGACTAAATGCAGTCCACAGACTTTAAAAGATTTAAATTCGTAGAAATAATTAAATTAATTAAAAAAGAAAACAAATAACTGATTTAAAATGAAAAGGATAATTCAAGCTCAAGATTTAAATTAAACAAATAAAATAAAATCTGAAATATTAAATATTAAATACCTGAGACTATTCAAAATGCTAAGACAGTCAGAAGACCAGGAAATTCCTATCAGAGGGAGAGGAAAGTGGGGGAGAGTGACAAGGAAAGACAGGGAGGACGAGAGAGACAGAGAAAGGAAAGAAGAGATAGAAAGATATCTCAATTAGTTAAACTTACCACAGTGAAACACGGTCAGAAATTGCCCGGGGACATATTGAAATTGGAAATTTAATTGGAGAAACAGAGAGAATACGTGAATTGAAGAGTAACTGCAATATTTACACACCTACACCCAACACACACACACACACATGCTGAACATGTCATTAATTGAAATTCCAACTAATTTTTAATTACGAATGAAACTGTTCTGATGACCGCCACAAGATCTGCCCATTGATTTTTCACTACCATAAAGTGTACAAATATTGTCACTCTGTCTGGCTAAATGGGGGCAGTGTTTACTTTCGGCCATTTAGGGTACTGACTGAGACTGGCGCATTGCCATCATTTTGTTGCTCATTAAATGCACTCAGGCAAATTTATGCCCATTTATTTTTAAGGCTAAGACGCGTGGAGGGGGGCATGGTGGGTGGTGTTGGGGTTGCGGTTGGGGTTGGGCAGAGACCCCACACAACGCTTTAATGACGCTTCTTCGTTCGTTCGTGTTTTTTGTTGTTTTTTTTATATTTATATTTATTTAAATACGAGCAGAGAGCAACAGCCGCGCCTTAGCTGCTGGCTGATAGCATTTTACAAAGGCAATTGGTGGGGCAAGTAGGGGGAATGGGGCAAGTAGGGAAGTGTGCGGGGAACACGGGTGCTGAACAAACTTTATGACTTTTATCTACGCACAAGTTTTGAACTGGAGCCCAACAACGAGCAAATGAGAGAAATGTTGAGTGTGGAGTGCCAATGAGACTGACACCGACGCGTCGCTTATATGAAAGGGGGCTGATGTGGAGGGGGTGGGAGTGTTGGTGTTGTGGTACACCATCAGTTGAGTTTTTAAACATGCCTCACGGCCAAATGCATAAATATTTTCACTGTCGCCGTCGTGCGCTCGTGAAAAGCTGGCAAAGAAGAAACATGACATTTTTCATATACATTTATTTGGCTTTGGCTGCTTTTGCGCCCTGGCCTCAAAGATTGATGGGCGTGGCACATTTGCATAATTGCAGCCAGGCAGCAAAGCAGCACCCAAGTGCCCAAGTGCCATAAAAAGCGGTACAGCTGAATGAAATGAAGTCAAACAGCAGAGTACAAAGTACAAGCGACAGCAGCGAAACGACCAGAAAATAACAAAGTAACAAAATAACACAACAAAAGCACCACAGAACAGACCAGAGCCGAGCCGAAGAAGACAGTACGACGGACCGACTGACGAGCTGCAGACGGGACGGACAAATGATATAGGTAATAAAAAGTTTATATAATAGCAGATGGCGTACTGAAATGGCCAACGGCCGACCAATCTCTGCAGTCGCCTCCAGCGCCACAGCATTTAAAATAGCATTGTTTAAAGGTGTATGAGAATAATGGCAATGTGTTCTCACAAAATGAGAGAGAAAGAGATAGAGATAAGAGAGAGAGAGAGAGAGGGATTTAGATATAAATAGAGAGGCAAAGCAATTTTTCAAATTAGACGATCGGCCAACAACATTTGATTATCTCTCTCTCTCTCTCAGTCTCTCTATGCCTTTCTACCTCTATTTTCCTCTCTTGCTACGAAACTTCACAAATATTAAAACGGCCTTAAGTAAACCGAAAATGTAGGTTATTTAATAATACTACATATTAACATAATGATAATAACAGTTGGTATGGAAGCCATTATAAGAATGGGTACTGAAACAAAGGGGACAGAGAAAGAGAGTAAGGGAAAGACAGACAACAACACTTCAGTATTAACTATATTATCTGTCTCTCTCTATGCAAAGGGACACTTATAAACGATATAATGTATAATATAAATAAAAAAATACGCTTGAATTGAGCGAGACAAGCCCTAAAAATTCCAAATATTTTGAAATTAATTTTCGAGATTATTTGCAGAGAACAAAGTAAGCAACGAAATTGCATTTCATAATAAAAAAATTCAGTTACGTTTTTTCAACACAAAGTTCAGTCAAAAGTTGCCTGCGCCTTTCTTATGCCATATAACCATCGCGTAAAGTGGGCTATAATAAAGCTGTCAGAGCTCAGGCAATAAAATACAATCAAATAATACCTATAACAGTTTGAAGTATTTATTGAAGTTGTGAATCTAATAATAGAAAACAAACGATTTGGGAAACGAGACTCAGTCCATTGATCCAAATGCAAATTAGGGTATGACTTGAATACAGGGTATCTTCTAGTGGAATCAATGTGATTACAAGAGAGCTTTGAATGTATCTTGTTGTCGCAGATTGCGGCAGATATTAAATTAATTTAAGGAAAATTCGCTCTACGTGTTCTTTAAAAAAAAACACCAGCAACCACAACAACTGTTCATGTAACGCAAAAACAATGTAAAAAAATATAAGAAATATAAATATATATATATATATATTTATATATATTTATATATATTTATATATATATATATATATATATATATATATATATATATTTATATATGTACTTTTTTTGTGTTTGGTGGCGGATTACCAACTCGAAAAAGGCGTTCAACCATGCGAAGTCGAAAATTGGTTGTACTGCCCACTATAAGCTTTCAATTGGGACAAGGGAACAAAAGAACTATGCAGCGCTGATTGGACTATAGAAAACTTGTGACCAGCCAAACCAACCTTTTCGAACTTGAATGCAATTCCCTCAACTTGTGCTGCAAGGTTCGAGTGGCAATAAGATATTCAAAAAATAACCACAAAGCCAATATCTCGATTTTAGTGAATTTTCTAATGAATTTCATAACAAACATGTTTCTGACTAAATATACTATCCAGACAATAATACACTAATAATCAAAATATACCTTGCATAGAACAAACATCTCGTAAATCTTTTTCAGTGTGTGTCTGTTGCTTGATTTGATTCTTTGTACAACAGCTTGCAGTAATCGCAAAGACGTAAAAATATATGATTTTATTAGCCAACTTGATTTCAGATCTGTTGTCTGAGTGCAATCATAAAACATTGTTCGATTCGGCCAAGACGAATTTTTGCTTTTGAATAAGATGTAGCTAAAAATGTGTATATTTTGTATGTACTTGCAGAACAAATACTTTGGAATTCACTCGCTTTGTGTTGATCACGTCAACAGCAGGGACACAAAAACTGGTAAGTATATAGACAATAATCGTTTCGAGTTTGATTTAAAATTAAATCGTTTGCATTAAGTACTTGCAAACGCTACCAAAATGACGATGACAATAAAAAAAAAGCCAACTTGAACATGCGGGGGAGCTACAAGTGCGAGAACTGAGCAACTGAGTAACTGGGGAACTGGCAGCCCCCCGTCTGACCAGGGGTGGTTCGGGGTTAATTAAAATACGGAATACACTTTGACAAAATTCCATTTAATCTACTCAGCTTCGAACTCGCAAAGTCCAAATAAGAACCAGGCGGAAAATTAATTATGCGCATATTTGCGGGCTTACCAACAAAACAGAAGATGAAAAAAAACCGAGTGAAAGAGAGAGAGTAAAAAAATACACATCAAACAAGAAACAACACACCGAAGATTACATACCCTAGCCGGGATTAAAAAATAAATCAGCTGATTTTTGTTTTGAAATCTATATTATATAGTAGTCACATGTTTTAACACGCCTGACAAGCGATGCAAATACCCTGTTAAATAGAAACATAAACTGACAGACAGCAGAGGTACGGACTTAAAATGGTTATATCGTGTATTCTGCTTCAGCACGTCGTGACAACCTTAAATGATCCACTGTAGGGTATAAAAAGGTAAGGGAACACACAAAAAAAAGGTTCACTTTGATTTGCATTTTTCGGCACTCTCGAATGTGCCATTTATGACATTTACCGCATATTGCGTTGGCAACCCTAACCAACAGCCCCATCCTCAATTCCCGCTCCACGATTAATTACAGCAACAATCCACTACTAATCAGTAACTGTTGCTCACTGGAGGTGTGTCGGAGCCGAATCTGGGGTTTTGGTACAGTGTTAAATGAGCCGCTGAGCCGCATAATTTCCATGTGCTAAGTCAAATGACTCTGCCCAGGATTAAGCGGAAATAGGTGCGACTTTTTGAGGTAACCAGCGGAGAGAAAGAAGCACATTTGCTCTCTAAATACATAATAGTAAATGAATATTCGCCGCTTTGAGAAAGCACAGTACATATACATATTTAATAAGAGTATATGTATTTGTATACTGATGATGATTGCTCTTAAGGCATATGTGCAATATATTTGAGTATATTTCACATACATTAATTATCGTTGTTATTCGGGCTGATTTACATTTTATTTTAGAATCATATGTTTACTCTAGCTCACTCTGCTATGTGTATCTACATAGATGTGCAAATTTGCTGTGCATTTGCATGCCAGAGTTGACTTGAACAACGAGTATAATGAAATCAGTTGTTGATCCTTTTCTGGCCAGCTCGCCTTCTCGCCTGAGAATATATCGTATATCAGTTGGCATTGCCTACTTTTCGGGATGGCAAAGTGCCATTAAACTGTCTTAAGCTTGCGCAAATGAGCCTCACTTGCTTTGGACAGTGGCCATATTTATGGCAAAATACACATACAAAAAAAATATATATATATATGTATACAGTTGCGGTCAAAATAATAGTAGTGCTGATTCTCAAAGCATTTACAAAAGTATTGCTTATTTTATGGCGATAAACTCGAGACCTCTTCAAATCTTCAATATGAAGAACAATTAATTCTAAAATTCTCATCTGGGAATATTTTAAGATACTATATATTATTTTTCGAAATACCAAACGTATTAAAATATAATCACCCATCGTAACTAGTTTTAGAAATATTATTTAGCCGCAGAGAAAGCTAGAAAACTTCACTATTGCCATTGCCATTACTATTATAATGATAAATTTCAATAATAATTTAATAAAAATAAACATTAAATAATATAATAAATTTAAGGACTTTTATTTTGTTATTAATAAATGTTATAGCTATGCTTACTTTTAATATTTACTCATTTTCAATATCGATTGCTTGTGTTTAAAAAAGAACTTTGAACTATATCTTAAGTATTATTTAAACATTTTCCAAAACATATGTGTGTTCTACTATTATTTTGACCGCAGCTGTGTGTGGGGCTGTGGCATTTGTTGTGGGGCCAATACAAGTAACAATAAATTGCTAAGCCGCCTCACTCATTAAATATACATACATATCTACGAGCACACATAAATGTATATGTATGTGTGAGTGTGCGAGTGTCCGTACATTTAATTCAATAATACAGCAGCAACTCGTTTCGCCACGCCCATTACGCCCACAAAAGGTGCTGCGGCAGCAGCAGCGGAACGTGCAATTCTTGTGTGTGCGCAGGACATGCCAGCAACAGGACCAAACACAATCATATCCTTAGCTGCAGCTGCAGCTGCCTGCTTGCCTGCCTGCCTGCCTGCCTGCGTGTGTGTGTGTGTGTGTGTGTGTGTGTGTATGACATGGGTATGTTTGTCGCTTGGCTGTTGCAGTTGCTGCTGCTGCCGTCTGTCGGCTGTCGTTTCATTTTCATGCTCCACACTTGACGCGTTCGAGCATGTCGAGGCATTCAATATCTTATGTGCTCACTTGTAGTCACATTTTCGTGCGGTGTAATGTGCCCTTGTCTCTCTCTCTCTCTCTCTCTCTCTCTTTTCCTTTATTTCGCTACCTCTCTCTCTTCAACACCTTCTTTGTCAATAATCTCATTTTGGTGTGTTTTTCCAGCGCCACACCCAAATAGGCGTAATATGGCAACACTTTGCGGCAGAGCCTTTGCTTCTCCGGCTTAATGGGAATTTCACAGAATCGTCAGCAAGGACTACATTTAATTACAACCGGTTCACACGAAACGGGCTGTATAGTGAAGCCTGCTAGGCACCGCATTTTTTAACTACTTCAAGTAGTGAATTTAACTCTTGGTTAAAATTTCGACTAAAATCGATGAGAAAATTATAATTCGGTTCTCAAGCTCCAGCGAAAATCTAGATATATTCTATATTCGAGGACACAATGTATGTCAATTGTACAGAGTACCACATCGTCAAGCACTCTCAACTAAAGCATGCTTACCGGTTATATTTGCCCACCTCAAGTACAAACAAGAACTTCAATTGCAGCCAACTTTTTAATATGATATGCATTTATTTCATATATATATATATATATATATATATATATGCATCATATATGTATTGAATTGAGGGCAAGGCAGCAAACTACATTTAATGCAATTATCATCAACATCAAAGTGATAAAGTGCGCTGCATGTCATGGCCAATGTGAGAGGCAGCCAACTGGCTTAGTTTGTCTGGGTCTAGGAAGGAACGCTGGCAATTAGCAAGCACTGTTAACTGGCACCTTGCTGTAACTTGCACCAGTTAGGCACCTAAGGGCGTAGTTCCAATTAATTAGCAGTTGGCCGGATACAACTGGACCCCGAATGATGATTTGGCCAGCGTTTGTCACGCCCACACACTCCATCAGCGCCCTTATCAGTAGCTGTTCAAAATTGCATAAATTTTAATCGTCCGACCAAATGAAAAAGAAAAATCGTCCAGTGTAAAGCCAAACAGAAAGTTGAATCGTTAAAAGGCAAAAACCAACAAAAAAAAAAGAGAAAAAAAATTTGTTTTTGTATTCGAAAGTTTCGCAAAAGCATTAAAATTTAAAAACAAAAGAAATAATAGAATGGGAGCGAAAGAAAAAATAAATTACGACTATCGCTAGCTACCGGCTGGGCATGGTAAAAAATATTGTAAATATTTTGCAGCAACATCACGCGTAGTCCCACCTTTACTCCCCCGCTACTGCTCCCTGTTAATAATTTGTTTTGTTTCTACCTTGTGGTTGAGGCATGTACATACATATACACATATATATATATATATATATATATATATATATATATATATATATATATATATATATATATATTTAAATATATATATTTGTTATTTTTGTGCTGTGCCGAAAAATGTTAATAATTGGCATTTCTGTGCGAGATGCTGTAACGGATGTATGGATGGTGGGTGGAGGTCTGGACGCGAATGGTGGGTGGGTTTTTGTTCTTTTTTTTTTTTTTTTTTGGGTGGGTGGCGTTTCACAAATTGTTTCGGAAATTACAGTTGTTCTGATGGGCAGCTCCCGTGCCCGACCATTGACCGACTTTTGGACCTCGGAATTGATTACAGTTCATTTCACTTTTGGGTCCTGTTACGCATTTCACCACGCGCAGCCAATGCCTCCACCTCCCCCAGCTCATCTCTTTTTTTCATCCATAGCTGAGCATTGACGTGAAGCGTTGATTTTCGTTTCACTTTTTTTCAGTATGATTTCACCGATTGCGTTTCAATTCAATGTTTGCATTTGTGTCATAATATTAATATTAATATTATTATTATTTCTTTTGTAATTTCTCTCAAAAATTTTACATTTGCATTTTAACGCTTGAGTCAAGCATTTTTTCAGCACTTTGATTTTGTTGAGTCATTCAAGTAGGGACTGTGAAAATCAATGAAAAGCACATCAATTACGTTTATTTCTTAACCCATTGAAAAGTGGACAAACACTTTTAATAATAAGCTTGAGATTTATCCAATGATTTAAAATATTACACTTTAAATGTAAAATGGCGCATTCTTTCAATTCAATTAATTCAATTCAAATACATTTTTTGTGTTCTTTTAGTGGAATAAAAATAATTATTGTTATATATTTTTAATTATACATATATTGTGGAATACATACTTAATTAGTAGTTACCTTAAATTTGCATATTTGATAGATATTCAGTGAGATATTTAATTTGTTTAAAAATCTACTTTTAATAGCCAAGAAGTTGAATCTTTAACTTTATAGGGAGATCTCCTCCTCTGTTGATATTGGTGAATAATTGACGGATGATTAATATTATGTCAAATACACATTTGAAGTCTATTGTTTATTATAGTATCTCTGATCAGCTCATATATATTTATTTTGACATGCTTCCTTCTGTATGTTCCCGAAGTTTTGCACAACTTTATAATACCCTTTCCATCCTTTCTATTTTCAATTGGTGCGGGGTGCGATTGAAATGATACCCCTCAAAATAAGAGCAGCAGAACAATTGCAATTAGCTATTTTTGTGTTAATTTCACACAATTTCACACAATTTCGAGTCAAAAATGTAGAATATTTGAATTATCATGGGACTCGTTTATGTGTGCGTGTGCGAGTGTGTGTTGTGAACATGCTATGAATATAGAAAACAAATACTCGACTACATTTACATATGCCTAATGATATATGTAGTATGTAGTATGGGCAAACGACTTGCTATAGTAACCAAAACCCAGTTTCAATCAGCAGCCACACGCTCCACCACCCGCACCACCCGCACCACCAGCAACACTCGCACTACCCGCACCAACCGCACCAACAGCGCCACCAACTCAGCATCCTGAACAGGGCCCCCGAAGCCAAATTGCGTAATGGGTTTTGCGTATTATGCGCATTTAATTGGAGTTTTTGTTGCCGGATTTGTTTTCGCGTGCTTTGTGCTTCATGTGTTTGTGTACTCGACAAATGCGCGTTAAATTGAATAAGCTGCAATAATTGCATAAGTTTGATTAGTTGGATAAGTGGTTTTTATTAGCCTAAAAATGTACGCAGCATCAAGCAATTAACCGAGCCACCAACGTGGTCGGTTGGCGACACTTAAAACTTGCAAATTTATGTAAGGAATTAACAAGTACATCAATTAACTAGTTTGCTTCTCAATCTCATAAGTAAGCCCCAATGAGCAAAATATATCAATTTAACTGTATAGGTTAGCTCATTTAATTTAAAAGCCAAATATCTTTTGCTAATTTGAATTGTATTTTTTATATTTTAAATATTATATTTGCGCACAATATTGAGAGACTTGCCGTAGTGCCTCACTTCTGATGACTATGCCCCAAATCATTTTCAATCACATGATAAAGGCAACCCTTATGCCCTTGAAACCAGCACCTTTTAAACTTATTTCCGTCTGATTATTTGGTCAACGCGCTTGATGTCGATGTCGAAGTCGATGTCGATGACGATGACGATGACGATGATAATGAATATAGAACGATATGATGTAGGCACTCTGAATTGTAAGCATAAAAAAACACAAACACACACATACGTACATTTGTATATACATACATCCGAAAAGAGGAATCTGACAATGGACTAGTTTTAGGGGAAAGGGGGGGATTCTGATTGCTGGTGGGTGCTTGTATTTTTAGTGGCTTCTAATGAAGTTACCAGGAGCGGCAGCAGGCAGCGGGCAGCGATCCCTCCCGGGCTGAAAAAGACGAATGCTGAAAGTGGGTTTGCTTTGTGGGTGGGGAAGGGGAAGTGGTGGAAGTGGGCTTAGCTGTGGTGGCTGCGCCGAGCAGCAGCATCAGTTGTCTAGGACCCTCATTTATTTTCACTTTAATCAAAGCGAATGGCAGGGACAGCAGACAAGGGGCAGGGGCAAGAGGCAAAAAGCAGCAGCAGGAGGCTGGAGGCAGTAGGCAGGAGGCTGCAAGCACCGTTGGTGGTGCAGGACGCAGGCTGGTCCAACGTTTGCTGTACAAATTTTTGCTACCATGCCCAAAAAGAATTGTAAAGCGTAAAATAACAAAGACAAGGAAGAGCAAAAGTAAAAGCAGCAGCAGCGAGGCCAAAAGTGTATTGGTAGTTGTAATTTTACACGTTATCCCTTCTGCCTGTATACGTGTGTGTGTGTGTGTGTGTGGGTGTGTGTAGGAGTGGCAAGGAACGAGGCTAAACAAAAGCACAACAGCACAGGCCCAGGCCTCAGCAGAGCAGAGCAGAACAGAGCAAAGCAGAAGAGATTTTCCAGGCAGCCAAATGAAAAAGTAAGCTAATTAGTTAATGAAAGATATTTTCCTTTGTCTACTCTCGGTACACACTTCACCACCCCCTCCCTCCTCAGCCCTCCCCTCTCCGCTACTGGTTTCAAAACAGGGCGTTTTCCACCCACACTGAGCGAAAATTACTCAAAATGGCAGCTGTGGCGATCTGCTGCCTGAATATGTTTTGTGTGTCATAATTTGACTAAGCCCTTACAACCATCTCTCTTGTTCTCTCTGCCTCTCTCTCCCGCTCTCTCTCTCCCTCACTATCTGGAAGCATTGCCTAGCTTAAGTTTGTCGCCACAAATGAGCTCAGTGTATGTCGCAATGCTTAATTTTATGCATAAGGTTCAGCTATCGCATGTTCATTGTCCGGCAATTTTGACCTTTTTTTCTTGTTATTTTTCCCTCTCCCCACAATTTCGAAGGCCTCGCAGCGGACAACGCCACTCCCCAAGCAGCCCCCTGTTTATGGCTGCCACGTCAATCGTGTTAGCCTTTGTTTGGCAATTCTGCCGTTCGCTGCTCATTTTCTGCTACTTTCTTTGTGCCAACAGTAGCGGCAGCAATGCTGCTGCATAATTCCGGAACTTCTTTCCACTCGCTGCTCTCTCTCTCTCTCTCTCCCTCTCTCTCTGTCCAAATCTACCCCTGACTCACTCCCAGTCTCACTCCTCTGCTGCTGCTGCTCACTTGCGTGGTCTGCACCCCTTTTGTATTGCAAAATGTTTTGCTTGAATAAATTATAAGCTTACCAGGCACCGAGACTCCCCGTCTTCAATCCATATACCGTTGCTGTTTAGTCCCCATTTTTAAAGTGGCACTGCTCCAATAAATTATTGAATATATGTATATTTTATATTGCATTTATCCTTTATTTAGCTTCTTTTTTTCTAGTCATCCATGAGGGAATTACCTTTTCCTTGCAGCACTCCGAGTACTTGTTGCATGCCCCGCTACAATAGCAGTCAACATATGCACTCCACCTTCTTCTGTTAGATTAGAATCCCATTCCTTAATTAGTTATTCTCGCTTCATTAGTTGCCAACACGAATCGATTTAAGTCCATGGTAGAATGTCAAAGTCAAATATACACTGATAAAAGTTATTGTCAAGTCAGAGAGTATTTTTTGTTTGTTCTATATATTACCACGAAATATTACTTACTATTCACATTAATTTGATGGAAAATAATTATTATTTTTTTAAAATTATTTCATTTATTATTTTTTTTAATTATTTCATTTATTATTATTTTTTTCTGCTACTATTCTATAATTCTTACATATCAGCTGAGTTTCCATCCCTTTCATTTCTGGCTTATGAGCTATATTCGCTGTATTTCAAACGATCGATTTTTGGCTTGGTTTAAGGAGAGATAGCGCATTGGCCAAGTCCAGGCAGTGCGAGGGAGAGAGAGCAATCTTTATTAATATTTTCTTTTGCTTTTTTTGTTTTGGCGCGTGTCATTTATGATATGTGCTTATTTTTATTAAATTGACTATAAAGCTTATGCTTTAAAATCGTGGCAAAAAGTGGCGCAGAAAATTGAGCGTGCAATTTGATTTTTCCTTTCAAAAATTCTCCAACAGACAATGGCTCAAAAAAATTATATATATATAGATATGTATATATATAAAAAGGGCTAAGGATGAATGGGGCGTAGCAGACACACAACCACAGCCAGAGCTCATATGGGCAAATATGTGTACACGCTTAAATATAATATATATACATCATATATATAATGCATATATAAATATATATATATACATATATATATGTATGTATATATATATAAATATATATAGAAGCGATATGGACGCGACGCGAATGCTGCCGACGACGACACTTCTGGTTCATTGAAGCATAAGAAATTCTCGAATGAATCGGTCCGTTGACGCTTGAGTAGACTTGAAGCGATAAGCGCTTTTTGCCCCATATACAAAAATATATATTTTGCTCTAGTCGCGCATCCGTTTACACTGCACACACACACAACAACGTGTGCACAGTGTTAGCTAAATGCAAAAAAGAATATATCAAAAAAAATATGTATACAAAAAAAAAATGGGCAACGACGAAGGGGCGAGTGTCCGTCCGTCCGCCCGTCCGTCCGTCAGCCTGACGGGCTCGCCCGGGAGTTGATCCGGGGACTTCTCGCACCCCAAGGGAGAATCATACCCTAGACCAACGAGCCGTTCTGGACGCATTTCGCAGATTGAGGCATTTCAATATAGTCGAGATTAGAAGGCTTACCAAACAGACAAGGCGGGAGAGAGAGAGAGATACAGAAAGTCTGAGAGAGAGAGCGAGAGCGAGAGAGAGAGAGAGAGAGAGAGAGAGAGAGAGAGCGAGTGTCAGATCGTTTTTGCTATAGTTTTTGCGTATGCGCAACGTATCTGGTATAAAATTGATCTATGGTCTGGCTTATTACTCATACGCACCGTTTGCCCGTTTGAAAGTTAACGCATAAATATCAATTGTTCGCACGTTTGACGCCCGGGGGAGTAGCGACTAATACAAATGGAAATAACCAAACGTCATGCTGACTCACATTGCTCACATGACGAGCAACAAGAGCAACAGCAACAATACACACGCAACACACAACACACAATAAAATGTTTGGCCCTATGTCAAAAAAGTGGACAACCGCATTCAGCGTCGATACGTGTCCCTGTTCTAGGTGTCTGTCCCGTGGCGCTGCTATTGGCCACTAAAGCTCACCACAAACCCCCCAACCCGCGGACTTGTGTTTATTGACAGTTGTCAGGTATTTTTTGAGAAGGGCGCCTAAACTTTGCCATTCATTACCTTTTGAGTCATTGCTTTATTGCTGATGATACTCGCAATTGGCGTTGGCTGCAAACACACGTACAAACACACACACACACGCACAATAACACACACTACACACACACCACACACACACCAACACACACACGTGTGTCATAGGAATGTGCTAGAGGACATTGAGTTAACCGACAGCAAAGCAGCAGCAGCATCCAATGCCATAAAATTTATCAAGCGACAGCTGTTGCACACACACACGCACACACACACACACACACACACACACGCACGCACACACGCACACACACACACACAGCTAGAGCGAGCAAGCGAATGGGGGGCGGAACACTCGAGTGTGCCTGTGGGCATTATGTGTCCCAGTTGCATGCAACGCAGCGCAAACTAAATCGGAAGCCAATTTGCTTTTCGCAGCTAACCTATAAGCCATGTGTGTGTGTGTGTGGCACCTCAATGGGAATTGCTAAGCTATAAGCGTGCGATGACGTCACACGTCATCATAAATAAATATCGAAATACGACGCAATGCAGCAAAATGAGACCAAAAATATTACAAATTAATTGCTAACGAATGCCAAAGGGCCAAGGCAATGGAATTTATTTGTGGCAATGTTACCTGCAACTTTGCAACATTGGGCCACGGCCACACTTAAGGCACCTAAAAGCATATTTTTGTGTTCTTTTTTTTTTGTTTGCTTCAGTGTTACTTTGCCGTTTGCTGACACCAAAAGTTTTCTCAATTGTTTGGCTATATTTTGTGGTGCTGCTGCTGCTGCTCTTGTTTCTGGTAGCCTGTGCAGGTGTGTGTGTGTTGTGTGTGTGGGTGTGTGTGTGTGTGTGTGGGTGTGTGTGTTGTGTGTGTGTTGTGTATGGATGTGTGCATGTGCCTAGCTAATTCGCGTGCCTTGGTGTCGCCAATAATTATACTTGCTGATTTATTGAGTGTCGTGGCTATTGTGCCGTGGCAGCAGCGGAAGTCCTGCTCCAAAAATTCAATATCCTTGTCGCCACGCATCCACTGGATATTGTGAATGAGTCGCCATTGTGATTGCAGCACGGGATGGAGATTTCGATTTTTTTTTCAAGCACGCTCATGCTTTGAATTTGTGTATAGAATATTCGACTTTATAATATATTTTCTATACATAAAATAATTGTATATATAATAGTATAATGTTATAATATTAAATCTCAAATTTGCCATTGATTTTCTCAATTTACGCTTTTTATATCCGCACAAAATAGAGGTAAATACTTTTGGCTAAATGCTAATGCCACTTTGTGCATTGCACTCAGACAAGTCCTGAGTATATCAAATATATTTATGGGATTTGGCAGTTGCCAAGGACGAAGCCGAGGGCGAAGCCAAAGCAGTTCCATCATAATGCCATTAGTGTGCCTATAATGCTGATTAGTATGACAGAGACAAAGCAATCTCAGGCAACAGCAACAGCAACAGCGACAGCAACAACAACAGCAACAGCAACAGCGACAGCAACAACAACAACAAACAAGTCCAAAATTATGTGGTCGCATGCCATTTAGCCTTTTTGTGGTTCTTCAATGGAATAGGATACGGATGGTCGGTTACGGATGGTGTGCCAGCGACAGGAAATGACACTCTCACCCCTCTCACCTCACACTCTAAGTCTCGGTCTCAGTCTCACTCTCACTCTCACTCTCACTGTCAGCTGCTTAGCCAAAGCTGAGGTTGATTGCCGCCTTTAAGTAGTGGCACCTCTTCACCCATAAACGGATGGAGGGGGGACTGGACAGGGATTGTATGGATTGCGTGCGGTCCTCGCATATTCAAAATCATCGCTCAAGCGAAAGTGAAATTAATTACACGACTTGAGTTCTGCTCGGTGCTGTTCTGTTCTGTTCTGTTCAGTCCAGTTCAGCTCAGTGCCAAGTTGAATTGTGCTGAGTCCTCGGCATTGTCGGTTCTTATTGCCACTTGCTGGCGTAATTAATGAAAAGGGCAACCAAATCGCGAAAGCACACACACACAAACACACACACACACACAAACACAAACACACACACACACACACTCTGATTGGGGGTCTTTTTCTTGGTGTATTTAAGATTTTCGCTTGGTTTTTCCCATTGTGCAACTATTCGTGCTTTTCTCAGTTTCTTTTGCGTCTTGCTTGAGCCAAAATTTCATTAGAGCCAACAATTTTCTCATTTCTTTATTTTGGGTCTGGCAGCTGGCACGAATTTTGAGTGGCACGTATCTGTGGTAAAGGCAACGGTATCCACTATCTTGTCTCATCTGCATCTGAGCCACAACGAGGCCCATCTGATATGTTTACTATTATATATATATATATATATATATATATACATATATACATAGCACGCACAACACTACACGTTTACGATCACATTAAGTGCGTATTTGACAAGATATTCTGACACTTGGATGTTGTGGAATTAACTTCAGCCTCGATGCCATCTTGAGTCTAACTTGAGTCTATACCAAAGGAGACTTTTCTTAAAGTAAGCAAAATGATTTGCTTAACTTCTAGTTGTACATTTTCTAGTATTGATTTTGGCTAATTTATTTCAGAAAAATTAAAACAAATTATTAAAATATATATGTCAATTACACATTTTTAATTGTTCGAGTGGTATTTATCAGAATAAATAATATTAAATTACTCACCTTCGTAAATTATTTGAATTTCCGTTCTTTTTTTTTGCGGAACCACACCTAAACAATATAGAAAATATAAATTTATTATTAATATTTAGAGGCAGATATTTTACTTTCCAAATAAATGAGCATAAAGATAAATCTAAACCAGGAAAACAAGAAAAAAATGCAATTAATGTTCGATTAGCAAAACAAAGTTCATCTGCTAATTTCAAGTTTTTACCCAAGTCATGCTAAGCCAGAGGACAATTAAATGACAGGATGCGGCAAATCGACTTAATTCGAGTGAATAAAGCTAATTTGTCAAACGTTTTAAATCCTACGAACATCGATATGAGGCAATGCCACACTCGAAAGGAGGCCAATTTGAATTGCCTCATTTGGTTTTAGAGTGGTGAGATTCGATCAGAAAACTTTACTTGAGTGGACTTTGGCTTGGAACTTGGAACTGAACCGATTAAGCTGAGCCAAGGCGCATTCGTTTCACATTTCTGGAAGGTGCTCAGTTGATGCTTGCTCTGATTAGAACACAACGAGCCATCTCTTAATTATGGGCCAATGACCAAGAGGGCTTTAATCAGCGCCAATTGGCAAATACAAAAGCGAAAATTGCAAAGTGTCTACACCAGCAGCAGGAAGGGAACAGCGGCAAGAGAAGGAGGAGGAGCAGGAGCAGGAGAAGGAGCAGGAGCAGTGGAAGCAGTTCAAGCAGGACAGAGCAAGCAAATAGACGATAGCAGGCTCCCATTCTCAAACTGAGGGGAAAGTTGGATGGTTGGGTTGGTTGGTGTATGGTTTGGTTGTTGGGTGGTAGTCAGCTGGTAAGGCGACACACCAAAACCTTTTGCTAACTTAATTAAATTATAACATTTTCGTTGGCGCTTTTTGTAGAATAATTGGCAATAAATTGATTAAAGAGTTAATTAAATGTGCGGGGGGCCGCCAAAGTACATTGATGGATAGATAATTGCATTGGCGCAAAGGGCACCATAATTTGGGGCAACTGTGTGGGCGTGTACGTATGTGTGTGTGTGTGTGCGTGTGTGTGTGCTGCGATTTAAGTGCAATTTCAATCCCACTTTTGCAGAGCGCCTCCAGCTGTGTGCACTTGATATTTATGCTTATACAACAACTAATTTGCAATTGGCAAGAATGGTTTAAATTTTAAAGCAGACAGAAAAATAATAGCAAAATTCTTGTACAGCTGAACGTTAAAATAGTTGTGAAAACAAAAACTTGTGAATTTTCAGCAACAAAATATTTAAATATCATGTCCACAATACAATATATTCATTTGTAGGTGTACCGAAACTGTTTCTTAGTGAAAATCAGAAGTGTATGGCGTAAGAAGTCAAAGAGAATTCGTTAAAAGTCCACATTGAGCAGGACAGTGATCAAATAATATTTATATTAAGCTAGATGGTAAAGGGTTTTCCTCTCAAAATTTGCATAGCCACATCAATTGGACGGTCTCAGAACTTCTTTGCAAATGCTCTCAAGTCAAAAAAAAAAATGGCATTAAAAGACATTGAAAACATAACCGATAATCATATGGTGTTATTATCCAAAAGTAATCGTAATCATCATGTAAATAATACGTTTGTGAAAATATTTTTTATTTCTTATTTAATTTAATTAATTTAATTTATTTCAGTTATAATTTAGTTGAAGATAGCCATTGTCAGCTTGAACAAGCCATAACAACTTGCATACATGTTTGTTACATTTGAGATACAAATACAGACGGAGTACAACCAGTTGTGGTTCTTTTTGCATTCTCTCTACTTGCAGTCGGTGGCAGCATGCAGCGAGGACGTTGCCTCGGCGCACAGCGTGCAAAGTGCACCACGCTCCCCGCTCAGCCCCACTAGAGGGAGTGTGTGTGCGCGTGTGTGTTGGTCAGGCAAAGGCATGATGGTTGCAGCAGCCATTGGTCCCGTAGCGACATCGACGGGAGCAACAATTGCCAAGGCCACAAGAACAACAACAACAACGGCCACAGCGCTGGCTAGCAAGCTGCTCGGCCATTTTCACAACCGCACCACCCACGCAAATGTGGAGAGAATAACAGCGGTGCACAAAGAGGTGGTCGCAGCAGCATCAGCAGGCGGAACGGGTTCGGGAACGGGCTCGGGATCAGCTGTATCGGATGGAGGGGGGAATGGAGATAGTAGCGAGAGTGTGGGCATCGCCAGCTCCTCGACACCCACCAGCTACTTGTCCCTGTATGAGGATGAGACGCAAGCGGCGGCGGCGGCGACGGCGGCGGAGGAGGCTGGCTATGCGTTAATTGATGACATCAGCGAATGGCTGCTGAGCGCCGCCGGTGGCAACAATCTCAGCCTGAGCAGCAGCAGCAGTAGCAGCGAGACAACCCCATCCGCTGCAATCGGCCGCATGGTCAGCACCGGTTTCATTAGCCCCAATGAAACGGTCAGCTGGCTGACGCTGGACATCGCTGAGACATTGCAGAACAGCACACTGGCTAGCAGTGGAAATGGAAGTGGCAACAGCAGCAACAGTGGCGCCACCAACGGCAGCATCAGCAATGATCTCGATGCGGACCCCGATGGTGATGGTGGTGGACTCTACGCGTTGCGCAACTTTGTCGAACAGCAATTGAACGGAGAGTCGGGTCAGGATATGGCGCAGGATATTGCGCTCATCGATAGCGCGGAGGAGAGTGCGTTGGAGAGTGTGGCCGATGGGGATGCTGATTATGGCATTCTCGGTGGCTTCAGCGGCGCCAGCTTGGGTATTGCTGATATGGATGTGGCCAGCAATGATCTCTTGCAACGCACGGCGACGACGATAACAAATCGAACGACCACCAGCGCCACGGAGGATGCCCTTTGGCTGAGTGGTGCTGCCGCCAGTGGTGCGAGTGCAACAGCTGGTGCGGGTGCTGGAGCCGGTGCGGGTGCTGGTGCTGGCGGCAGCTCCTTCATGCTGCTGCTTGAGAACTTTAACGATTATTTTCCCAATTATAATGGCAGCAGTGTGACGGGCCCCCCAATCAGCACCACAACAGTCACCACGAGCAACGTTCTGCTCGATCAGAACCTGACGAGCCTCTACTTTGAGAACTATCGAACCAATTGCACGAATGCAACGCTGAATCTAACAACGGAATCCTGTCACGAGCTCCGAATCGGTAAGTAACTGCACATGATTTCCCAATTTTCCCATTTCCCAATTTCAATGTTCAGCGACATAAACATTGTTATAGTTGGTATTGGAATTTCATTTGATTATATTCTTAATCAGTGTCCGATATTGCATTGTTCATTGGCGCAGAACTCCCTCAGTTGTCAAGGTATCTTGATGCAACTTGGATATATATAACAGAGAGTGATCAATTCACGTCCATTCTTGGCATAGAACCAGAGAGAGAAACGAGTGGATGCGATGAGTAGATCAATCAGTCGAAGGATAAGTTTCAAGTTGTGGAATCGATTGATAGAGTTTTGATTGATACGTTTTCAGATTTAAGTGCAGTTTTAATCTATAGATAAAATCATGACTAAAACGTCAACCAATGTGGAATATTCAGTTCAAAGTTATGGATAAAACTAGATTAAATTGTAGAAAAGCATAATAATATTTCAAACTCCGATCCAATAGTTTTTACTTTTACTTCTTGCTTTTATTTCTATCTTAAGTTGGCCTAGTTAAATCTATTAACTTTGCAGACAGAACTTTTTGTTTTCCAAATTGAACTCTGCACAATACAAATATCTAAGCTATATATAACTCGTGTGATTCGTATTTTCTTCTATTTGCAGTTGATCATAATTATTGGGCGCTCATCTTGATACTGTTCCCAATCCTAACGCTGTTCGGCAACATTCTGGTCATCCTGTCCGTGTGTCGCGAGCGTTCGCTGCAAACGGTTACGAATTATTTTATAGTGTCATTAGCCATAGCCGATCTGCTGGTCGCCGTAGTCGTAATGCCGTTTGCTGTTTATTTTCTGGTAAGTCTCTTAGCTTGCTTGCAGCCACCAAGATATATGGCCAGCCGTCCTGCCCCTGCACCTGGCTCTGCCCCTGTTCCATTTGGCACGGCCACGGTGTCAAAATCAAAATGCCAAATGCAAAATTGCCGGCCATTTGCGTTTAATTTTATCAAGTGTCTGGGGGCCATCTAATAAATAAACATGCACATAAATAACAGCAAGCCGAGTGCTTAAGGACTTTAGGGTGAGGAGGGCAGGGGAGGGGAGGGGCTTTAGCGGGTGTTGGTTATGGCAAGGCTTTTTAGTAAATTGCGGCCATTCAAGCAATAACATTCAATTTTTGGCGGCCCAATCTTATAAATCAATGTGTGCATGTATGCGTACGGAAATAAGGGGGAAAAATGGTAAATGGCAATGGCAAATCAGCAAATCGAATAAGACAGTGTGACAGAAAGAAAGCGAGAGTAAGAGAGAGAATGAGAGTGAGAGTGAGAGAGAGAGAAATGCTAAATTTGCTGTCTGTGCTCACTTCCTTTGACTAAAGTCGCTGTAGCTGTCATTCTAAATGATTGATTGTGCGATTGAATGACTGACAACCTTCCCAGCCCATTTTTGTCTGTCTCTCTCTCACGCTTCCTATATATCTATCTCTCTCTCTCTCTCAATATCCAAGCTTCAAATTGTACGTCTGAATCTGAGTTTCGCAGACAGCTCAGTTGGAGGAAAGATTAATAGAGAGAGTGTTTTCTCAATTTCCCTATTCAACTTTTAGTTGAATTCACACTAAATCGATTGCAACTTTGACTGCTGCATTAAAGTTATTTTATTTTATTTTATTTTATTTTATTTTATTTTATCCAAAAAAAAAATAAAACATTCCAAACTCTTGAATAAAGCAGCAGAAGGTGCCTTAAATAAATATGTAAAAATATGGTTATCCAAATTGTTTAACTCAACTGATGAAATTTGAGTCAAAAAGCAGTTGTCAAAACTGATAGGATGATGTGGCACATCATGTGCCATATGCATATGTAGGTAAACTGTTTGTCAAGACTTGTCAGTTATTTCAATATTTATGCACTTTGCAAGACTGAATGCATAATTGTTGGCAGTTTTGTGGCAGTTGCCAAGCTCAACGTTTGTCACGTTGCCCACAATTAAAAGCCTGTTTATTTTATTCGCAGTGCTGTGTGTAGTTCTGTAAATAAAAGATAACAGAAAACAGATAGCATATGCAAAATGTAGAATACAAATCGGAAATTGCAATTGCAATTGCAATGGCAGATGTAAAAGCGACATTTGTTACGGGCATATAAAGCTGACTAGCGCCCAACATTATTAAAATGTCCGCAACTCAAATGAAATGGCAATAAAAGCCCGACGGAAAACTGACAGCTACACCTCGGACAAGGGGACGACGGGGGGCTAAGATAATAATAATAAGAATTATACCGAAGATTGCTGCAGGAGGGCAACTAGAAATAAGTTTAAAAAAAGCAGAGCTTTAAATGAGCCCATACAAAATAATATCAAGCAGAATGTGAATATATATTCACCAACTGGAGATGGGACTAGAAATATTCGCTAAAATATATTAGCATATTTGTCGTCATCAGTTGTGAGTGAGAAAGAGAGAGAGAGAGAGACTGACCAACATATTCTGATATAGAGCGATCGATGGAGAAAAAGAAAGCGTGTAGCGTATAGAGAGAGACAGAGAGCAACATATTCTGATATATAGAGAGATTTATGGAGAGAAGGAGAGCGAATGAAGGTTATGTAAAAGAGAGAGAGAGACACGGGGAGAGAGA
Organism: Drosophila melanocephala; assembly: GCA_037043625.1. Taxonomy (NCBI): domain Eukaryota; kingdom Metazoa; phylum Arthropoda; class Insecta; order Diptera; family Drosophilidae; genus Drosophila; species Drosophila melanocephala. The sequence continues at coordinate 2,285,181 of JBAMBD010000523.1, read as the reverse complement.
GGGAGAGAGAGATAGGGAAAGAGAGAGAGAGAGGTAGAGAAATGGACATAGAGGTTGGGAGAAGGGAAGAAATAGGGAGAGTGAACAATTAATGTGTTACAAATAAATATTGTGTGAGGGAGAGGGAACAAGATTGAGCGCTAAAGAGCAATAATGAGAGAGATAGAAAAAGAGAGAGGCAGCTAGTGATACTCATTCATAGAGGGAGAGAGAGAGGAGAGAAAGAACGACAGAACGACAGAGAACACACTCCTGGATGTCAACAGTTTAAATTGCGTGCTCTAAGCATATGCCGGTTGTTATTGACTAGCCACTAATATTTAAGGACACACCCATACACCCGCACCCGCACTCTCACACACACACTCACACACACTGGAACCCACATTCCAGTTAACGGTTGGACAGCTCATTTAATTTCAATTTCATCATTAAATTGACACTCGCAGCCCACCGCTGCCTGTCAACGGCTGACTGCCTGCTTTGTATGTTGATTTTCTAATGCCAAAAGGGACACAGCACACACACAGATACACACACACAAAAGCCACGTTGGCACGAACAGAGGTAAATTAACTTGTCATTAAATGCGCTTTGCCTTCTAATCGGACTTTGCACTTGCCTCTGTGCATGTGTCAGGTGCTAATTAAGCAGGCAGACAAGCAGAGAAACATACAAACAGACGGACGGACCGAGTCATGTCAGCAGCAGCAGGGCACTGTATCAATTATAAGGTTCAACAACAACAAGAAGTGCCAAAAACATCGGGAGAGAACATTCACAGACAAAATTCGGTGAACATTCAAAGAACATTGCGAATACCGCCGTCAGGCATCGTTGCCAAAGTGTTACAGCAACTGCGACGTGCTGAACACGTTAACACACACACAGAATTGGGTTGAATAGCCAAGGGTAGGGACTACTGAAATATATATTTATGATATATATATATATATATATATATATATATATATACACGCACTTACAGTTAATATCAGCTTCAAGTGATATCGCTCCATATAATGGCATCATTTAATATTTAATGGTAATTCATAGAAATTGTTAAAGACCACACTCTGAGTGTTGTTCAAGAAGCTTATATATATAAATATCTTAATGTAGTAATGCTTCTCAAATCACTTAATGAAAATATAACTAGCCTTGTGCTGGTAATATCGAGACCTCTTTGAAATCTTTAATATGCTTGGTTTCTCATCTGGGAATGTTTTAAAATTCAATTATTTTCCAAATACTTAACGTAGTAAATTATAACAACTCAACATATTTAGTTCATAGAAATATTATTTAGGCGCAGAGAAATCTTCACTCTTATTCCACTACTAATATAATCATAAATTCAAAGAAAAATTGAGTACAAATAAATGGAAAAATAATAAACTGAGGACGTTTTTTCTTATTAAATTGTATAGCTATACCAACTTTGAATGTTTCCTTAGTGTTCAGTATTGATTGCTTGTGCTTAAATAAAATTTGCGTAATTCTTTTTTTTTTCTTAACATGTTTCAAAACATAAGTGTTCATTACTATTATATCGACCTCAGCTGTATATACCTACTGTACTAGATTTAAATTATTAAACGCGTTGTACGCGTAGATTTCTTCGTGTGCATCTCATAGAGAGAAATCTGAGCATAGCTATAATTATAATGGAGTGTATCAGAAAGCCAGAACTTAAATATAGCGCACACAATTGCTTATCATACCATGTGCCTGTGTGTGAGTGAGCGAAAGGAGAGCAACGGAAATGATAGCATACTTTTCAGCGTGCCAACAAACGATATAAAGAAATCCGAAATACAAGCACAATTATTTAGCTCGGCCCTAGTCCATGGGCATTTGTGTTTGAGAGCACACACACACGGAAAGAGGGTCAGAGGGGGTGGGAAGGAGGGAAGCTAGAGGCCCACACGTAAACACAAATGAAAATTGATTTAGTTAAGAGGATTTGCGTCAACAACAGCACAATAAGTGGGCAGTAACACGGGACATTTGGGCGTTGGGCGTTGGTGACTGTGATTGCGATTGTGACTGTGACTGGGGACTGGGGACTGGGGACTGGGAACTGTGACTGTGTACTGTGACTGTGGACTGGGTGCCAGCTTGGCGTTCGGATGGGTTGGCCAAGTGTGGTTTGGGGCCAACTTTGGGTTAGGTAGTAATAGCACTTAACTCATATAAATGAGTGACTCTGTGTGTGCGAGTGTGTGTGTGTGTGTGTGTGTGTGTGTGTAAGCAGTTGACAAAGGCTGTTCCGCAGCGACCCAGGCAACCCAGGCAGCTGTAGTGTTGTGTGCAGCTCAGAAAGCAACAAGAGCACCAAGCATTCGCCAAGCTGGCGACTCAGCCAACAATGCGAATTATTGTTTGGGGCGCATTGCTTATGACACAGACCAGCAGATAGACAAACAAACAAGCAAACAAGCAAATAGACAAACAGACAGTCAGACAAACAGAGAGACAGTCATGCTGTTAGCTGAGGCAACGACTGGCTTTGGTTCGTTCTTTCAACATGTTACTCATGCGCCATGTGGCAAGGCGTTATCTGCTATCTAGTTGCCGCTTCCAACTCGCGACTAACACACACACATGTGTGTGTGTGTGTGTTGTGGCCAGTGGTTTTCTATTTTAAGTGGTTGTATATGCCAGTTGAAAGCCTTTGTTGACGTTCAAGTGCCCATTGACAGTTGAAAAGCGTGCAAAGCGTGTGAGCCTAGAGTATGGCAAAAGGATGCTGGGATGCCAGTAAGCTAGAATGCCAGGATGCCAGAGTGTTAGGCATGCTAGGATGCTGAGCCAACGCTGTCACAAATGAGGCGTGTGCGTGGACAACATCCCAAAGTCAAACAATTCGCTGCCTTAAGTTCGCCAAGTGTTCATTGCCATAATCATGGCATGAGTGCATGTGTGTGTGCGTGTGTGTGTGTGTGTATGTATATTTGTGCTTTACACGTGTTGGACGCTCCTAATTGCTCTTGTATGCGCCAGTTGTTGTTGTTGTTGCGGCTGCCGCTGCGGTTGCAAGCACATCGCTCAGCGCTTAAGCCTCAACTTTGCCTTAAGTCTCATTGCCAGTCGACAGGAGGCAAGGCTTGTGCCAGCCCAAGGTTATTTCGTAGCTTGAGTGCATGCAACACAAACTTTTAAGATACACTTAAAACAAAGAACAACAAAACTATACATACATCGTCAGGTATATTTTAATAGTCAAGTAGAAGCACCATCATTTTTGGGTGTTTCTTGTCAGATCTAGATTCAATTTTTTGGGTAGACCAACAATATATCAAGATAGGTAGGCTAAACCATTAAAATTGCTGCTATTATTGCTATCGGAAATCGATTTCTACCGATATCAGGGCAACTGGTTCACTTATCGGTCAAATAATAATAAATAAATAATCATATTAGACCTGCCCGAGCACTTGTATTCCAAATTTGAATTATCCAGTTCTCGTAGTCGTAGTACAGATGGACAGACAGATATGACAAGATTATATATATGGAAGATATATATTTTATATTCTTAACATAATTTAAAAACTTAATAATACACTTCCCATTAATTTTTAATGTGTTCTGTGATTCCATTAAAAAATCCATTTTGATTTAACTCAATTATTTTTTCAACTGGAATTTCAGTTTAAATTTAAATTCAACGGCATTTTGCCAACAAAGAGTTTTGCTCCAAAAAGAAAAAAAACAAATATTTTTTTGATATAAATTGTAGTTGTATGCTTTAAATCGCGGTATATTTGGCACCAATTTTCGTCTTCTGCAGCCAAAAGAATAAAGTTCAGCGAATAAATAAATAAACTGATTAATGTACACAAACAGAAACTCACACACACACACGGACACACACACACACACACATACGCACATTAACACACACATATAAGCACACACAGTTAGTGGCACTTGAGAGCTGGCCAAATGTAAGCGAAGCGTCAATGTACTGCCATTGGCACTGTACCTAATCCTGGCCGGATGCGTGAGCGAGTTGCTTGGAGTGGAGTTGGACGGGGTTGGAATTTGGAGTGGGATTTGGTTGGCATTTCAGTGGTTTGGTTGTGCTCGCAGCAACCGCCACAAGTGTCCGAATAGAGCCAACAAATATATATATATATATATACATAGATATTTATATATAAATATATATATATAAATATATATACATATATATATTTTTTTTTGCCAGTTGGCGCATTAAATTTATTTATTTGCGCTTCAATGAAAGTAAAAAGGGTGCACAGACATACACACGCACGCACAGACAGACAGATAGACAGGCGGACAGACAGACAGACAGACAGATAGACGGACGGATAGACGGACAGAGTTAGAGCGAAGTCAACAGCGACGTCGACAGCGGCACTTAGTCAGCATTTGGTGCAGAAAAAGGAAAAATATTTTGGCAAAAATAGTCGCGTAGTCGCCTGGCAGTGACAGCCAAGTGTCGCACTCTACAACAGCCACATCCACAGCCACAGCCGCAGCTCACCGATTCCCATTCCAATCCAATTCCAATTTCACATATATATTTATATATATATATATATATGTATATATATTTGTATATATTTTTGTCGCACTGCTTTGCGCTTATCTCTTAGCCTGTGAGACCCTCTTCAAACCCTGTGTTGTCCGTGGCATTTTTATTATGCATGAGCCGAAATTATTGGATTGGATTTGTTTAGTATAAGCAGGCAGCAGAGCTAAGCAGATTCATTCATTCATTGATGGGTTGAGGAGCTAAGTGGCCAGCAGCAGCCAACGAAGGGACGGAAAAAAGATGTCAGCTCAAAGCGGCGGCCGGAGTGGGTTAGTTGACCCGTTCAATTACGTCATAGCAGCTTTTTTTCTTCATCCTTTTTTTTTTCAAGCCAAAATTAGAACAATTACCAACGTCCATAAAAGGTGTCAGATTAACGTGGATGAAGTGGAAGCACTGACAATGCTTTACACAATCGATACTCTCTTTAGAGGCCAATGTTCGTTGTTGAACAATGAGATTCGAGGAAATTGAACAAAAGATCTTTGCAGTATGAGCTTTTAGTTTTATTTTTTAATTTAGTTTTATATCAGACCTCTACCATATATCACCATGGTAATTGTCCCAAGTTTAGTGATCTAGAGTTACGGTGGTAGAAGCAAAACGTGTTGGGTGTGGCAGCTGGGACTGTATCTGGGGTCTCACTTAACCTAAATACGTCGTTAGTTGAATAGTACGTATAATTACAGTCAAGCACCGGCATTTGTCAGTAAACACCAAAACTGACAAGAATGTAATACATTTTACGTTCTCAAAACTTGGCGTATTGCACTTTGTCTATATGGTTTCTTGAAAGAACAACTTTTTACAAGCATAGTTGTTGATAGTGCGCCAAGCTGCCAAACGGCACGAAAGTGTTTCATTATGGCAAGCAATAAAAGCAGCATTGGCCAGCTGCAACTTGTTTAGGTTGGTTGAGTTAAGTTCCAGTTTTCAGTTTTAAGTTTCAGTTTCAGCTACGCTTCGGCTAGCCGATATCCGAGACACAGGAGAGACTGCTACAAACTGTTAACTGCAAGCAGAGTTGAGTTGAGCACAAAGTTTTTTAATTTAAGTAACCATTTAGAAGGTAACAACAACAAGGCAACAAGGCAACAAGGCGGCGCCACAGGCCAGCGAGCTGAGCTGCCACGACATGTTCCTGTCAAAATCTGGCAATGATTTTAAATTTAAACAAACTTGACAACAACACACAGATTAAAGTTGGCAACAAAATGTTTTTGCTCTTTGAGCAAAACAAAGAAAGAAAAAGTTTATTATTTATACATATTTATTTAGTTAATGTCAACACAAGAATGTACAAGAAGTGGAAGAAAATAAATTGAAACTAATTAAAAAATTAAATTGAATATTTAACATTCAATTAGGAGAGTGAATAATATATTTATATTTAACATTGCTGTGGTATTTAATTGCAGAATTGGTTAAACATTTGTGGCAAGGAACCAAGAAAAAAGCAGACCAAGCACAAAGTTCCTTTCCAGCCGACCTATCTCAGTTAGCAAGTCTAGGACCAACCAAGACGGTTGGACGGATTTTGGATTTTTTCATCAAGTTGCTTTCATCCAGTATCAACAGAATGGAGCAATTGTCGATTACGGTAGCGCATCGTGCCAATTCTGACCTAAATCAGTTGGTTAACAAGCGTCTACCCTAATCTATTAATTGCCTACTCACCGTAAATAGTGGCAATTATGAAGAAATGCAACGCTGCCAAATATAGCGAAATTGAACATGCAACATGGCAAACAGCAAAAGAGATGTGCTGCCAAAAAGCTCAACTCAAATCAGAATGCTTATGCGGCTGTTTATTTATGCAATTCTGCAAACGAATGCCAGTGCAGCTAGCCAGGCTAAGAGAAATGTGCAAACAGGCTAACAAAAAAAAAAGTGAATAAAAAACGAGAAAAACGAGGAGTGGAGAGGAGGCTGACACAACAACAGGCGGCACGTTTAAATGGCAGCCACTTGAGTTGAGCGACCAGAGAATTTATATAAATCCGTGGCAGTCAGCCAGAACCAGAACCAGAACCAAAACCGGAGGCGGGGGCAGAGTCACAGGCGCAACCAGGGTTAGTTTAAAGAGGCCGAGGCAGTGGCAGTGGCAGGGGCTGGGGCGGGGGCAGGGGCGGGGGCCAGGCCGCACATCAATTCAAATAAATAATCCAACAGCATGAAATTGGCCACCGACAAAAGTTTTCAGCACTCATACGCTTAGCGCAACCACTCAGCTGCCATACGCCACACATGCCCCTTGCCCCGTTCTATTCTGCGGTTATCACAATAAAAAAAGAAGAAGAAATGAGCACAGGCTCTTTGGGTGCAAAGGGGCAACAACAGAAGCAGTAAATGGCTGCTATCGAAATTATCGCCAGTTGCTGCTGCTCCTCTCAAACAAAACCCACACATGCCAGCTAAGTTAAAGCGCGTACTTCCTGCCCCGAACCGCAGCGATGTGTGCGTGTGTGTATGTATGTGTGTGTGTGTGTGTGTGTGTGTGTGAGGCTGTGCGTAAGTCCTGTTCACGGGTTGTGGCAGCCCATTTCGGGCTATTTAGCTAATTTAATACCACCAAGACACCCCTTGCTTAAGGGCAACTCCATAATTAACAATACTTTACATTTGCACCCATTTCACCCGATCCCTCCCCTCCCCTCTCACACTCTCTCAATCCAACCCTTCCTCCTGCTCCGTGGCATTTAATCAAACCGTGGGTCCGTCCGGCTGCATAGCTTAAGAGCAGCATGAAATAACTTTCGCTTTTCACAATTTGCTTAACTGGAAAAATGGTTGGGATTGCAACTGCAAAGGCAGCTTTTAGTGGCTGGCAGAAAAGCAGTCGAACCTCATTTCAACTATCTAATGTTGAAGTTGTACTTATGCCTCTCTAATTGGGTATACGTAGACCATGACTTAATATTGCGTATTTGTAGAAAAACAAAAATAAATAAAACAAAATAAGCATACTGCAATCGATGGAGCTCGACTACGAAATACCGCGAACCCAGCAACTGTCTTAGAGCTTATTCGGAATATGTATGGGAATATTTTATTATAATTAAATTGTAGCTTTTACTGCAGGGCAAACAAAAGAAAACAACAATCGTACAGTCTCTGTAGTCAAATCGACGAATAACTATAAGCTATTGTCTTGAAGTTATGAATCTAGACATTCAATAAATGCTTTGATGGCTTTATGCTAGGTTGTTATTACCAGCAAAGGTCAAGCAACTCAATATTTGCCTTTGTACAGGATATATTCAGTCATAAATGCCACAGTTATTAGTGCGTTGAGTTAACTGCTCAATTCTGTAAACTATAATTATTATATCATTATGAACTACAATATATTTTGAACCCTGTCGGAATTCGTATGCCAAGAGAGACTCGCAGCCAGTTGCGGAGTTTGACATTCTCTCTTTTAATTTATCATAAACTGTGCTAATTATTTAATGGTAAAGAAAATAGCTCTAACAACGATAAATTGTTATACTTCTATTATTCTTCATCACCTTTTTCAGCATGTTGTTTTATAGAGTTCGTGAAGAATTGGGCTCAGTGTATCAGACAGTTGAGCCCTCTATCAACTAGAACATTCTTACTTGGCCGGCAAGTCTTCAACGTTTAAGGCAAAGCAATTAATACACATAAGCTGACTGACTGACCTCCAACCCCAAAAAATAAGAGTTTACTTGATTGATTTGCCAGAATCAATTTCAATGGCTAATTCGATGACAAAACTTGACAGCATGTAAACGCACCAGGCTTATGCAAAGCTCTCATTATATCAAAATACAAATGTATACAACTACAACAAAAACCCAGACAGAGAGAGAGAGAGAGACAGAGAGAGAGAGAGAGAGGAGTCGACGTTATTTGGAGGTGAAATATGTAGACTGGGTGTAGGAAATGTCATCATAAAATAAAATTTCCCCCGACGCTAATGACAACTAATTTGTGCTAAAATCTCAATACACACGGTAGCGCCAGCAGCCCAAGTAGCACACATACACAGTACTTGCACATACACATACAGACATAGATATAGATATATATATATATACTATTTATACATAATATGTATATAAACAGGCATTGCCCTCGTCATCGCCCTTGGGGGCGTCCGAGGCTATTAAAAATGGCGCATAGAACACTAAAGTTGTTACAGCCAAGGATGGTACTTTTACCAACACAGACACACACAGACACACACACACACACACACACTCGCACACACAGACACACATACTTGAGCCGGGCGCAGACAATAAACTTAATAAATAAGTCAATTAATTGCCCTGCGCGCCTGATATGATATCGCAGCAACAACAGCAACCAGCAACAGCTGTGTGTGTCTGTGTGAGTGTGTGTGTGTGTTGCTCTTTTATCCTTTACTCCATTGTGTGCGAGTTAGTGTATGTTACTCTATTAGGGCAGCAAGTTCAATTAACTTTGTCTTTGGCATAACAAAATGTGTGTGTGCCCAACTCGATTAATAGTCGTTGCTGTGTGAGTGTAAGTTGTAAGTTGATTACCCTGTCTGGTGTCTATGCAAAATGTCAACAGTCGGCCAAATTCGGAAACACTGTTTTTCCCATTGAGTTGCGCACGAGAGTATGCAACGTTTTTTTTTGCGAGCAGCCTCAAGTTGAATAAACGTTGTCGATTGTTGCCAGTTGCAGCTAATGGCAATTGCATTGATAATATCTGCTGCTGCTGCTGACAGAATTTATTGTGCAGTTTTTTATGCTCACATGTGTGTACAATGAAAGCAACAAAAAAATAAAAAATACATAAAAACGTAAAGCGCATTGAAGCAGAAAGAGAAGGAGTGAAACGCTTGGCTGCCCTGCAGCATTTGGCAACATAAACAAATTATTTGATGGCTTTAAGGCGCTAGCTTTGGCTTTCAGCTTGTGGTTGATTTTCGCCCATGCCTTTACTCGTGTCTCGGCCATTCCATGCTTGGCCACTAAGTAAACTTTTATGATGCTCATAAAATAGGCAAAAGCCGCGCCCAGCAGCACCGGCCACAGACCAGAGAAAATACACATCCTTGCAACCATACACCGAACATAACACACACACACACTCATTCTCATATATATAGATGTTTATATATAGATATGTATATGTAATATGCGTGCCGCATAAAAACCGAAACAAGGGACGCCAAAGCAGAAAAAAAAAACAAAAAAAAAAAACAAAAATGAATCCCTGGCAGCATTTTTATGCAGCTGTTGTGACATTTTTATGCTAAGCAGCCTCGGCAAGTCGTCTACAGCTCCAGCATCATTGGCATTACAGCGAATGCGCCAAATTATGAAAATTCATAAAAAGCCAAATGTTATGGCATACTTTGAGCCCGATGCCGAAGAAGAAGCAAGCAGCAAGCAGCAGCAAGCAGCAGTGTCGCGAGTGTTGCCAATTTGAGCTCTTTTTCTTGTTTCTTGTTTCTTGTTTCCCGCTTCTTGGTTTATCACTTGCCAACTAAACTCGTTTACGCTGACTCGTTTATCATGTCGTTTCGCTGCGACAAGCATCAACAAAACTGACAACACCACCACAGATGCTGAACGAGCAGGAATCTTCAACTAGATGGACTACGTTGGAGTAATGTCAAAGAAGGAATAGAAGCGGATGAGCCTTCGCTCAAGTGGTTGACGTTGACATTTAATGCAGCAGCTTACAGCCGACTCTGTCGTACTATGAAATGACAGTTGAGCTTAGTCTTAGGTATCTGTGAGGTGTGTGTGTGTGTGTGTCTGTGTGTGTGTGTGTGTGTGTGTGTGTTATTCGCATGCCCAAACTCAAATCACCGACAATCTTTCGGCAATCGTTTGCATATAAATACATACATACAGTAGCGGTGAGAAAATAGTGGTGCTGCTTCTCAAAGCAGTTCATAAAAATATGACTCATTTTACGGTAATAAAATCGAACACTCTTCAAAATCTTCAATAGGAAGGAAAAATTCAATTCGGTAAAACACAAAATTTTGATTTGGCATCTGGGAATGTTTCAAAATACAATTATTTTCTAAACTAGTTGTAGGAAAATATAATCACCATCATATCTAGTTTTTAACAATATTAATTTGTCTGATCGATCTGCGTGTTCCTACAAACGAACAGGGCTGACATGGCTATATCGACTCAGCAGTTGATGCTTATCATAAATATATATACTTTATGCGATCGGATCTTCTTCCCTCTGGTTGTTCCTACATTTGCACACTTTTTACTCATTGTTAACGGCTGAGCCCATTAGTACTCAAGAAATTGAGGAAATAGCTCGGCATGTCAATTAAATATTTACAAACTGCATAGTTTAGACTTTGATCTGCAAAGTATAGTAAAAAAAACACCTTGCATTATAAGGCTCAAAGACACTTTTACTTAATTTATTATTATTGGGGTTTTGATATACATAATATGAGAGTTTCTATAAATTGTATAAGCTCTTTTTGATGGATAATGCATTATGTGGGATTAATAAAGATGGGCGCTTAAGCAAATTACGGCTTACACATATCGGTCTGAGAGTAAATGCCTTCATTTGCGTCTCATCGCTTCTCCTCGCCCCTCCACGTTACACTCACTTAAGAGCCAGGCCAATGGCGATTTGAGTGAGCCGTACACATTGGCATGCCAATTAGCTGCTACACGGCTCAAGCAGCAGTGGCTGAAGGGAAGTGCTCTGACAGTTTTAGCCAAGGCCCATAGCACCCCGCCCCCCCCCCCCCCCCCCCCACACACACACACTAACACACTAACACAGAGTTGCCGTCGTCGGGGGCTTGACGGATGCTTAGCCATCTTGGGGCAACGCGTGCCAGCTATTAAAAGCTTTTTAAAATTAATTATAAAACCAAAAGTAGGCAAACATTTTCGAAGAAAAACACAACCAGCCAACGAACCTAACCCAACTAACTGACAACCCTTTTGGGGTACATCATCATCCCACATCCGCCTACCGCTTCTACCTCCCACCTCCTAGTATCCACTGGTGAGTTAAGGCTGCATGCTTGGCAGCGTTGCTTTGGACAACTGTGTTTGAAATGTTGGCCAAAAACGCTTTCAAGTTCAAACAGATTTTGAATACTTCAGTGGGCAACCGCAGGCGGTGCATGGGGGGGGGGGGGGGGGGTGGGATGGAGGAGGTGACATATGTATACAAATTATGGTCATTATGCGCCACATAAAATAGTTGGGACATCCATGACCCAAGCCCCGTCCCCAGATTAGCTCGCATCTACTTTTGACGTGCTGAGCGCAAAGCTCTTTGATTTGGGTTCGAAGTGCAACATCACAATCAACATCAACATCAACGTCAAGCATCCAACATTCAACATCATCATTATTTACTGTCTTTTTTTTTTTTGAATTTTTGCTAAGTTTTTGTAGTTGTTATTTCGGTTTTTAAGGTCGAAACTTGTGCCTCAAACTTAAATAATGAATGTGTCGGCCTTTGTTTAATTTGCTTTTATTTACACTCGCCATAATCCTTCAATTTACCCTCATACAGCTGCGGACAATATAATAGTAGTCATAGTATAGTCAACATATATACTGAATATTTTATTTCAACTCAAACAATAATAATAACAATAACAGTTTTCACTGCGCCTAAATAATATTTCTAAAAACTAGATATGTTGGTTGGATATATTTATTACGTTTAGTATTCGGAAAATAATAGTATTTAAAAACATTCCTGGATGTTTTGCCGAATTGAATTTTTCCTTCATATTGAAGATTTTCAAGTGGTCTCGATGCTATCACTATAAAGAGAGTCGTAATTTTATTAAATGATTTTTTACTATCATTTTGACTGCAACTGTATTCCAGCATTTGTGTTGTGTGTGTGTGTCTGGTCAATGTGTTTGTGGCACGTGGAAGCCCAAGCGGCTGCTGCTTGCTGCCACTCCGTGTTGGTTACAGTCTTGGCCAAGATGCCTGGGCAAACGATGTGGTTGCACGCCAAGTGGGTGTGGCACAGAGCGTGGCTCACTTACACACGCAGAGATATTTGTGGCAGTTAATTAGACTTATGGCTGAACTATTTTTAAACGCTTTTGGCCAGCTACCTACCATCTTTTGAATACGAAATCAGCCTGATGAACTTAACCAGAACAGCAAACACCTTTCATTTTCAGCCGGAGAATTTCAGCATTCGACTTTGCCCGCAACTTTTGTAAAGCGCTGCGAAAGTGATTCACCCAGTTTTATAATAAAGCAAATTCACAAAGTAAACAGGGGTTCAAGGCACAGATTTGAATAAGATTCGGGTACTCACTGAAAGGGTTAGACATTTTTGGCGTTCGTTTCAATTGATGTGATAACTATTTACTTATACAAAGTAACTTTTAAATTAATTTATGCATTGCCATTTTGGGAGTAACAGTTAAATGTCAAATCTTTGCGTTTCTCTGTTTGTTGAATATAAAGCACTATGCTCTCGCTTATACAGATAACAGATCTTATGTCACTTTTAGCTATTTGATTCAGTACTTAACTGGTCTTAAAACTTTTGCCAACGCACTTTCATCAAACCACATAAAATACTACATTTTGAATACGAATCAGAAAAAAACAGGTCTCGAAAAGTAGACTTTCAAATTTTAAGAAATTGTTTTTGGTTTTGAATTCAATTTTGTTCCATTTACACGATGAAAAGCTGTATTGAAACTCATACCCGAGCAAAGAGAGATTGTTGTTTTATATTTTTGCCTTCGAAGCTAACTATTAATAAATATATGTAGCTACAATATTGTAAGCTTAACATTTTAAATGCTTCGGCAAGCTGCTGACTGAGTTTCATTTTTGCTACGCACTCGCAGGGCACTTACAATTAGAGACGACGCCTGGTGCTTTCAAAGTTTTAATACGCACAACCCAAAAACCAGACTAACAAAAACAAGAAAAACAGCAACAAAAATGTATGACACGTGCGCTGTATCCTGAGATCCTGCAGCTGCGGTCCTGCATAAAACTGAAAGCACGCACATGTCCCAACATGGTAACATGGCATATACACACACATACACACACACACACACACACACACACACACGCACACTTACAGCGCGAGGGAGAGAGTTGAGTTAAGGGTTGCGCGCAAGAGTGTGAATGAGACAGACAAGGTCAAGGCGCCATCGAGTGATGCTAAGCAATTCGTTTCCGCTTCCGCTTCATTACTCCAGCCGACAGAAGGAGCACTCAGCACCGCTAAGTACACACACACACAGAAAAGGCAAGAGTGAACAAGCACCGATAATTAAATACTCTCTCAATTACATTCATTATGATACTGATAGACATTAACAATCGACTTTCTGTCAGTCAAACATCTCCAATTGTTTTCCACTTAATTTTTGATAAAGTTTGCTAAAAAGAAAACGAAAATGATTTCGTAAGCTGTTCTGCTCAAAAGTACACAAATTTATATAAAAGTAACTATATTTCGCGACCGTGCTGATCAAATATAAGGAAAGGAGAACATACGTTATTTTTAAAGACCACAAAACCAAAATTGTAGCTGGGCAATAAAGTGCGTAATTGACAGGCACAAATTAGAAATAGCAGCAGACGAGTATACAGAAATTGCACACACAACCACACACACACACACACACACACACACACACACAAACACACACACACAACCACACACACTCTTACAAGTTGTAAATAGCTAGAAACCAAAAACGTTTCCATCATCATCATCATCATCATCATGCGCGTCGCTACTCCAGTTACCAGTGGTAAATGTTGATAAACAAACACAAATACAAATAAACAAATAATCAAATGTAGATGGCGAACGATACAGATAGAAAGAGATAGAAACACATATAGAGAGAGAGAGAGACAGAGTGTGAGACACATTATATAGCGACATCCATGTAATTGCGGCTAATTAATGACAAATCGGATTAGAGGCAATTGCCAAAAATGTTGGCCCCGTCACACAATGCAGCATCAGTTCGGATGGCAGTCATATATTGTTAGCATTGGCCCCGTTCATTTTATCCGCAACAAAAGACCAACAGCAATGAGCAACGAACAGCCACAATTGCATTTGCCATTTGGCAAAAGTGAGACACATATGCAAAAGTTGCCTAGCAAATTGGCATACAATGCCGCTAGCTCTTGTTTCTCATATTTTCCTTCTTGTGTGCCACACCCACTCGACCTGGGTGTGCCACAGTAACGTAGCGTAAAGTAACGTAACGAACCGATAGGAATCCACCGAGCTGAACCACAAGCTGAAATTGTTCTTCGTCGCTCTGGTCGGTAGCAATAAACATCGCTGGCTCCGATAGTAGAATTTAATTAAAAGCTGTTCCATCTGCCCAGTTGGCAGACTGAACAGTCAACACTGCAAATACCAGCGGCAACAAGGAAAATGAAAGCAAAGCGGAGAAAACACAAAAAAATAAATAAAAAATTAAAATGAAAATGAAAATGAAAATCGAACAAAACAAACCGATGAAATGAAATAAAAAAGCGAATTGTGAATTTTCCAATGGAGACCATAAAACTCCAGAGCCCGGCAATTGCCGAAGGTATATTGACTTATTGGCGCTGTATAACGGAATTATGAAGGTTACTGGGGCAGCATCTGTAACGCATACAGCGATTACTGTTGCGCATGCCAATCACTTCAAACATTGATTGAATATGTTTGGTGCTGATAGTGTTGATTGATTGCTAGTTGATGCATATCATTGCATGACATAATTGAGTGACAATTGTGTTTCGCATAGACAGACAAACAGACAGATGGACATGGACATCTATAGATTCGATTACGGAGAAAATATAACAACTCATCATATCTAGTTCTTAGAAATATTATTTGGCAGCGCGAAAAGCTGAGAAAACTTCTCTATTATTCCAATATTATGATATTGATAAATTTGAATAACAATTTAGTATTAATTAATAAAACAAGTAAAAGTGCTCTAAAATACGGATTGTATGTACACTAAATGTGTTTGAGTCTGCTGATATGACGAAATGTGTTTTTGGGTCAAAACTTCAGTATTTCTTATCCGATCTTAATGAAATATTTACAGTTGATCAATAAATTATCAATGTATTTTAGTGAATTGTACTTTCCTAAATGAATCTAAAGCATAATTCTCTCCGTCTCTCTCTCTCTCTCTCCCTCTTGGATATTTCTATAGCCCTCCGTCTTTCCTTCACTGTCTCACTGTATTTCTTCTATTTCTCCCATATTGGTTACTGTGTGAGTAGCTGATTTTACTGATTTATACAAGTAGTTATTTACATCAAGTAGTGGCAACAAATTCTTAAGTCTTTCAGCTGCTTACCACAAGGGGATACACTCACACACACACACACACACACACACACATACGCACACAAAACCCACACTTCTAAACTCTATCTGCGTGCAAGCCATAAAAACCAGAAGCTCAATTATCAAAATGCTACGTGTGCTTTGTTGTGTGTGTATGTGTGTGTGTGTGTGTGTGTGTGTGTGTGTGTTGGGATGTGTGTGTCACATCTATGGCGAGTATTCTTATATTCGCATACGCATTTCCATTCTCATTGTCATTGGAGCTGCTGCCGCCGCAGTCGCCTCTTTTGGGGGCTTTGTCCCTTTGGGTTTTTGTGTCTGTGGTCGTTTTTGACTGTGCAAATAGATAAATTTATTTATTTTATGCTCGGCTGCTGTAAAAGCCACGCACACAAAAACAAACACACAGAGACACACAAAGTGGCAGGGGAGGGGGGAAGGGGGACGGGAGAATGGGGAGAGTGAGGATTTGAAATTTTGTTATGGATGCATTTGAGCGCCAGTCAAAGCATCGTTTTAAACGTCCGACTAACTTCAAATGCCTCTCACTTACTTATGCGCACAATCTATATATTTTCAATGCCATTGAACATTGAACATTGAATATTTTGAGACGGGCAACGTTTTTGCTTCAACTCGATTGACGACGATTTTCAGTTGAGCTGAGCTTTAAATAAGATCGCATATAATGTGTGCATATGTATTTTGCGTAGACACATTGGCTGTGCTGTGCTGTGCTATGACTATGGCTGTGACTATTAAATTTGCATTAACGTACACAGGGCACACACAGAGAGCACAAATAAACACATTTGATTCACTAAGACGATCGAATAATCGATTCAGTTGTTGAGTTGTTGGCGCCACAAATAAAGGCGGCGGCTGTCTGCTCAGTATTCGAATGGAAAAGTAGTTCTTTTCATTTGTCCCTTTATTGTTGTTGTTCTTGTTGTTGTTGTTGTGGCATGGCCCATCGAAAATGCCAATACATTATAAATTATAGTTGGATTTCAGTGAGACACGGGCAAAGCAGCAGCCATTCTCGAGCTGCTAACGCGGCGTATACGTAATCTGCCATACAATGGCACGCAAAGGGGCCAACCAACGGCTGTGAGGAAATAACTGCGGCGACAATTGAGAACAGGAAGCAAATAAACGCTGTAAAAATTCTTGAGCAGCTTACGTGCTACATTATGTATAGCTGCTATAAGTGTGTGTGTGTGTGTGTGTGTGTGTGAGAAGAAAGCATTCGTGCGTATGTCTTTATATCGAAAAGTTTTTGCCACTTTCTTAGCGCTGCTCAACTTTTGTTATGCTCGCTTAGTCCCTCCACCGTTTGCACACCACATCTCACCTCCTTAGAGCTCCCCTCCCCCTCCCCCCTCCTCCGCACCACTCATCAACCACTAACCTCCCTTCACGCAGCTCAGCTATTTTTGTACATTTTTTCAATGGTTCGCCTGACTTTCACTTTCACTGCGAAACTTTGATGCCGTGTATATCGCTCTGTGTGGGCGAGCTCTAAAAATATTTTGCACTTTTTGGTGGTGCTGAGCAAGTGAAGTTTGTTTGTCTACACTCAGAAAAACTTCGATCAGAAAACTAGAAAGTTTTTATTTCTTTTCAAAATCAATTGTAAGACTTATTTTCTATTTTTATGCAGTCTTACAGCACTTCATATATTATATTATTATAATGTAATACACTCTAAATAGTAAACAGAGCTGCCAGGCACCAGGAAAAGTGTGGAGATTTTTGTAAAATTCACGCCGATTCTTTTTGTCTGAGTGTACTTTAAACATAAACCGATCGGCTTTCTATTTATTTACCCCACCATTGTTCGGAATGCTGGAACTATGGATGCAGGAATGTATCTTTCTCTATGTGTGTGTGTGTGTGGGTGTGTGTGTGCGTTTGTGTGTTTATATGGGTGTTTTGTGTGGGCCTGACAGATTCACACACAGATATAGGACACAGGATACACAGTGTGTACTCCTCATCGTACCCAGACCTGATCATCCTTTGCTGAGGCAGTCTCTTGCCTTTTTTTATGTTTTTTGTGTGTGCTACAAATTGTTTGGCTTTCGAAATTCCTTGCGTTATTGTTGAGGTTTTTATGGACTTGACTTGGTGGCACGAACAGCGGGGGCGGGGGCGGTGGCGGATGGCGTTTGCTGCAAGTAAGCTGGAATTCATAGATGAGCACCGTAAGATAGACTCGAAAAACTAATTTGTAGCTGGGGCACGAAAGAATATTGTTATTGATAGATGACAATGGTCGACAGCCGTCCAGGATTTATGTTTGCCCCCCCCCCCCCCAATGGAGCTGTCGTCCTGTGTGTGGAGCTCTAAAGCTCTGTAACTGTGCGAGCAATGCGATTCTTGCACGCAGTCTCACAGACACTTGGCTGGCAATTGGAAATTAAATTGCTTTTCCATATGACACTTAGGCTCAAATTGACATCGTTAAATGTATTTGTGTTGGCAGCCAAAGCAATTCCCAACTGCGAAATGGAATCCATTCATCTTTGCTGCTCTGTCCGAAATGGCAAGCAATAGAAATTTATGTCTTTGAAAAGCGAATATTGTTACTCACTCAAATGATGCAAAAATACTAATAAAAGAAATGACCTTTCCAGTCATCTTAGGCCGCATAGCAGTGGGCAAATTGATTTAAACTCCTTGCTCAGATTTGAGGCCGAGGGTCTCAGTTGCCTCAGATAAGCCTTTTCACATCGGAATCAAAAAGATCAAAGCATTGCAAAACATAAAAAGAATTTTTGTGCGGCTCTCAGTGAATCATCCACAGTAAAAAAAATAATTTATATATATTTTGCTCATTGCTTATTTGTGTACTTCTATAAAAATAAAATTTCCTTGCAATAATTATCGCTTTATTTGCTATTTTTGGCAATAAACGACTACCCAGGAAATGGGAGAACTTGGCCAAGATTTTGCCCCATTCCCACTTACAAACCAATCGCAACTTATTTCTTAAATGCGTCTCGTCTTTAATACATTAAACAAGTTAGAGTGCTGTAAGAGAGCTCGACTAATAGATATCTGCTCTTAAATTTATAAAATCTTTTAAGCATCAGCTATCTATAAAATGAATTGATTTGCGTATGTTATACAATAACTTATACTCCAAATTAGATCTTCAGTTATGAGACTGTCTGTTTTTACAGACGGACTGATAGAAATGGCTAGATCGACCAGTTACATATTTTTACACATACAACTTCATTATGCCTTTAAATGAAACTATATAGTAAAACTATATAGTATATTCAATTTAAATAATACATTGTAAGTATCTCTCTCTGTCTCTTTCTTCCATCTTGTTTTAGGTGAATGGTGCATGGGCATTGCCTAATGTTGTTTGTGATTTCTATATAGCCATGGATGTGATATGCTCTACTTCATCGATATTTAATTTAGTCGCGATTTCCATAGACAGGTAAGCAAATTCCCAGCTGACTGTTCTCTATTCAATTCGATTTGATATTGCTGACATTCCATGCATCTTTGCATACTTTGCAGATACATCGCTGTGACGCAGCCAATAAAATATGCAAAGCACAAAAATAGTCGCCGCGTTTGCCTTACAATATTATTGGTTTGGGCGATATCTGCTGCCATCGGTTCACCAATAGTTCTCGGTTTGAACAACACACCGAACCGTGAGCCGGATGTCTGCGCCTTCTACAATGCCGATTTCATTCTATACTCATCGCTAAGCAGCTTCTACATACCATGCATAATCATGGTATTCCTCTACTGGAACATATTCAAGGTGAGCAAACAACCAACAACCAACAACAAACAACAGTCTGTCAGCGAGCTAATCAAAAAGGGATTTGCATTTGGATTGGATGCCCATTTGAATTAGTTGATATATCTGTATATATATATATATATAATATATATATATATATTGGTGAATGCATTCCTTATGCAGTTGCTTATTCAGTCTGCTGATTTATGCACAATTTCCCAGCGATTAAATATGTAATAAGTTGGCGAGGCTGCTGCTTAAAACTGCACAGCATAGCAATAAAAAAAATATATAAATATGTTTATTGGTGTTTGGGTTTACTAACAACAAATCTGGTTCTGCATTTCAGGCGCTTCGCAGCCGTGCACGTAAGCAACGTGCCGCTCGAAAGCCGCATCTGTCGGAGCTAACCGGAGGCAGCGTCATCGAGAACATTGCACAGACACGGCGATTGGCGGAAACGGCATTGGATAGCAGCCGGCATCCAAGCCGCATACTGCCCGATGAACCGGCAACGAACACGGCCAGCGGCTCCAATGAGGAGGAGGACGAGAATGCCATATCGCCCGATATCGATGATTGCCACGTCATTGTAAACGATAAGTCGACGGAGTTCATGCTGGCCACAGTTGTGGAGGAGACCGGCAAGTAAGTAACAAAGTGCTGCCAATACCAATAATACCCCCTTCTTGCCACATTGTGTTTTTGTGCGAGATATTTGCTCTTTCTCTTTTTCTCTCTGTACCTCGCTGTCTCTCTCACTCTCTCTCTCTGTGTGACGACCCTGAGCAGATAAAATGAATACAAATTGGTTTGGGAGCGGAGCATTTAGTTTGGGTTTGACAACTGTTTGATGTAGGTACAACTAATGGAATTTACATGCGAAAGGTTACACAATTTAAATAGTTTGGGCTTTCTCATGTTGGAGTCCCTTTTTACCTGATTACCAATTTCGATGCCTCAATTTTGTCAAAGCCATAACTGTAACTGCATCAAGTGGGCTTAATCAGTTCATATTCCAAGTATTCCAATCACAACAAATGAAACTAAGCTTTTGCAACTTTTTCGTATATAATTATGTTATTACTCTTAACTTTTTTGGTTGAGTTGAACTGTGGACACTTTACGCAGTTCGCAAACGGTACGAATTATAGCTGGTCAAGTTGCAGTTGTTAGCTGCGATTGTCAATGTGCCACGTGCGGAACGTAAAAGATAAGAACTGCAAAGCAGAGTATGACTATGGTTAACTACATGGACAGTTGCTGATTCAACAAATTGGCTCTGTCTCTGGCACTGGCTCTGGCTGGTTGTCGAACTTCAGTTTGAGCTGGAAGCACTCCCAAATGCATTTAGTGGCAGCATCCACTTAGTGGCAGCCAAAGCAAATTGTCAAAGTACTTGGTGATTGCAACTTCTTGGCACTCGGCACTCGGCACTTGGCGCTGCTCATCTTTCAGGTCTGGCTGCTAACTCGATTCAACGCCTGCTCATTTAAATTCACACGCTCTGCAATAAAATGAAAATCTAAAATGAGCACTCAGCATTCCATTCGGCCACCGCCCCCAGATATCTCTCTCTCTCTATTTGTATTTGTAGTATGTATCTCTATCTGTGTCGTATCTGGCAATGTTAGCTCCCTCGGCTTCCATTGCAATTGTCGCGCTTGGAGATGCGGCATTTTATTGACTTTGCAGTAAAGGCAAGCGATTAATATTGAAGCATTTGAAGCGACTGCATCGTAGATTGCAACTTTCAACTCCCTCAACTGGTATTCACAATCACATTCACAATAAATGTGCTTGCCACATTTGCAAATGACTAATCCGTTCTGGGAATTACATGCCACATGCAGCTTATCTCACAAAGCTTTGTGGCAATCGTACAAATTACCTATGACTTCTTCCATTTGAAATGGTACATAAATATAAAACAACAAGAAATCGAACCAATCTGTTTGGTCTAGAAAATTCAGTAAGTTAACCTTTCTGAGTTCATGCCTCATCATGTTGCAAGTTAGTGTTTACATAGTTATTGTGTTGAAATGTATGTGCTGAATATTCATTTATTGAATATTTACCTCAAACATTATCCATTTTCAAACATGTCGATATAGCTCAGTTTTACAGCTATCTGGAAGAAACTTCTATATAAATATATATCATAAAGCTGTCATAGGAACGATGGTTCGAGAGATGAATTCTTGTATGGTCTTATTTTGCTCAGCAAAATATCTGAAATAATAATAATTCGAACCCTGGACTACGGTCTACGGAGATATGCTTAAGATGGCCCTTCTTCATGTTTATTATTATATATTTTACATTTTCACTTTATTGTTTATATTTATATTTTGTATTTATTCATTCATTACTTATTTTGATAATTTTATTATTGGTACATATAGTCAATTTGAATACGGCAGCTGAGCGCAGCGAGAGCGTTAAGTACATTCAATTAGCAAACTGATGGACGCATTAATCCAATAAGGACATGAAATGAAATGAAACCAATATTGAAGGGGGGCGGTCAAGCCGACAATCGACCGAGCCAGCAAACCATATTGAAAACTTTTTACCAAAGGGCTGACGCGACCGAACATAATTGGGAAAAGCAACACTTTGCCTCCCTTCACCCCTCAAACACAATCCATTTATCTGTCTCCCTCTATCTCTCTCGCTCTGTCTCACTCGCGCACAATTCACTTAGTTGTTGGGGTCGTCAGACAGAGGCAGAGAAAAATAAATCTCAATAATTCAATTAATGCGTCACTTAATTAAAATTCAATTTTATGCCTTGTTTTTAAATTGACGTTGCGAATCGTTTTTTTTTCTCTTGCTGCCCCCGGTTGCGCCCTGGTTGACCCATTACCGCTCATCATCTGACCCGCCTGGCTCCCTCTCTGTCCCCCTCTCTCTCTCTCTCCCTCTCTCCCTCTCTCTCTCTCTCTCTCTTTTGTGTGTATTACTGTGGATGCTGCTGCTGCTGCTGCTGTCTATCCGTGATTGATTACCATGACCGGATTGCGTTTGATTGTCTTCTTCAACATCAACAACATCATCATCATCGTCATCATCGTTGTCATCATCATGATGACGATGAACTGCCCGTGTTATTTTACATGATGGTCATCGTTCCTGTGACAGCAGCGTTGTGGCGCAGATCACCACACAGCCGCAGCTGGTCGTTGCCGATCCAAATGGTAATCATGATTCTGGTTATGCAGCATCAAACGTTGACGATGTCCTTGCAGGAGTGAGCGTTGGCGCCGCCATTAGCAGCACAACGCCGCCGGACAGTCCGATACCCAGCGGCACCACCTTGCAGCGCTCCAGTGTCAGCAGTCGCCGCAACACCGTCGATGACTCGCCCAAGCGCATTGAGCCAGCTCTCAGGTACGTTGCTCCCATCCTATCCATCCTACATAGACACACACACACACACATACATATATATCAAGTGGCGCATTTAAACATACAGCAAACACAAGCAATCAATACAGAATATAAGTATACATTGAAAGTCTCATATTGATTTAATATTTATTTTTAATTAAATGTTATTGAAATTTATCATTAAAATAGCAGTAGAATAATAGTGACATTTTCTCAGCTTTCCCTGAGATATGATGGGTTTTTTGCGTTGGTATATGGAAATGAAAAGTATTTTAAAACATTCCCAGATAACAAAAACCACAAATTTTTTGCTTTGCCAAATTGAACTTTTCCTTCATATTAAAGATTTTGAAGAGGTCACGATTGGATCGCTATAACATGAGTTCAATTTTATTAAATGCTTTGAGAAGCAGCACTTTATTTTGACAGCAACTGTCTACGTCAATATCATACACCCATTGAAAACGGATAAATGGGGTATAATAAAGGTTTGCAAAAGTAAGCAACAAGAAGGAAGCATCTCAGATATATTCTTAATCGTCTATCTGATAACGCTGATTTTAGAGACTATGAAAGCTGGAGACTTTTAATTTGGAATAGAAGCTTCCGAATATCATACACAGATAACATTAAATTTCTTTTACTGATAACTTCTGCAGGAAATGGATTTTCAATTGCAATAAAAGCAACTATTTTGAAGATTCATCTTTCTAATCGAGTCTGCATACATCTTAACATATTAATCCGTCATCTGAAAGATCGCTTAAGAAATGGAGAAAGAAAATCGTATTTTCATATTTGCTCAATCAATGCGACTCAAACGTAAGCATTTTCATACATTCACATATGGATTGGATATCTAAAACGTGTGGGATTCAAAATAATTAAGGATTTGTGTGCAGGATATCTGCTCGTCGAGCCCTCTCGACTAGAACATTTCATTTGTTAAGTCAGTGTGTGTGTGTGCGTGTGTTTGTAGATTGCCTGTACCTGGTGGCATAGTGTGAATCATGTACTGACCAATTGGCTTCCGTTTGCTCCTTTGCTCTTGTGTTTTTTAGCAGCAGCGTCGCCATGAAGCCATTGTCCTTTGTACGCTACGGAGTGCAGGAGGCCATGACTTTGGCACGCAACGACTCCACGCTATCGACCACATCGAAAACGTCCTCGCGCAAGGATAAGAAAAACTCGCAGGCGTCAAGGTGAGTCGCGAGGCGTTGCCTCGTCAAATTGTCAAATTTGCCATGTTTGTAAATTGCTCGATTATTAACTCAGCTCAGCTCAGCTCAGCTCAGCTCTGCTCTGCTGGTCTAATAGCCCCAACAATTGCGAACAACTCTCCTCGCATAATAAACTCTTTTATTCACTGCTTGTTTTGCTGTTTTTTTTTTTTTTCCTGTTGCATGCAACATGGAATGCAATTTACTGCGGCTTCCCATCCGGTGATTGCGTGTGTGGCCTTAGATTCACGATATACAAGGTGCACAAGGCCTCCAAAAAGAAACGCGAGAAGTCGTCGGCGAAAAAGGAACGCAAGGCCACGAAAACATTGGCCATCGTCCTGGGTAAGTCGAATACAACAAATATCCGTCTATATATATATATGCTATTTTGCATTGCATTCAATATGCGTCTTGATTTTGATAATTGACTGAGTATTTTGTTCTACATTGTGTTGTTTCTATTCTGTGCCCTCCAAAGGCGTATTTCTGTTCTGTTGGCTGCCGTTCTTCACCTGCAACATCATGGATGCTATGTGTGCTAAATTCAACGAAGACTGCCGGCCGGGTCTGACGGCCTTTATGCTGACGACTTGGCTGGGCTATATCAATAGCTTTGTCAATCCCGTTATCTACACGATATTCAATCCTGAATTTCGCAAGGCATTCAAAAAGATTATGCATATGGGGTGATTACTATCAACAACAAAAACAGCAACAAAAATAACAACTATAGTAACAACAACAATAACAATTGACAGAATGAGAAGCAAAACTGGTGTAGAAAAAGCCTTGTTTTGTGTTAAGCTCATCAATTTGTAAGTACTCGAAAATCGATAATTGATACACGTCTATCGGGTGTCTGAGATCGATAACTCAAAACTCAAACTGTGCCAAATGCAACCAAATGAAATTGAACTCAAAGCTCAAAACTCAATTAGACTCATAAGATTGTTGGTGGTATCAACCGAATACATAGATATATGTAGATACATACATGTATATAAAGAAAATCTATATATACATATGTTTTTGTCTAATCTAAGTAAGTATATATGTATAACCGTTATGTACATAGGTCTGTAAATAGCAACTAAGATTTGATCAAACCTGTTGTATGTATTGTATTCTATTGTATATGTTGAGCATTCTGAGCTGTAGGCTAGGCACCAATTTTTAACATTTAGCTAATGTCTAACATAAAATTCTAGTTAATTGCCGAATATATATGCATATATGTATATATATATATATATATATATATAAATATATATGTATACATATTTAAAATACAGTTGTACCGTTAATGGATATGAAATCATCTTAGGCAGTAAGTCGACATTGTTCACTTTCACAATCCTACTTATAGAGAGACAAGAGTTTATAAAGTTACTAGATATTTACTTTACATATCACGCATTCAGTTTCTGTGAATCTTCTCCCGATGAGATCTTAGTCCACGTTTTGATGAGCTGTAAGGCAAATCCAGCGATGGCAGAGCATATCCTATCCAGAATCAACTATAACCACTATGCTGATTCCCCCACCAACCTGCTCCCCAATACCCCTTTTTGATACTTAGCTTGAATGCTGCTTGAATTGTAGTTAAGAATAAATATTAAATCGTTAACCGACGGCACACATGCTTTTCTTTTGATAATATGTTAGTAGGTCCCTTCTAGTGACAACGTGCGTCCATCGGTTCCAGAATCTGGATATTTCTAATACTTGTATCTAGAGTTAGTCTTAAGCAGTGGCTCAAACTCAGCGCCCCACACAAATTCAACACGTTTCTCTTATAAGATTAAGCAAGTGAGAGCGAGAAACAGAAAAAGAGAAACAGAGAGAGTTAATCGAAAGTTATCGATAAATTAGATGCTCAAGTAGACTCAATTCAAATATATCTCTTTAATTGTTTGAAATACTTAACTAGAATATCAGAATAACAATGTAGTCCACAAATTGCTACAACTTTATTGTTTGAAATTTAGAAAACCCGAACCAATATCGAAATTCAACTTTTTCTTAGAACCAGTTACATAAATCGATATTATTAGTTCAATTACTGAATTGAACTTTTAAGCCCTGCACTCCACAATTTCTCTTAGCTAGAAAAATATATATAGATAAAAGATACAAACATTTCTCGCCAGTATTCACTTGGCTACTTGACAATAACGCGCTAATTATCGATAGCTTCGATACATACTCACACACACACACACACATACTCACATACTGAAACAAATGAGCCCCACATAAAAAGTAAAAGCAAAAGCATATTTCAATTGGCGCTGAATTTGACTCATCTGCTTGAAATCACACCCCTTGTTTTGGATTCTCAAAGAACAACAAATCACCTAAATACCCATGCGGATATATAATATAAGTAGAAATATTGCTAAAATGTAAGCGCATTTAAAACTAGCCTAAGCTCCATATATAGACATTTATAATGTAGCATATAAGGAAGCAACCAAAAAAGCGCACTGAGTGCGAAGAAAAAGAAAAAAATAAGCAAAATACTCCTTCAGTATTTTTGCCAGGGACATGCCAGGCACACATGCCCATCAAGTACTTAGCACTAGAAATAATACAAAACCGAAGCTTATACGTACGTACTACAATGATGGATTGGTACATCAAAGAATTACAATATAAGTTGCAACAGGGTATCTAAAGCGTAGGCTTACAAATTACTAGAGGTAAGCTAGGCAGCAAACGCATAAGGCATTAAATTCTATTTACGTACCAAAACTAGCAAAGTAAATGTAAAAAGGATATATAAACATGCATATACATACCATATTATATGAACAACTTGTTTTGAAACAAGGACCGAAATAAACTATCCACGCACACAAAAAGAAAAGAAAAACGAATAAAAATGATGCCGTCTTGAATTTGCTGAAGCTGAAGTGCTCTAAAAGCAGAACAAATACAAAATTGGCTGAGAGTTGTTGATCACAAAATGGATCAGATCAGAATCTGGAACACAATTACACTTGAATTATACTAAGCAAGGCATTTTCCACGAACTGTGCCGCTTACCCATCCACGAATAAACTACAAATCAGTTGGAGTGTCGAAAAAAAAAAAGAAAAAGAAAAAGAAACAGAAAACATTACAAACAAAAAGTGCAAGCAAAGAGCCTTAATTTCGAACTGCTTGGAGTATGCCCCTTTGCTCACAGTCAAAGAAATAAACAAATCAAAATGAATCAAATTTAAATCGGCATCTAAGCACACACACACGCACACACACACACAGACACACACACACCCATTCAAGTTTTGGTCCCTGATTTCAACAACCGTCCTCTTCATTGCTTCTATGTGACAAATAATGTTAAATAAACCAAAGCGAAATAAGCTAAAAAATAGTTTTTAAGAATTTAGTTAATGATGAACATACATACATTCACGCACATACAGTTATGTTCTATATGTATGTGTAGGCTAGTCGTTTCCTTCTCATAATTTTGGAACCCTGTAGGAAAAGCTCAACAAATTTTTATACTTTCCTATAACAAAAAAAAAACCATAAAACAATAAGAAAACCAACAAAAATGCAATGGAAATTTAAGTGTTGTTATTAATTTTTTTTTTCGTGTAAGCATATTTAGTACAATTTTATTCTAAATTAAACGAGATTCTTCTAGGTGCGTTAGGTAATAGAAATCTTATAAGTAATACGAATAAGATGAAGAATAAGAGTATCAGTAATTTTCCATTTATAACAAGAGAAAGTATCCAAACGAATGCTTTAGTTAAGTTCTTCCAAAGAAAACGCTTATTAGTTATAATTACGTCGAATGCGGAGATTCATGAGATATTCACTTTAAACAAATTAATAGATGAAGTGAATATGCGAATCAGTAAACGATCATGATTAAATAATACCTACATAAATATATAAATAAATAATGTTATTGAGTTCTGTATTTGTTTCAATTTGTTCATAGTAATCAATGAAATATTCGATTGTATATTTATAGATTGTTACATTTGTTTTCTAATAATAAAAATAAAAAACAAACCTGCATAGGTATAGAAAATCATACATTTAAGATCTCTCCGCATTATCAGTATCAATATCATGATTATGATTATGATTCAGTAATGTGTAATGCAACCCTAAAAGGCAACTGCAATGACAAAGAGGCTAAAACACATATAAAATATAACACAATAGAAATAAGTAAGTACATTAAGAGAACAAAAAAAAGGCACAACAATTATTAAAAGCAAATACATAAATTAAAACACTAAAGAAAAAAGCAGAAACTGAAACTATTTTAAAGCAATGATAATGTTGGTTTTTTTTTTAGAATTAATCGAACATAAATTAAATAAAGTAATAAACCAAATATATATATGTATTAATGAATATTAATATATATTATAATATATTAATATATATATATATATTGATAAGCGTAAGCGGGCTGCAAAACAAAAAGAAAAGAAAATCACCCGAAATAAAATTAAAAGCAAACTATTTCGACTTTATGCAAGCATAACTACCTTAACATTAATTGTAGTCAGCAGAAATAATGATAGAAAGAATGACGGAAAGAAAATCGATGAACCATGGCACAGAGCAAATGATAAGTGAAAAATATATACATCAAATAAACATAAAAATGAAAATATTTCAAACCAAAAAAACACACCAATGCATTTTTAATGTTTCAAACAAATTCTCGGTGGGGATTTTAATAAGTTGGAATTTTTGGGCTGCAAATAGAACATATTTAAATATATTTATTTATATATTTATTGCTTAACTGCAAATGTAACACGTAACGTAACACGACATCGGCTGCATTTTATTCATTAACTGATCTCAGACACAGATATAATTTACATTTTAAATCAGATGCAGCGTGATATAATGACTAGAGGGAGTGACGAGAGGTGCCTTCTACATATTTATATGGTCATTGAAGGCTTTGATGCCATTGGCAATACATAACTGATTTTTTGTCATTTACAGCCACAACCACACACACACAACAAATGTACATGCGTGTATGTATGTGTGTACATCAAGATTTTATTGCATTTATATGAGCTGATAATAAAATTCCAATAAGCATGAAAAGAAATAAAAATACTTACGCAAGACAAACAAAAACAACAATGCCAAGAAATAAGCAAAGGCAATGCGAAGCTTTAAGTAACTGGCAAAAGGACCAAGGCCATGCCTCCAATGGTGCTCCAAATCAATTCAAGAAGGTGCCATACCCCAACCCACCCCCAACACGCACATAGGCAACGAATACCAGAAATAAAAGAAAAACCCGAAACCGAAACGTAACTAAAAGCGTCTAAATAGATAAATTCATAGTACTTTTTGTTGTATCCACGCAGGGCCTACATCTCTTACCGCCCCTTGGCCTGAACCCCTCCCTCCCCCTTTCCCATGACCCACGTCAGACTCTAATGGGCACTCAGCAGCCGAATTCGAATGCGAATACGAATAACGGTACGAGTATGACTACGAGTGTTAGTTTGGGTATAAATACAAGTACAAGTATGAGTGTAAGGATGAGTATAAGTGTGTATACTCAATACTTAAAGTGTGTTCACACACAACACAAAAATAGTAACGACTACTATTATAGCCTGGCTTAAGGATGATCCGATCAATGGCCGGATACGACTAATGCCCAATATTTCGTACATTCACAATCTTAACAATTCGCGATTCCGCTATGAGTGTCCGCTAGTCGTTAATTGTATTGAATTGTTAAATTAAAATTCAAATTGATTTAAGTAAGACAACATACTCAAACTCAGACATACTGCAAACTTTCGATAATGTCAGAAATGTTCACTCTGGAATCTGGCTATTAAATAGCTATAACATGTGTGGTTTTAATATTTAACTTGAACTTTGAAAATAAATTGCAATTTAAGTGTTACGATATTCTTATTGAATCTATAAGCACTTGCAATATTAGTTGCAAATTGATATTATCATCACTTTTCTGTCAGTGTGGCGTGTCTGACTGTCTGTCTATGGCCATTTTATGGTGTCCTTAACAGCTCGTCTTACCAGCAGCCCCACACAACCCATCATCTGTATGCTCGGCTGCCATTGCTCATAAATACAAATGTAAAAAGGGCAAGCGACTGGTCAGTCGAGCAAGCCCCAAGCCAAGAAGTTAATTCAAGTGCGCAACAGACGCAACAGAGACGCCGTGGCAACCCTAAACCCTGACGGCAAATACTCATAAGCATTGAATTCCAAGCTCTCCGTGTGTGAGTGTGTATGCGAGTTTTGGGCTTGGGTCCATAACTAATTCTCACTAAATGATGTACTAAAGTGTTCAGCAGCCATCATTCCCAGTCTGCTTATACACACATACACACATACATACATGCTGGCATGCAAGTGTGTGCGTGTGTGTGTGTGTGTTTAGGGGTTGTGTTGGGGGCTGGGGTGTGCTGTCAGCAATGCGTTGTGCCTGTGGCGATATCTTATCGTTTCATCCACTGGGTGGCGATAATTGACAGACCATTAACGTTTCGATTGTAAAAGCTAAAGTAGCAAAAGCAAGAACCACACACACACACACACGCACACACACAGCCACTCACACATACACACAGCTACACTACACATGCATGGGTTAAGGTTAAAAGCGTTGCCGTTAAAGTCATCTCAGCCCTACACTCAGCTCCACTGGACGATCCCAGCCCAAAAGCGAACTCAATCCTTGGCTGGACTAAAAGTCCATTTCAATATACTTTGACTGCCTTTGGCAGTTTGGCATTCGCTTTGAATGCTGTACATCTTCTTGAGATTTGGGATTTTGCAATTGATTTAGGAAAGTCATGCGTAGAGTCATTTTGTTGACATCTGTAACAGAGGCATAGAGAGAGAGAGAGAGAGAGCGAGAGAGAGAGAGAGTGAGACAGAGACAGATGCAAGATAGAACTTGCCTGGCTTGTTGGAAACACATCAAAGCAAACGAGAGCAAGGAACATTTTTATTTATTAAACACACCTCCTGCCAAATAATTAATCAGAGCAATTTAATCAACCACATCCCATACGAATCCAGCCAAGTCACAGTTCTGAGTAATTGATGTGTCATCCACAACAAAGCAAAAATTTCAACGGGCAACAAGGAGTAATAATGAAAGCAAACACAAATAAAAAACGAAAAATAAGTAAGAATGCTGTAGACGAGTGAGCATCTGCCCTTAAAATGGTGGCATTTGTTGCTATCGGAAACCGAAATGCATCGATATTTGAGAAGGAGGCAGTTATCGATCTGTGCGGGGTATACGAGAGCCTATATTCCAAATTTAAACTCTCTAGCTCTTATAGTCTGGACAGGATGGACAGACGATGATCCTGATCAATAATATATACTTTGTGGGAGATGCTTCCTTCTGCCCGTTACATACATTTGCACGAAACCATTATACCTTTCTTGCCCATTTTTAATGGGTTCAGCGTAATAAAAAATAGCACAGAAAGCAACTTTGAAATTAATTTTGACATACATATGTATTTCAAAATCCACAGCTGACTGAACGCACGCAGTGAAGCGACGGGACTCAAAATGTATTGGAATATATATTTATATATACATATATATGTGTGTATGTAAAACAAAAATGAAGCCAGTACAAAGCTTATTTTAATTATTTAAAGAGAGGGAAAATTAGTATTAATAAAGCTAGGAGCCATGACAAAAATCAATACACTTTCGTCAATTTATCATCATTTGAAATCAGTTCAATATGTTGGCGATTGCGATTTTCAGTCAGTCACCTTAATTTTCAACAATCAAATCCGTAAGCTGAAAATGTGCTGCCTCTGTATCAGAAGAACAATCAAATTGCTCCGCTTTTATGTATACAGTGTATTCATTATCAGTTAATATTCTCTTCTCTAATCCCCTTCGATCTACAAACACAGGCTGTATTCAATTTCTGTGCTGCCTTTGCCGACAACTGGCATCCATAAAAGCAGGCCTAATAGGATAACATTGAAAAGGCGCACACTTTTGTTCAGCAGCTGCTGCCTAATAACTAGAATTTATTTAATTGGAGCGGATTAGTCGAACTGAACCATATTATCATCACTGTTCAGCATAAGCCGCTCGTCTTAGTCAATGTGATTAATACTCAACAGCATCATAAGCCAGGAGTAAAGGACAAAGGTCGGCAATGAAGTGCGCAATATTGCAGAGTATTTAAATTTCATTTCCTTATTACTTGCATTCATAATCATATAAAACAAAAGTTGATCAACTAAAAATCACCCAGTGAGTTCTTATCGCCGGGGAAGGAACTCGAGTAATTTGACGAAGAAGAAGACTGAAAGACAACTGAAAGCAGTCTAAAGGGATTTGACATGAAAATCGATAGTTAAAATTGTGGGCAACTTTACACACAACATATACAAAATGAATATATAAAAATAAAATAAATTTAATATGCGGATGAATTTTGAATGATATAAGTATATAGCCAAATACTGGGTAAGTTAACACTGGGTAGTAAGTGAATCGTCATTATCATTATCGTTATGAAAGCATCTGTGTTTTATTTGCACTTGCCCACAAGTGCGACAATTGTGCGGCTTAAGCGGCACAAGTTGGCCCTGCTTAGCCCACGGTCGTGACATTATCAAAAATGTTTCAAGCCACAACACACAAAATGGGGAAAATCCAGCAACGACAGCAGCAACAACAACAACAACAACAATAACAACAATAACAGCTCAACTGCAAAGCGTAACGCGCAAGTGGCAAACAAGCTGAAAATAAAGCTAGAAAGAGAGAGGGAAAAAAAACTTAGAATGCGTTTCACAAAATTGTGCAGAAAACTTTTGTTGACGTCTCGCATTACAGGTGCAAAATAGCAACGTTGACAATGATGGTAAATGGCTAAGAGCGACTAAAGGATAAGCGATGGCTTGTAAGGTAGGGTTGTGTGGAGGCAGTTTGAAGTGTGAGAAAGTGGACAACAAACACAACACACACAACAAACACAACAAACAACAACAACAACAACAGAGTAGCAACCACATCGAGTCAAATTTGTTTCCTGGCATTTATTTTGATTGCATTTCATTCTAACACACAAAAAAACGAAACAGAAAAATAAAAAGAAATAAAATAAAAAAAAATAAAAACAAAAGAGAGCAAGAGAAGGAATTAAAGAAGGCGAAGAGGCAGACGAGTCCTGGATAACTGTAAAGGAGCCGCATAAATATTAAACAGTCCTGATGCCTGATAAGCGGCTGTTGTTGCTTAAGCCATTTGCCGCAGGTTTCTTGGGGTCTTGATTAGGCCAACAACCAGTTGGCCATAAGTTGCAAATTGTCTGCCTAAGCAAACAAGGACAGTCACTGTGGAAAATGTGTGTGCCCCGACCTTTGCCCCCTGACCCCCGTCCGCAGATGCCTGATCAGCGACCCAACGGAAACTCAGACCAACCGGAAACTGGCTTCAGCGGACCAAAGTCAAATCGAAAAATAGTTTCAATATTGAGAAAATATTAATATGCTTCCTTGGCCAAGCGGCGCATAATCCTAAGTATAAATATGTCCACATATACTCCTTTAAACACATGCCCACAGATGTGTGTGTGTGTGTGTGTGTGTGTGCGTGTTTCTTGCCCCATAAAACTCAAATATTTTCGGAGCGTGCAGCAGGCGAAAACGAAAGTCTTGCGCAACTTGTTCTTCTCAATATTCGTTGAACTGCTCGGATTCAGCTGACGCTGACGGGCGACTTTTGGGTCCCGCAGGGAATTTAGGGTCTAGGGACCAGGGGGCCATGGCGCAATCAACCATGGCTCCATGTGGATGTGGATTACTGCGAAACCGTTCCAGCTTCACGCTTAAAAACTTTACGCCCAGCAAACTGCACACCCATCAAATTTATAAAATTTCACAGTGAATCAAATAAGAATGTTCTAGACGAGTGTGCTCGACTCGCAGATACTTTCAAACCCAATTGTAAAACCATCAAACGTTATAAATATATAACCAATTTCTATATATATAGCCAATAAGAAAGATTTATCTTCAAAATTTACCTATTACTGCAATCGGTAATCGATTTGTATGTTTAACTCGCAAATGAAAAAAAGTTATCGATAAAAGCAGATAAGATTCAAAATTTGAAGTCTCTGTTCACTCAGACGGACAGACAGGCATAGCTAGATCGAGTCGGCTGTTGGCACTGATATAGAATGTATATACCTTTTTAAATCGGATATGCTTTCTAGTGCTTTGCTACATTATTTTGCACAACTTCATTATACCTTTCTTACACATTTTCGATGGGTATAGAATTAAAAAAAGAGACGAAAAATTCAAACTCTGAACCCATTGCCTAAAAGGTTTTTGTCTTTATACTTCATTGCCCAGCCAGCTCATCTCAACTTGCCGCAAAACACACACACACAGGCACACACCTAGCACAGCTGTGTGTGTGTGCTTTGTATATTTTTGACTTCAAGTTAAATATGGATACGAGCAGAACTGAGTAGGTACAAGTGTGTATTTCAATATTTTCGTGCTCGGTTGCCTATTCAAAGTCAGCCTCTGCGGCGTCTGTTTACATACCTTATAATATCTTAAAATGCTATACTGATTTCATATTCAAATATCATTCAGACATATGCACATAGATATTACATAGATATTTTTTTATTGAGCATGTTGTTTGTTTAAATTTTATATCTACAATTCAAAGAAGTGTATCTTAGGCATAATATGTACATATTAGATCGGCTTACGAGATATTATTTAATTTTTCTATGATGAGTTATGCAATGGTAGAATAACTAACAATTTGTCAGTATTCGCTTCTGTTTTTGGCCCACAGTCTCCACCAGAGTTAAATTCAACTCAACATGCAACACGTGCTTTCAGTTCAATCACTTCATTCCACACAGACCACATTTCCCACTGAGCCACAATCATTTGATGGCTTTATTACAATTGTGCTCATCGTATGATTAAAATTCTTTGATTAATTGACGACTTACTGATCAGCCGCTTGTTGATCACCGCCTCTGATTGAACACCGAATAACCATTAATGTGATTGAGTGATTGATAAGCTGACCTGTAATGGTTGCCTAGCTATGTGAAATAATAGTTGTGGCATTGATAGATCCAACTCGCTAAGTGTGCGCCCCCTTTCTGACATCGATAAGCAAAAATCCAAAACATGCCACTGCAACAGCAACAACAACAACAACAACGACGAGGCACACATAATGCTGCGGTCTGCTGGTGGACTTAGCCACCACCAATACAACACCTGTCTGGGCAGGCGATTGATCCACATACACCCCTCCCCCATCCCCTTTGTGCACACCGGGGAATTGCCAAAAAGTTTGTGCATAATGCGCTCAGACAAAAGTTTTGCCAGCCAAGCAAATACGTTGCGTATAATTAATTTTGTTTCTTTTGCATCTTCTTCATGTAAGTGTTGTGTGTTGGATGTCTGTCTGCGTGTGTGTGTGTGTGTGTAACGGATATACTATACACACACATACATGAACAGTTGCAAATATGTTTGTTATTTGCCATCGTTTGCACTCACTTTGCATTGATATTCTGCGGTTGCTCGAACCCAGAGACACTAAGCACCACCGCACCACCACAACACTAGTATTGTCATTCCTTTTGCATGCTTCTGATGGATGTCCGTTCCCCTCTACCACACCAACATCAACAGGTCTACATGCATACCATTGGACATATTCAGTTGATGCAGTCTTTATTTTACACCGAAAACATAAAGAAATCGTCTTTCTGAAATGAAAATCGCCCTGAAAACTAGAAATTGTTTCTGAACTTTGGAAATACTTTCAAAATATTCCAAGAACATGTTATTAAAATACAACGGTTTTTTTCTATTAATTCTATTGTATGAACTGTTCTTTATTATTAAGAAATTAAAATCTAAAAAGGTTAAGTGTGCATAGAAAAATGCTTTCTTATAATTCAGAAACCAGTAAAGAAATTTGCTTTCTCCACTGCCGTGCTGTCGAGTAAAATAAGAATTTTGTGGTTTCAAATTAAATTGCATGAATTTTAAAAAGTTCTGTGTACACATATAAAAAAAAAACACGGTGGAAAGAAGACTTGTTTTGTTTTAATTTTAAAAGATGAAGCCTGGAATTAAAAAAACCCCTCGATTTTAGAAGGACAAAATCTGCCGCTTTAGAAACATGCTTTCTGAATAATAAGTTTAGTTATCCTTGGCGTCAAAACCCCATTAACCTGCTAACAGAGGGTCCTTTGAAATACGCAACGATTCAAGTGCTTAGAGGGCAGCTCACACTTGAGTACAGGTTAAACGGCAGAGAATGCAAATAATTGATTGCGTGCATTATTAATATTAGTTGCAGACCGATGCGGTAAATTGAATGCATATACTATTTAACCCTGGCGACATGATAATCTATAAATCATCAAGTCAAAATGTTGTTGCACAAGCAAGTGCAATAGGTAAGGGAGCGTAGTCGGTAAGGCTGAAGGGGTGGATGTGGCGTTTGCAACCGCGTGTTGTACATTCGAAATGCGATTTGGACAGATTCGAGAATTGACCAAAAACCAAACGTTTTTTTTGGCCGTCTTGTTTTTTGACTGCTTTGCCGTTCTCAATTTGTGTGACAGCTTCAAGTATCTTACATCTGGTTGCTTGTCACTTGTCGTACTGTGGCAGTGTATTGGAGCTGTGCTCGCACAGTGCCAACTATTATTTATTAATTTTAATATCCTTGTCGACTCCACCAAAGGACCAAAGGGCACAGCTCGCCCCAACTTCACCTTCACCTTCATCATCATCATCGCCATTGCCATCGCTTTTAGCGTGTCGTATTCAGTCAACTTTACATTTTCAATGCATTACCCAAACATGGACCACACTTCAACCCATCCGTTCACTCTCTCGCTATTTTGTTCGCCCATCCACAAATCGAAATATGCGCCAAGGCTAAGCGATTGCAGAGTAAATTCAAGTTGCTTCATGCTCCAAATATATTTGAAATGCATTCGGTATTTTGTTGTATATATTTTTCAACTTTGAATCAAGTCGAGACTGACTTGTAGATATATCGTTTAACAAATCAAAATCACAATAACGACATTGGTCTTGAATTTGATATTTGTTTCATTCCATGCACAGCTTTATCTTTTTGCATATCTGAGCGAGTTTTGATTTGTTAGCGCATTTCGTCGACGCAGTTTCTCCTTCTGCAAGCAAACGTTGCAGCAGCTGTTGGCAATTGGTTGTCCTTGATTGCCATTTACGAATATCACGAATACTTCCGATTCCGATTTACGGACTTGCATTAAAATTGATTCAGAAACAGACGTTCTGCGAACCGGAGCAACAAGAGACAGTTGCCCGTTGCGCACATCAGTGTAACAAAAAGAATTCGATTTGCGTAAAACGTTTCTCAATGTAAACTATTTAATAATCTGAGCTATGCTCAGATTGTTTTCATAATATTGTGATGAATGTTAATGTTTCTTTGAATGTTAATTACACAAGTAAGCACGTTGCAATCGTATCGGCTGATAATAATCATTAATGATTAAATAATCATTAATGTCCCGCTTAAATCTGATTGCAGAAAATTTGTTGGCATTATAAATGTTTATTGCCAGTTTGGGAAAGACCATAAAATGTTCTCACCAATTTTAGGAGAAGTTTTCTAGCCATACACTTTCCCATATGTGTATTTCTAGCTATAAAATGACATCAGCTATGGCCCTTTGCGGGCGTGGCCATGAATTTTTGTTACCAATCTTAGGAGGAGATTACTAATAAATCCACTCTAAACGTTTTTTAACTCTAGTTCTAAAACTGTTAATGTAAGCATTACAAATCAAAATAATTCCCATTTTCATTTATTTGCGATTAATTAATTAAATCGATGATATTTGATAGCACAGTTTGCTTCACTTATTTGAATTTTAATTTTAATTTCAAAGATGACACAAAGCTCCCATGCAGATAGCAGACGCTTCTCTCCAGCTGATTTTAAGCATAGATCTGTAAGGGCTCGGAATGTGCACAAAATAAAAAGGAAGCACTTGCTGAAAATAAAATTGACCACGAATTCCCTATCAAGCGGAACCCAACTCAAGTTCAAGTCCAAACCCGTATCCAAAGTCGAAACTCAACCCCGAGGCCCAGGACAACAAACGAATGGGAGGCGGTCATTAGGGGTTACTGTTTGGCGGAGATGGAGGGTGGGGGTAAGCCCAGGGCAGCAAGAAGTCACCAAGGCGCATGCAAAATATAAAACACTCACACAAATAAACACACACACACACACACACAGCACACACACAGAGAGAGTGAGGCGCGGCAAAGATGGAAACTTGGAAGCCGCATGCAACAAATAAGCTAAGCCCCCAGATTGTCTTATCGCATTGAATTAGGTGTCTAACCCTTATTTCAACTGCCACACAAACTCTGACATTTTAACGCTTATTCTTGTTGACTTTCTTTATTGTCCTCTCTCCGTGTGTGTGTGTGTGTGTGTGTGTATGTGTGTGTGTGTGTGTGTTTTATTTTTGTTGTTGTCTATTGCTCTTGTGCCGCTTTCTATTTGGGTGCTACTTTGCTGATTTGCTGGCATGTATTTTTGCTAACACACCCATACACACACACATTCACACTCACACAGACACATGTACACCCACACACACACACACATACACACACAGACCCACGGATGGAGCCTCGCCAAGTTGTTGACACTTTTAGCATTTTCGGGTTTGTCATTTTCTCGGTGGCTTATCGCTGATTCAGGCACTGAGAAATGGCGACAGTTGTGAAAAATGCCACTCACACCTCTTGCACCTCTTACACCTCTTACACCCCTTGCACCTCAGCACATCACTTGCGCAACAATTTAAATATTTATTATAATAAAATGTTGGACATATTTTTTGTCGGGCATCCTTAACCATTACGACTTACCCGCTTACCTGTAGTCGGGGTGGCCCCTAGTGGCACAACAATTATGCAACCAAGCCAAGCCAAGCAACGAGTACATCCACACCGCCCCCACCGCTTCCCCCTTTGCACCTGACTCCACCCACTTTGCATTGCTCCTGCTCAAGGACATTGTGGCATAATAATGGTAGCTTTACCTGGTATTGTATGCATTGCTGGCGATCGTTGGTAAATTGTAAAAATTTGAGTCACGAGAGTGAAAGAGCGGGCTGCACAAAGGGATTGATAGAGAGGGAGAGAGAGAGAGAGAGAGAGAAAGTGAAAGAGAGGGAGATTGTTTGCTGTGTGATTTCACTTCCGTCTAATTGGTAACTAATTGCCGCAAACATTTTAATTATTTGCTGCCTGCCTGCGCCCGATTGTCTGCCAGCGGTAAATAAAATTCAAGCACATATTCCAAGTGACATTGGCTCGAGGGCGCGTGACAGTGCCTGCAACATGCCACCAAATACCGTTGCAAGTTTTGCGGGAAAAAAAAAGTTTGCCAACAACTGTCAACGTAACTTTTTTTGGAGCTCGCTTCCGCCGGAAGTCGGCAAAAGTGTACGCATTAAGTGCTCATCAGTTCAACAAAAATGGCAACTCACACCACAACCACAACCCCGACCCCCACCCCAGAGTCAGCTCCCCTCAGAGCCCACCTCAGCCCCATCTCAGTCAGAGTTCCAACTCGACTCCAACTGCAGTTGCTCACGACATGATTTTTCGGCACGTTTTTGGTTGTTTTTAATGCAATCAACTCGACGGCTAAATAAACCTGCCCCCATCGTAGCCCCAACTTCCATTTCCGCCGCCCCAACCCCTGCTATATCATGTATGCTGTTGCTGGCAGTATCTTTTTTTGTATAGTAGCTGCTGCTGCTGCTGCTGCTGCTGCTGCTGCTGCTGCTGCTACTGCCACAAATTAGATTTAGTGGCAATTTATTGCTTTGTTAGCATTCCACTTCCACTTCCACCACCTTCACCACTCTCTCCGCTTTCCCAAGCCCAATTCCAATTCCCTTGCCACTGGCAAACTCTTTTGTCAAAATATGTGCCCCAAAAATGTTGCAAGTGCTCGCTACTGCTGCTGCTGCTGCCGCTTGTTGCCCTGCGTCAAACGTATTTACTTTTTAATAATGTGTGCTAAGTAATTCTATTTGATTTGATTCTCGGTTTTTTCCCTCCAAATTTGGTTGTTGTTTTCGCCCAATTTGTGGATTGTTCCACTTT
Organism: Drosophila melanocephala; assembly: GCA_037043625.1. Taxonomy (NCBI): domain Eukaryota; kingdom Metazoa; phylum Arthropoda; class Insecta; order Diptera; family Drosophilidae; genus Drosophila; species Drosophila melanocephala. The sequence goes on along the minus strand of JBAMBD010000523.1, from coordinate 2,244,654 downwards.
GGTTGCTCAGTGTTTGGAATTAAAAATGTTTGAGAGGGTATAATTAAGTCTTAATTTTAATATATCAAATATATATATATATTTATATGTTTATGTTTATTACCTATATTATGTAAAGGAGAAAACAGTTAGTAATTAATAATCGGACATGAAATGAAATGCAAGTATGTTTCTAATAAAACTATGGGCGATAGCAGTTCTCCGACGCAAATATAGTGCAGCAGCAAATTTGAACATAGATAAGGTCCTGGGTAGGAGGAGAATAATTGTAAATAGTTTAAGATAATTTAAGAGTTTTCAATAAGCCTGACTTCAAAGTCAGCTCAAAGTAGCTGCTCACATTCTCAACAAGCGGAGTTACTCTTTGAGTATCGAGACTATTTCTTCTCCTCTCTCTCTTTTTGCTTAGACTTGTTGAAGGATATGTGTAAGTCGAGCAGTATCTTAGTTCTCATATACTTTGTCAGGGTTGGCACTCGGTACACACATTAAGTAATTGCAAATTGATGTTGGCAACAAGACACTGACTTTTACACACAAAATTGGGGCCTGAAGTGGACCTAGGGCTGAAAATTGTTTGGGGTATGGGTAGGTGTGGATGAGTGTGGACAGTGTTTGCATCAGAGGGGTCAGCCCCGCCAGTTCATTTGTAAACAAAAAAAAAAGAAAAACGACGCCCTCATTTACTGTTTCTTGCGTTCCAAGTGCTTTACAAATAACATCAAGTTCTTTGCGCATTTCTAATTCGGTCGATTTTCACATAATCAAGGAATTATATTGATAATATAATAGTTTAGTGAAATTCACTGGGAGAGGGCTGAGCTGTTGGCTTTGTTTAATTAATTGCAGGTGCTGCAGCAACAGCAGCAGCGAATTGTAATGTGTACAAAGAAATACAGAAATACAAAAATACAAATACAATACTTGATGTTGCTTATATTCACAGTGGCTGCGATTATCCTCACTAACACACACTCTTTAGCTTTAAGTTGCTCTGTCTTTTTCCATTTACTGTCTTATAACCAAGGATACGATTCTCAGTGGCAGAGAGCCGTGTTATTAAGCTGATTCTGCCAATTAGCTTTTCATATTTTAGTTAATTCGCACGCATCTGACTCGAAATAAGACTCGTGTAAATATCCTCGAGTCAAATGTGCACTGAGAGAAAGAAGACAAACATTTGAAGTGTACACAGATACATATATATATATATATATATATTTATATATATCGCTTGCTCATATTTGAGCTCATAAACATTTTGCATTTGTGCGTCATCCTCGCAGTTGCCGGAATCAATCAAATTAAAATGCGAAACGAAAAACCTTCAGGGCAAAGACCAAAAATGAGTTTGATATGAAATATCGCTGTGTATAATATACAAATTTTGGCATAAATGAAAATCATATATATGCTTATGCACGCATACTGCTACAACCTACTGTAGCGCCGAAGAGTCAGTTTTTAATGAGGTAAAACATGAAATCAAGACTCCGACGCATTTGTGAGTAAACTTATAAACAAAAGATAACAATAGAACAGGTACAGCTATTGTAGTATCAGCAAATAATAGCTGCCAATCAAAGAAATAAACAAATATGTATATGTATGTACTATAACCCACTGCAGCGCCCAAAAATCAGTATTTAATGAGGGAAGACGTGAAATCAAAACCCAGCAGAGAATGTGTGTAAATAACCGAGAAACAATAAAGAACACTCATTATATTTTGAAAGCAAATAAAGACTTTAAATCCAAGTTTGCCATTACAAAGTTAATCGTTTTATGCGAGATTTACGTTTGTCAAATTATTTCGGTATCATAATCATTTTTTTCAATACAACAAAAACAAATAAAATTTGATTCAATTTGAATTCGCACAATAATCAATAACAATCGAAATATTATTATGGAGTGCACTTTTGACCTCAAGCCGCTGTTTCCGAGCAACATAATCAAGGTACACGAGGATCTGGTGCCGGTGGGCTATCGTGGCAATGCCGTCGAGTGTGTGGATGCCAAGAAGAAGATTGCCTCGATTATCGATAACATGGGCAAATTATCGGCTGTCGCCCAAAACTTGCGCACATCGGTGACCAGTGCCCAGCGAGTGTTGAGCAAACAATGCATCTATTTGCTCTCATCGCAGAGCAATGCCGATGGCAATGGCAAGGACAGGCTTGTGGTAAGTGGACTGGTGAAGATAGGCCAAAAGGATCTCTATCTGTACGATGAGGACGGCCAGTTGCATTGTAGCCGCAATACGCCGGCCATATTGGACTTCTATGTGCATGAATCGCAGCAGCGCCGCGGATTTGGCAAGCGACTTATAGATAATATGCTAGATGACCTCGGATTGACCTTGCTCCAGTGTGCTGTGGATCGACCCTCGCCGAAGATGATGTCCTTTCTGGCCAAGCACTATCGTCTCACGTCTCCCATTGCGCAGGCCAACTACTATGCGATCTTCAAGGGATTCTTTGCCGACGAGAGCAAATCGCAGCCACAGCTAAGGTCGCTGAATAAATGCATGTTGCCACAAGTGCAACCAGCGCGAAATGTGCTAAGCATGGCTGAAATATTGGGGAAAGCAAATGGCCGGGATAACTAAACACAATTTTTGGCAAATCAATTATATTTAGAATCAATATAACCGAACCGTTGCGATCTGCATTTGGATTGACTCGACAAATGCCCATTGCAACATGGAAGTCCATAAATCTATCACTTATCAGTATTATTATTTGCTCAGCTGCCTACTATTCAGCATGGGCTTAAAAATTGTTAAAGCATTCTTCTCACCGATGGGGAATATGGCAATTAAATTAAAATACAGCTTGACAGCTACTGCATTCTGAACCTATTAAAAATTGATAAAATAAAATAAAAAAATTATACCTTCGATATCAAAGTATAGAAAAACACTCAGAATAGCAAGTAAGAACGATTAGCTTATGCCTACGACAGGGTATCTCATTGTCGGGCATATTTATAGACAATTTCAGCATCATATTGATTTTCAATTCCCGAATTTTGGCCTATCTTTTTTACTGATTGGCAACTAAGTTAATCATCAAATTTGCAAAAATCAGATATTATTTTTTATATGATTATTGTTGTGACTGTTGCTAGTGAGTGTGTATGCGAGTGTGATTGTTGTATTGTATTGTTGTTGCCGTTGCCGTTGCTGTTGCCGGCAGATTTGCATATTTCCATTTTCATTTAACTTTTATTTGCCGCCAATGCAAAAGGTGCCGGTTGTTGATGTTGTTGTTGTGGTTGTTGTTGATTCGTTTGCATTGCAATCATATTTAATAGGCAGAGGGGTAGTTGGATAAGGGGGGAAGGACGTGGCCAGCATTTAGGGATCTAGGCATATATGGCCAGTGGTCCGGGCAGTTATTATGTCGCATCATTTCAAACAAAATGGCGGCACATGCAAGGAAAACAAATTTCGAGCGCGCTGCGAATTTTGAAGCGATTTTCGAGTTCCGCTTTTCGCATCATAACGGCATCAAAGTGCCAAAAATAAAAATAAAAATAAATATACACAAAACTGAATCATGGCCAGCGTTATACTACACACACACACACACACATAAGCACACATCATATATATATATATAGAGCTGTGCAAAACAAACGCTGGCGAAACAATAGCGGCTGCAAAAACCAAATGAAATTCAGTTTAACCAACGCAATCTTACACGCACTGACACACACACACACACCTACACACACAGACACACACACAGACACACAGGCACAGCTACATTGAGGCAAGCACATTGGCAAAAAATATTAAAATTCAAAATTTTTGTCACGTGTCAAACGCCATTTATGCGCTTCGTGATCGCATGCGGCTCGAGTCTCCAACACCCGCATATGTATGAGTAAAAAAAACACACACACACACATAGACAGTAATACCACTGCCAATACCAATACTAATGCACACATGTATTCAACCACAGAACACGTAGACAGAAAGCAACAGAAAGTTTTTGGCAACCGAGCCACGAGCTGTGCTTGTAAGCAACTGAAGCACCACACTGAGAGTGACTGAGGGAGAGAGAGAGAGAGAGCGAAAGTGGGAGATATAGAAAGAGAATTAGAGTGAGACAAGGGAAGTCTCTCGACTAAGAGGTTATTATAAATGTATCACGAATTGTGAAATGCATTTATGGAGGCAACCCCGTTTCAAGCCCATTAAGGATATTTACACATAGAAAATCAAAATTTTCCACAAATTTAGAAATTAGTGCTAAACACTAGAAAGATTTTTAATTTTAGACATAACTACTAAATATATATAAAAAGAAAATTTCTTCTTAGAAAAGCTTATTTACCATTTTTCAGAAATATATTTCCTAATTATAGAAAATATTTCTAAAAGCTACAACTGTATAACATTATTTAAAAAACAACTCGTTTCTAAAATTCAGAAAATAATAAGAAATTATATGTTAGAGTTCATTATTCAACTCAACTCACGAAAAATGGGTTTTCGGACGATTCCCAATAAAATCGCTTTTTCCAATTCTAATTAGGACAATTTATGACTTATCTAAAATGCTTGAATAAGTGTAATCTTAGAATACAAATTTGAAAACTAGTAATACAGCAAGCAACAAAAGAACTAATTTAATAAGGTTCTGTGTACACATATGGAAAACCCTCGCTGGAAATTAGACACATTTGATCGAAATTGAAATGAAAACTCCTTTCACGTTTGGAAAGGATGCTTTCTTTACTGTTGTTTTTCATTGTGCAATTGCTTGATCAACATTTCGCTGTCTTATTTAAATCTTCATACATAAATCAAATGAAAACATTCAAGAATATTTTTATATTTGTTTTTTAGCTGTCGTTGAAGCAGAGAAAAATCGGGAGCTTATTGTTTTTTTAAGCAGCTACAGGTGAAAATGTGTGTGCGCGTGTCTGTGTGTGTGTGTGTGTGTGTGTGAGTGTGTGTGTGAGAGTGTGTGTGTGTGTGTGAGTGTGTGTGTGTGTGTGGGGGGTATAAAATATTTAAGTTTAGCTGAAACTGACGTTTTCAGTGCTCAAAGAATTGTGCGAATGTTTGCTATTTGTTCTTTACGTTTAGATGCATGTATGTGTCGGCCCACACACTCACACACACACACACACACATATTTACCATATAAGTGTGTGTGTTCTTGTTACTTGACTGTGCCACTGCGTGGAAACTTTGCACGTTTGCCGCTTTTGTTGTGCATATTAATAAATACACTTACACACACAAACACAATCAAGCCAGTGTGTGTGAGTGTGTGTGTGTGTGTGTGTGTGTGGCAGTTTTATTAGCTCATATCGATTGTTCGGCATCGCCGTTAGCCATTATGCAAACTAACTTGAAAATAACACAAATATTGTTTATGCTGCCGTTTTTGTTTGCCTTTCGTTCGCTTTTTGTTGTTGTCGGTTTTGTCGTTTTCACGTTTCATTGTGTTTTGTGTTTTGTGTTTTCTGTTTTGATGTTTAATATGTTTTTGACAGCAAACACACAGCAAACACTATTGAAATTTTCCAGTTTTATGTACGCATTTAATTCAATCAATATCTGAGTATTTATTTGTGCAACCAATATTTATTTATCAGGATATATGTATATATATATGTGTGTGTGTGTGTGTGTGGTTGTCTCTATTTCCGTGGATTTCTCTTGAATACAATTAAGCAATTATATATATATCATTTTAGTGTTTCGATCGACCAACAAAGCATATGCGTAATATTCTGCATTCTGCATTCTGGATACATGTTGCCAGCTTTAAAAATTGCACTTTAATTCGAATTTGATTGGGATTAAATACACTTATCATTTTACAATGAGCACAATGCGAAGTCGATAGATAGATTGGCATGCTGAGCTTGGCTGAATGGAAAGACTCTCAACTGGGCACAGCAGAACGAGGCAATTTATTTGGCTGGATGGCTTGGATGGAATGTGAGTGATGTTGCACAACTAATGCCACAGCAGGCTGCTGGCAGCACATTTGGCCCAAAAGGCCAAGGATGATTAGAACGCCAAATTGACTTGGCCAAAATGTAGACTCTGCATTGCATTGTTCTTACAAATCGCAGCTAGCAGAGAGCCATTGAGAGAAAGAGCTCATTGATAATGTGCCGGAGTTGTCCTATTATTACCTACGTCTATATTATGTGTGTACGCACATACACTTAGAAAAAGTCGACCTATGAATTGGTTAGACTAGGCTAGACTAACTGCTCTTGTTGCCAACAATAGAGAAAATCAGTATTCAACTCAACTTCAGGTCGACGAGTTTTTGCTCAGTGTACTGCATGATTGCAGCCAAAATGCAATAAGAACTTAAGTGATTTTCAACGATTTTTGGCAAATTGGAAGCCTTCACTAAATTGGGAATAAGCGAACTTAGCTCGCAGCTCAAATGGAAGTCCTCGAAGTGAAGCGGACCGATATTAATGAATATAATTCACTTTGTTAAAGCTTGATATTGGTAAGGATCTATTGCAAAAGAGCTTAAGGCTGAGGGCAGCTGATGAAGCCTTATTTTCAAAGTCACAGCATCTAGCTTTAGAAATGAAAATCATGTTTGGACTATATATGAATTGAGGATAGCAATTGGGTTTTACACTTTGATGTATTGAAATGACAGCCGAAATCAATGCTTATGCAAAATGAATGTTAATTCACAAAACTGAACTTATATATATGTACATATTAAGCAAAAGATCTTATATAGAAACTATTGAGCTAGTGACGTATTGTGAACGGGTGTCGCAGCCTTTTAAAGTCGCACCAACATGTATATGTATATCTATATATACACGTCCAGGCTACAAATACGAGGGGACCACTCTCGTCTCTCTCCCTCTCCTCCCGTATAAACAAATATTGGCTTATATGTGAGGGGAGCACGCTTAAAAATAGCAAAAATGAATGAATATTAAATTACGATAAGTAAAAAGCAAGTTGAGAACTTGAAAGAAAAAAGAAAAAGAAAAATAAAACGAAAATATAAAGAAAAGATGAGCATATTGTTGCTTTGTGTTTTGGTGCTGTTGCTGGTTGGGTTTTTATTGCATTTCCGCAAAGTAAGCCATGTAAATCACTTACGATTGTTCGCGACTCGCCCCACGTAGCTGCTCTAAAAAGCACATAAAGCAAAATGCTGTGAAAATCATTTGTTACACTACGCGTATGGATAACTGTAAAGTGCCTTTCTCCCTATCCCTCTCCCACTCTCTTCCACAAACTCTGTGTGTGTGTGCAGCTCTCTCACTCTCACAGTCTCTCTCTCTCTCTCTCTCTCGTTCTCTGTAACAATAATGTGCACTTATTTTTTATGGCAATCATTTAAGACAAAAATGTAGCAAGAGCACAACGAAGTAAAGTAAAACAAAGCAGCCAAGTCATTCAAAATATAAAATACAAAAAAACAAAAAATCAGAAGAAGAAGAAGAGAAAATATATACATCAGAAAGTGTGTATATTTCACACACACACATATATATACATATATATATATCGTTCCTAAAAGTCAAACAAAAAGATGCCAAATGGCTGCCGGAAATGTTTTCGCAAGTGGAAGCTGAAGTAGGCCAATTTCCATTCGCCCCCGTCTCCTTGCCATTCCCCATTCGATTCCCCCATTTCCCCGTTCTCCTTTCGCATTCCTTACCCCATCCCATTATGATTCCCAACTGCCTTTCCCAGTGATGCTGCATCACTGCTCAGCTCAAAACGCAACTGTGCCAACTGCCTCTGTCTTTGACCAATCTGTCTCTGTCTCAGCTTGTTTACCAATACATATACATATATTCTTAACGCACTTTCTCTCCCCCTTGCTCTCACTCTTGCTCTCTCACTCTTCTTCTCTCTCTCTCTCTCTCTCTCTCTCTCTCTCTCTCTCTCCCACTCGCTTTGCCGCCCATTCCGCTGATGAGCGTCAATCAAGGAAATTGCTACTTTTCAACAATTTTTCATTCGCTTTGTGCTTCAGCCGCGAGCTACATAAATAAAAAAAAATAAAATATAAAAAAAAAAAACAACACAAAAAAATAAGTCAAAAATTCGCACTCGTAATCGTAATCGCCGCCGATGTAGTTAAGTATTCACTTCGTCTGAATGCGAATGTGAATGTGAATGGTGCTCAAATGAGAGTGGGTCATCATCTCCCAAAAGGAGAAATGTTAAATTTTCAATTATTTGCAACCACTCCAAATTGCTGCGAAATAGTTCAAAACAGTCACAAGCAAAACTCTTTTCCTTTGGGTTTCCAACTTAGAAACACGTTGAACTCATGTCCGCATACAAACCCGAAGAAAAGCAAGAATGCACTGTTCAGAAGTGCCCGACTAGCACATACTCTGTGCGAAAGACCACATTGCGAATTCGATGCTCCGAACGCAGCTCTTAAATATATCAAATCGTAAATCGATTAGGATACTAGTTCCAATATCGTCTTGTCCCTTTCTCATACATTCACATATTTTTTATATTTATTACATTTATTATATAGCAATGCGATCGGATTGAAACTCTTCATCGATAATAAAAAGGCTCTGCCTTTCAAATTGTGTTTTTTTTCTATCGAAAAATTATATTTATCGATATATTTAAGTATATTTAAGTAAATACACTTAGACATATTCAGCTTCAGGATAAAAAATATAAGTCAAATTTAAAACCAAAACCAAATCAACTAATTAAATGCTTACTTGGTGAAGTATTTTTCCAAGTAAATAATATTTTTATTTTTTATTTTTTTTTTGCTAATATTAATAACAATAAGAATAACAAATTGGTCTCCGGCACATCAGTTTCATCGTTGTTCTTGAAATTTGATTGCGAAATCGGACCAACTTATCGTTTATTAGTTTATATATATTCAGCGTTTTCAATGTTCAATGGGCTTATTCCCCTACGATCCGTAGTGTATAGTGTGTGGAGGCGTCCAGGTGCTTCATCAATTATGACCGCTTGGGACTTGAGAATTTCTATTGATTGTTCGACGTTGTTGGTGTTGTTGATAACTGACTGCTCTTCAGCGACGTGTTTTTAGGTGTTGAGGAGGCGTGTTATGCCGTTCTTTGGCGGCATATTTAGATACTTATTTGTCCTTGGTGCCGGTGTCGGTGTTCAATGGGGCTTAAGTGGCCGGCCGCCTAGTCATAATCCATGTTCAAGCAGCGAACGCGCGGTACTCTGCCAGATTCATATAAGGGGATATCGCTGATGGGGAACTGGCTGGCCTCACAGAGCCGTCCTTGTTCCACGCAGGCCTCAAACCAAAAAATGGTCACAATTGGTATATTCCACTTTATAGCCCGCTTGTAGGTAGATAAAATACCGTTCTGAAATATAACGTGTGTAGTCTTACGCGTCAGGCGCTTGCTCGTTTTTACGCCATGTCTTTCAATGACTTTCCTCACGCCTTGGGTGTTGTTCAGCATGCCGGAGCGCACCTCGACGTAGATGATCACGTCCTTTAAAATTTCGGAGAGATTTACCGGCGGCTGACTGTTACTGCGTTCCTTTTCAGTGATTTCAGTGATTTCAGTGATTTCAGTGATTTTGCTTATTTCATTATCGGAATTGTTAGATTGTTTGCTGCGACTTTCGGGGCTGTCCAGATCCTGATTGGACGCCATTTGGGCCGTTTGCTGAGTATTGTCTTTAGCCCTGGATTTCGGCGATACTATCGTATGAACAATCGGTGGCGTTCCAGGCAGTGCAGCTATCGCAATAGTTGTTTTGACTCCAACACCTCCGTCTGAATTGCACAATTTCAGGTAGTTTTCGTTTTTTTTAAGTTTTATGCCGCTGCTTCAGGTTTGATAGTTTTGGGTTTACGTACTCAAATGAAGTCATAATGACATTTACGAATTGAATGTGAGCATTTTCAAGAAGTGCCTACTTTGTTTGAAATTTCACATCTCTCACTTTTCAACTGGGCTGGGGCATGTAATGGATTTGGATGCTTTACGGTGACTTTTTCCGTACAGTTGTCGGTTGTCGGTTGTCGGAAAGTTTTTGGGCCGGGCTATCAGGTTTTTCAGGCACATTTTTTCTTTCAAAAGTTGCTCAACGCTCAACTTTTTGCCAACAATTACGTGGACCTGTGCAAAAAGAGCATGGCTAAAATACTCTACCCACAGAGGCTGGCTTAAATGTTTTGCATGACTACTTGCCACTTTTGCCACCACACTCGTCAAAAGCATCTTCCCATAATGCATTTTAAGCAATGTACAATTTTTTTAAATTAATATAAATTAACTGTTTTACTTAATAATAGAAAGTAGCTACGAAATAAATAGAAAAATAACGCCATATTTCTGGACAAGCCGTTCCAAATTTTAGAAATATTTTCCCAATATTCAAAAATCGTATCTAAAACAAATAACGAAACTTATCATTTGGGCGATTTTAATTTTAGGAGATTATTTTTTCTGAGTGTGTTTGCCGTTAATGGGAGGCAGCTAGCAGCAGGTGTTTGCAGTGGCGTGTGGGAGGGGGGAGGTGGTGGTGATTGTCAAGGGGTTTTGTCACAAGAGACAGCCAACTAACTACACATAGTGGCTGCAGACAGAATGTGTCGCGGCTAAGGTGAGCGCCTGACAGCCTGACAGCTGCTACAGATACACATAGAGACATAGAGAGAGAGAGAGAGAGAGAGAGAGAGAGAGAGAGAGAGAGTAAGAGTGAGAGAGCGAGAGAGGTTAAAAATGTCGCAGGCAATGGCGTTCTTTACTCATCATCAACATCGACAACATAATAATCATCCTCATCCTCATCGTCTTCGCCATCGTCAGTGTCAGCATTGTGCTCTTTTCAAGTACTTAAAACATTTTGCACTAAATACGCAAAACTTTTGCTTGTTTTTTTAACCAGAAGAACAACGTGTGTCCGTTGACAAAGAGTGCGCGTTAAGGTAAGTGAAGAGAGCACGGTCACACACACACACACGCACACACACACACACACACACAGACACACACACAGACGCTATAATATGACAATAATAAGTCTGTTGACAGCGGCGACAACTTGATGTCCGCAAGTGGCCAACAAGTAGCGCAGAGAGAGAAAAAGAGAGAGAGAGAGAGAGAATAGGGAGAAGACCGAAACTTTCGCACACTTTAACGCATCATTTGCATAACTAAGAGACAAATGGATGGGGAGAATGAGCCAGAGAGAGATGGGAAGGGAGTCAAAGACAAGCTGCAAATGGCATTTAGCATTTTGAATTGAAGTTGAGCAATTCGAGACTGATGGAGGGCGGGAGGGAGGGTGGAGGCTGCATGCGAACGCCTCACGAAAGGAAATGAGAAAATATTTGTTAATTTCCTTTAAATGTCGCCACACTCACATACACACATGAATATGTACACACACACACACACACACACACACACACACATACACACAGGCAAATCAGAGATAAGCGAGAGCCATTCGAGAGATGATATGAAATCTGTCTTAAGACTGCCCTCTGGTCAATTGGCTAACATGGAAGTCATACGCAGAAGAAGAAGAAGATGCCTTTTCAAATATGCATTTTACATAAGTTGATCAAATTATTTCTAATAGGTATAAGCTAAATAAAAGATTGCTTAATGATTTATAATAATGACAGATCAAATGAATAGTAATAATAATAACACTAATAAATATAGTAATAATTCACTTACCGCTTAATTGCATGCGATGCTTCAGTTCCATTTCTTTTATTTTCCATTTTAATATATATGTATTTACTTTTCACAAAAACAAAAACACAAAAAAATAAATTAATTAATGAAAAAACCAGCTGGTCGAAGATATCGTAAACAGGCCATGCTCTCTTAAGACGTTATCTCTTTCCGCCTCTCTGTGCTATCCACATAGCCCAGCAGCGAACTGGTGAATGAACTTTCCTTACCGAATGCATTCTGTGTGCACCAATTGTAATGGTTCATAGCCTTGGATGCAGAGTTGTATGCAGGAACTTCTAAGTCAAGCAAAAACTGGTCTGTGCGAGGTATTTTCGCTGCTGGGTTAACAGCCTTAAGAGCTTTGCTCTCTTTGCTTCATTTTATTTCATTTTTTGTTAGGCTGCGAAAATCAACATTATTTGATTTGTTTTTTGTTGACTTTGTTCTTTTTGTTGGATTACATTTTTGTAATGCGTCGCAAATCGGAAGAAAATTAACGCGACGTTCCGCAAACAGAAATCCTTTGTTAATTAGTGAACAAAACACAGTAACAACAACAGAAAAAAGGGGGCGTCAGAGTCGGCGTGGCATTAGCATGTACTTATTTTTGGCAATTGTAAAATTGGCTTAACTCAAAAAAAAAAGAAGCCTAAGAACAAATTTGCTGCAGACGAAATAGCAGACGCAAACAATGAAAAGACTTTGGAGAAGAGGACGGCGAGAGGGAGGCAGACAAACAAATGTTGACTTGGCTTAGAATGTAATTAAAAATGTGGAAAATGTTCCGCTGATTATTCGTTACATGTCCCCGCACCACTCCCACCCGCAACAGACAACAAGCACTAATTGAAAGCAATTTGGATACAAGTTGAATGCTCAAATTGTGCTCCAAAGCAGAAGGTGCGATTTTTGGCATTTTTACATGCACTCTTTGCACGTGACATGGAATAACGGCATAGAGAAAGGGATTACAGGGAGTACAGCACGAATAACCAATAAGTAAGTCGAGTGAGCTCGACTAAGAGATACCCTGAACCCAGCTGTTTAATATACATATTAAAGTTTTATTGCCAAAATTCCCTTTAAATAGTTTTGCACACCCAAATGTGAGCTGGTCTGCAAGTGCACTCATTTCTTAAAGTACATTACGGCGAAAATGTGTTTCTTATCCAATGTGATGAATAAATTGGGCAGTTGATCAATAATATGTCAAGGTATATTATATGTCAACTAATTGCATCTGCTTTTACAATTGTGACTTTTATTGATTTCACAAATCGATATTCATCGATATACTCAAAACAGAGGCCGTTATTGACATAATTAAAATTAAGATTGATTTGCGCGTGGTATACAAGAACATTTATTCCAAATTTGAAGTCTCTGTTGATCCTGGCTAAATATATATATATTATGGGGTCGGAGATGCTTCCTTCTGCTGTCACCTACATCTACACAAAACCATTATACCCTTTTTTCCCATTATCAATGGGTTCAGTGTATAAAAAGAAGTGGCTGCTAATGCATTGAAAGAGTGTAAATAGGGGAATAATGCTTGGTGGAAGAACAATGTGAGTGGGAGAGGGAGAGAGAGAGAGAGAGAGAGAGAGATGTTTGTGTGTGTGTATGTGATACACAATGTATATTACACACACGCATGTGCACATGTTTATGTTTCTGCATATGTGCACCATGTCAAGAAGAAAAAAAAAGTGTTTGGAGACGGGAAGATAATTCACCTTTCCTTAATTTCTTTTGCAAGAAAATGTCATATATTATTGACATTATTTCGTCTTATTTCGTAAGCTATCTTGCATTATACTCAATAATATTCGATAAGCTCAGTCAGCGCTTTTCCAAGAACATCCATTTGATATGTTTGTCTCCAAAGTTTTCAAAGTTTTTTTTGTAGACACTTCACCAAGGAGTCCCCCGACGTTTATCCAATAGAAAATTGAGCCTATTCCCCAACGTGGTGGCTATAATATACAAACTGGTTTGTCAATATCTCCTATTTTTCATTTCATTATTATTTTTCTTTCTATTGAGAAAATATGCATTTTTCTCCTGTGGGGGGGGGGGGGGAATTTGTATTTGCTTTTGCAGCTGTTGCTCAGCTCTCTGGCACTTGGCATTCTGAAACTATACAATAACTGTAAAAGTATTCTGTTATTTTAATTAGTTATCGCTGCGCTTTCTTCGCACCCCATGCACTCATTGTGAATGGTGAGTCAGCAGTAGAGTTCCTTGTAGTTTTCCCTATTTAAGAGTATGATAACTGCCGCAAACCAAAAAAAAAAAAACATTTTTATCTTGTTTGTTTTGATTCTTTGTGTTTCTTGTTTGATTCTCGGCCCAGTTCAGCATAGCATTTTCAACTCGTGAGAATTTCGGTTTTCTTCTTTCATATTTCAAATTTAATGCGTTCTGTTTGTCTTTCAGCTTGGTGCGCAAACGACTGGGGGATGGGGAAGGAATGTGGAAAAGGGGGCATGGTGTGAGGGGGGGGGGGGGGGAGTAGTGGAAACATACACATGCAACCGAGTCGACTAATTAAACATTTTAGCTCAAAATGAAAATGAAAATGAAAATTTTTCATCTAATATTTTATTGCGCAAGTTAAACATTTATTTGCGTTTCTCTTTTCATAATTTTCTCTTTTTTCTTGTGGTAAGAGACACTCAAATTTCATTTCGCAGCCTCCCTCGTTTCTCCTGTTTTTGATGTTGTTCTTCTTGTTGCTGTTGTTGCTGCTGTTGTAGTCGTTGTGTTTGTTTAGCTACAAGTCGGAAAACGTTTTTCACGCTTTTGCAGCCATTTCAAAGGGTTTTTCTTTTCCATGTTGGCAACATAAACAAAACGCGCACTAATTTAGCTTAAGAGTTAATTCTTACACATTAACGGATAGAGTAAAGCTTGACACGCCCAAAAAAAAAGCCTTTCATTTTAGTAAATCGTCCTTATATGAAAATCGCCATAGGAACCAGAAAAATTTTCTACATATTAGGCAAAATATTGCTGAAATTTAGAAAGGGCAAAATCGACAATCCCAAAAAATTTCGAATTTTTCTCCTTTTTTTTAGAAAAATTTTATATTATTAAGAAAAATATTTCAAAGATTTAGAAATTCAAACCCTAATTTGTAAAAACTTTGTATGTATGTTTGTATATGTGGCAAAAGGCAAATGTTTATTAATAATGTGAGTAACAAAGAAGCAAAAATGACAATTCTTCAATGCACGCACCTGGAAAACAACACACTGTGGAAATTGGATATATTTTTTCTAAATATAGAAAAAGAAAACCAGCCTGAAACTTTAGAAGGCACAACCATAAAATTTCGATTAACCAAATTTTCGAAATTTACCATCTGAATAATGGCGCATGTGGCGACAAGTGCAAATGTAATTTTCGATTAAAACACATATTAATTGTAGTAGTTTCGATCAATAAACTCAGCTGGTAACAGTCAGCAAAAAAAAAAGAAAACTTTGGCGTAGCAAAATGTACCCTATAAAATCCAGCAGTTAATGCCAGCAAAAAATTAACGTTAAAAGTGTGAAATGAATTGAAATGCCCAAGTGACAAATACGCGTATAAACATCTGTCACACACACACATACACACGCACACACACACACACACACACGCACACGCACACACACGCACTCACCTGTCACGTGTAGGCCAAATAAAATTGAAATATTCAAGACGTCCCCAAACGAGAACATAAACTGCCAAGTTGTCTTCTCTACAAAATATTCTTGCAGCGCAGCCGCCGAGCCCAAAAGCTGCTGCTGCTGCTGCCTCATCTTCGTCTTTATCTTCGACTGCTGCTGGGCGTGTGTGTGTGTGTGTGGGGGGTGGTGTCTTTGTGGGGGTGTGGGTGGTGTGTGTGGTGTGTGTTGGTATTGACATGAGTTGCCGCAAGTTGTCGCGACTTTAAATTCAGCATGCGCTGGCAGCGCATATTTAAAAATGCCTAAGTGGAGCGTCTGCTGCTAACACACACACACACACACACGCGCACACACACGCACACACGCACACACACACACCCACACACACACATACACAGGTTGCTTACTTACTCGTGCGCCAACTGATTAAAGTTAATATGCACTCATATTGGATTATGAGTGCTGTCAAATGGGTCTGGCGGGTTGTGGATGTGGGTAGGGGTGTGGTTAGGGAGTGTGGAGTGAGGCGTTGGAGGGTGGGTGGGTGCTGACAATGTAAGGCACTCAACTTGAAAGCTAAAGAAATAGACCAGCGCAAATGTGTCACAAGTGTTAATGTTGTTGTTGCTGTTGCTGTTGCTGTCGTTGTTCTTAACGCCGTTGTTGTTATTATTGTTGTGGCTGATGCGCGTTACTTTAGCGCTCTTCGGCGCCTTAATAGGCCTGGCTAGATGACAGTCAAGTCAATGAGAAAGCTGACGACACACACACGTACATCCAACCCAGCCCAACACAAACCCAAACCAGCGCTAAAATCCAGCGCACGCATACTTAAACATCTTAAAGGCAACACACACACACACAAAAGCATATGTTTGTTGTGGCAAGTAAACTATGAAGCAGGCATAGTCAGTCCCCCATTTAAGCGTACAAACAAGTGGCATACTTTTAGCCAAGTTTTAAAAGGCGTTAAGACGCCCAACGCGCAACAACATCGACTAAGTGCGAAAAATTAACTGCTGTTGCGGGCGATGACATCTCATTGTTGCCACATGTTTGCGACACCATTACTGGAGAAAACACACACACGCACACACACCCACACACACACACACACATAACACAACATGCGTCAGTGAAGCGGATGCTTTTCAGTAAAATGAGCTTTTGGTTTTTCCCCACATTTTTCTAAAATGTACAAAAAATGGTGTTTAATTTTCAGAGTGTGTTTTTTATATATGCACGAAGAACTCTGACATTGGCTCTTCTGATACTTTTATTATGATTTAAAATAAGTATTTCAAGATTTTAAGTCTAATCGTAAGCTGTAGGAGTTTTTAACATATTTAAAAGGTTTGCTAGTTATAATTTATAAACTATCTAAAAGGTTTCTTAGCTTATAAATTCACATAATTTGGTGAAGAAACTTATCGAAAATTAATGGTTCGCATTGCTACTTTATGAAATTCTTTTTCGCATATTTAGGAGTTATCTCCACAAACCATAATATTTTTATAATTTTAAGGGCGATTTTCAATTTACACACATTTTTTTCCTGAGTGTGCACAATTTATTGTAATCAACAATCATAATAACAGAGGCATATGGAAAACAATATAAAAATGAGAGATATGAAATGAAATTTAGTTTTAGGAGCTAAATTAAATGTGTAAAAAGTAATTGTCATAAACAGGTCACCTTTACCAATTCAAATTCAGAAACGGAACATTTTTGAAGAGCTGGCCACAGAAACCGATATTATTAATCTACATAATACCACGAGGGAACTGAATACCGGAAAAAAATTTAGAAATAGTTCATAATCGAAATCGGAGCCGATATACAATTCAGTTTGACACCATGTTTCTTGTTGGAGTCACACAGAACGCCATCAAGCATCAAGTTGCGGATTTGCCCAATTCATTTTGTTGCACTCCGATTATGATATTGAAATTGAAATTAAAATATGGTTGGTAGTCAGAAAAGTAAGTATAAATGAAAGTATTCAAGTTTATTGTATTTAATTGCATATATTTTAAATGAATAAGAATCGATTTCGAGAAAAACAAAGGCCAATCTCAGCTAGCAAAGAAGGTTTTCAGGTTTATTTGCTGCTCATGAATTCCTTAAAAAGTGATTTATTATTTATTTAAAATTGATAAATTAGCCAATAACTGTCGTGTACAGGATATCTGCAAGTCGTTCGCATTCACAAGTTTTTCTAATTATTATTGGCATTGTTATTTTCAAAAACATATGGGAAAAGTGTATGCTAAATTAATGAGTTATTGCTCTTCGAGTCTGTCAAATAAGATTTTGCGATAAACGGCGCTGCATAAGTAAAATACATATATATTATTGCCAGCGAATGCTTTTTGATTGGCTTTTGGCGAGAGTGAGTCAGAGTGAGGGGGAAATGTAGTCATCTGTCTCTCTCTATCTTTTGTTGGCAAGTGCCAAAGGCCCTGTCCAAATATTTGGTTGGCCAACTCGAAGAGTAATATTTGCTGCTGCGATAAACTGATTATTGATGCGGTCGATGCGGTTGCTTGCTCGAAGCCATTGTTTTAATTACAGCAACTTTTTGGCTCTTGGCGGCTTAGGCAACCCACCCATTTCCCCCCTGGAGGAT
Organism: Drosophila melanocephala; assembly: GCA_037043625.1. Lineage (NCBI taxonomy): Eukaryota > Metazoa > Arthropoda > Insecta > Diptera > Drosophilidae > Drosophila > Drosophila melanocephala. Next base: position 2,226,639 of record JBAMBD010000523.1, on the reverse strand, counting down.
TTGAGTTGACTGGGCGACTGGATGACTGGGTGACTGGGTGTCGCTTGTTTGGCCTGCACTCAAGTGCAATTTAAATGAAATTGGTACGAGTGCCAATGGCGCCACATGCCATCTCGGGAATCTTTTGACAGTCACCAGCCATTTGCCATTTGCCATTTGCCATTTGCCATATGACATTAGCCATTAGCCATTAGCCTGCATTTATTTGCATATTATGCATACGCGACGTGGTGCGGTGTGATTAGCAGTCAAACAGCAATTGACATTAGTCAGACTTAGCTTAATAGCAAGCAAACAACCAGGAGCCAGGAGCCAAAAAAAAACAAGTAATAATAATAAAAAATAAAAACCTTGACCCAGGTGCATAATAAACGCCAGCACGCCTTTGGCCTTTGCGTCCGTATCGTGTTGCTTAATTCACCTTGCACGCCATGGCTAAGCTGGTTATAATCCAGAGGCCTCACTCCACGTAACACTCCATGCATCCAATTCAACCGTACACCTTCAACTTAATGAGCGGCATAAATCAGCGAAGTCAGTTAGCAGCTTTGACCCAGACCCAGGCCCAGACCCAAAAGCGGAGGCAGATGTAACCAGAAACCAGAAACAACGAGACCTCGACAAGTGCGCCAGGCACGCTCATGTGTAGACACATATATATATATATATATATATATATATATATTTACAGCTGTGCGCAAAAAATTAGCACCAGAAGATATAATCAGTTTTAGGAAGAGGCTAAAGAAACAGTTTCTTAACCGATATAAATTCCGAACCAGAAACCGCACTCGAGATCTAAGTTCATGAAACAATAGCAACGGGATCTCAAAACCTATACGCAACTTTCCGATTCACAATCAGAACCGAGAGGCAAACCGTACCTCAAAAGCTGTGTAACAGAACAAACAGTTCTCTAGCGCCAAAAGCAACTTTACCGATTTAAAATCAGAGCCGAAAGCAGAACCAAAACTCAACATTTTTAAAGAACTGGTTCTTAAAGAGAAATTGTTATTATTTGTCCATATACAGTCCATTACATGAAATACATTTCAAATTGACACCCAGTTCGATTACAGAACTTTCACATTAGCTTTTCTGCTGTCAATATTATTATTATTTGTTATTCTTAATAATAATATTATAATTTCCATTTCTACGGTTTGCAAATATTTTCTAATATTAAGAAATATATTTTTGAAAAATAAAAAAAAAACTTTATATTTTTAAACATTTTTTTAAATTTAAGGCGATCTTTTAAATTTCTGAGTGATTTTTTTCCGAGTGTAGGAAAACATGTTTGCTCAAGCGCCAGAGTCCCTTACCCCATAAAAAAAAACATTAGATAATTAAGACTCTGACTTGATAATAATGCTAATCCCATTGGAGGCACTGTGTGTAGTCCACCACTGGGTGTAGTCCACCCCAAAGCACACCATGCATGCAATACAAAATACTTTTGATCGCGTGACGCTGAAGCAGATGGCGGGCGCCAAAGTGTCGGACGTCCGACTTGGGATTTGAGACGTCGGATGTCGGATGCCGGATGTCGGTCATTGTGTGCAATGAAAAATTATAAGTATTTTGTATAGTGTAGTTGCATATATAATATGAATGCAGAAATTAAAAACACGCGCGTAATGAGCCGCATTGAGTGAAGAATGGCAGCAACTGCAACGGCAATTACGATAAACGTAAGTGGTTCGTCTAGACTCAATTGATTTATGGCATTCAATTCGTTAACAATCGGTTGTCAAGGCTTGTCAGCAAATGGAAGTTTGTGTTAGCAACTGTCACAGAATCGCAATTCGCAAAATTTGCGCAACAAGCAGACGCAAGTTGCAAGTTTGCTAAAATTGCCCAACCCAGAAGAAGCTTATCACTGAATTGACTCTGTCTGGTCCATGTGCTAAACTTTCCCATAGATATGGGATGATGTATATAATTGTTGTTGTTGATATGACCTTTCAACCTTTAAAGTTACACACACACATGGCAGCAATTAAGAATGCCTTAGTCGAAAGAGTTTGACTAGAAGATACCCTTCACGCAGCTGTTAAATATTTTAAATCGATCTTTGGAGACTCTGGCTACAGTTGCCATTAGCAATAACATTACTATCCATATTCCTAAGTTGTCCAGTTTATACATAATATGTTTACTTATATTATATGTTCATTAAAATTGTGGGTTTTTTATATATATATCTACATATATCGATATTTGTGTATATCGAAATTTGCGAAACGCGACCAGTTATCAATAAAATGAAGCAGACTCTTTCATGCATACCGACTTGACTTTTGACCTTGATCAAGATCAATGCACATGTCCAATATACCCCATTTTGAATTGGCTCAGGGCATAAAAAGGACGGCTAATTGCTTTTCTTCACAGTTCACAGATTTGCATAAAATGCAAAATGTGTGCGACTGTCTATGTAATTTATATTTGTTTATATGCACATGAATATATTAAATGGACAGGCAGAAAACACAAAATATACGCAAAAACACACGCACACCCACCCACACACACACACACACTCACACTCTGGCACACACACTTATTTGCAGGCTGTGCCTTTTTAATAAACCTGACAGTGGCAAACAGAACCGTTAGTTAAACATGCATATGTACATCCATATACCATATTCACAATCTCTATCTGTACATCAAGTCCCCTTATACACCCTCCCCCCGAACCACTGCCAATCTCACTCCCTCTCTTCAACCCCCGCCCATTCCCCCAACGCAATCCCGAACATATTGTCACAGCAGGCTTTCCTCTTGACACGCTCGATGTTTGTTTTTTGGATGCAACTTTTTTGTTGTTTGTTTGCCCGCAGGCGGCATAATAACTGTGGCAACCTCAGCATTCAGTTAACAATAATAACAGCACCAACAACAAAAACAACAATGGCCTGAACAACTTATGTTTAAATCATAGTTAATCAGTACTTTAAGCTCAAACGCTTTACATTTTTGTTTGGTTTTTTTTTAATGTGGTTTTTGTTGTTATACAAATGGCAAAAAGTCAGAAACCGATTTGAAATTGATTGCAAAAATTTGCAGAATCACGTTAAGTTCAATGTTTTTTTAATGCCCTGAATTAAAATTGAGTAAAATGTGCTACGGGCTTTGTACAAAGGTATGTAACAGCCAGAATTAAACATCTCCAACTCAATAGCTAGAAACTTCAAATCTAGAGGTTCTAAAATATCGATAAGTATCGATTTCTGATAGCAATAAAAGTCACAATTTTTAAGGCAGAGGCTTCTTAGTGACGTATAATATAGATTGACATAGTATTGATCAACTGCACAAATATCATTAAGATCGGTTAAGAAGCATCCAATTCTCATTACTTCTTAAAGGAACCGAAAAAGACAAACGGTCAAATAATTGTTGGTCATCATTTAGGATTCAGTAGTAAATGGATGTTAAGAATTTTGACCAAATTGCACTTGATGTGAGTTTCACCTTTGTACTCGGGCAGCTGAACAATCTAATCAAATGTCTCTCCAGGCAACCAATTGCAAACATGTATGTATGTTGATGGGCCCCAGGTCTCAGTGTGTGTCAAACCCAAAATCAGGCGCAACTTGTCTTTGTCTTGTTACTAATTAAATGTGCTGTCAACGCTTGTGGCAGAGAGAGAGAAACGCAGATGCTTGCCACAACTTTAGGTAACGTTATATGAAATATGGACCAGGGGGTTAGCCAGAGACAAGTGCGACCTCAATGTGTGGCCACTTTGGGGTTGCATATTGCATGTTTTGTCAGCCGGACACTAGCACGCATGAGTGTGTCTGTGCGTTATGAGTGCATGTGCGAATCTGACTCTAAGTGCGAGTGTGAGTGTATGTATGAGTGTGGTTCAGTGTTGCCAGAAGAGCCTAAGCATAATGGCAGCAGTCGAGTTGAGTTAACAACTGTGTATATCTACAGTGGACATTCAATATCCTGCACCCATTGAAAATGAGTAAATGGGGTATTAAGTATGCAACAGGCAGCAGGCAGCATGTTCTTGATGAGCATCCTCAGTATGAGCATGAGAAGTCGAGTCGATCTAGTCGATCGTTATAAAACTTATTTCATCCCATCAGGTATGAAGTGTTGATTACCATCGAGTTTAGCGGAATGTGTATAAAAGAAAATTAGTCTGCTCACTCATATTTTAACGTCGCACACATTATTTGACAATACGAAATAACAGAGATTATATAGAATTGAAAAGAGCAGTTTATCAGCTGAAGTCTCAATTTTATTTATCAAACTTGGGTGCAGGCTAGTCGAGCATTCTTACTCGCTTTGACTACCAAAAGTTGAACTAATTTATCGATTAGACATAATGTGTTTGGCGTCCATCAATATTACTGAAGCACTCAATACAACTTTTTATTCATGATAAATCAGGCTTCCAAGTAGACGATGCTTGAGATGTCGGTGGAGCTGAATTGTTGTTTTGTGGACCAGATTTTGTAAAGAACTCTTATAGATCGAAATTTGTGCATCATTACCTTTGAACTTGCCTCTCACTCCGAATGTTATCGACTTCTTGGGTCAGGTCAGATTGGTTCTCAGTATTGAGCCACAGCCTATGCGCCTCCCTTGCACCAACCTCCAGAATTTCGTCAGGATTCTTCAAATTAAATGGTATTCACCAAGCACTCAATTCACAATTCACATCTGCAGTTTATATCTATAATTCCATAATTCACAGCACAGTGAAAATAGATGTCTACATTTGAATGGGCATACATTTTAATTGATAATATAATTGCTGGCTGCAATTTACCGGACGGAATTGTGGAGAGGCTCGAGTAAGCCAACAAGCATTAATGGTATAGACAAGAGTGCCTGGCTAAGAGATACCCTGCACTATATTTAATTCGTACTATGAACAATAATATTAATTATCCTATTCAGCTTTTATAAATAAGACTTTCTTAAGTCGATTACAGCTTAGCTAGGTTTTTATATAGACATTTTCCAAAAATATATCTGATATGTATATTTGCAGCAATGAATTGCCTGCTTGGCTGCTCTGGCCAATAGTGAATCCCTAAATAGACTCTTTGTTTATTTGCAATTATGCATTTCTCCATTTGGCACGAACTGGCGAATGCTTTGCAATAATTCTCGAATGGAAAGACAATTGCTTTGTCGAGTACCAAAACCAAAACCATAACTTAACACATTCAATTAATTAAATCCTATTGGACAAGGCAGGCAACAAAGGTATCCCCAGAAAGCGACTCTCGCAAGTAAAGGCAACCAAGACAAATCCGATATACTCGAGTGCATCAATAAAGCACACAGATGAATCACTAGAATATTATATATGCAAATGTTTACTCATATATATATATATATATATAACTATTTAGCTTGCATTTGAGGTCTTCGAATTAGGGTTTAGGTTTCAAAGTTGCCTTGTCAATTGAGACTTCATCAGCTTTGCGCAAAGACACAGCTACCAATCCATTATTGTAAGGCTTCAGTCACCGGCGGCTATATCCTGCTTTGTTTGTGAGCTAGTGTCACCAAATTTGGAAGTTATATTAGCGGTAACTCTCTTTAAGATCGACCAAAAATGGACGCCCAAAACTGTTTTGTAAATACGTCAAGATTATAATAGAATATAAACAAATGTATAAAGTAAACTAAATTTAACTAAATTTAGTAAAAGGTTGTGTTGAAATAATTTTTTTTTTTTCAAATTAATTAGTCTAAAATTAGTTAGAATGCAAAACATGTATTAATTAACTGCAGTGGCAGCAACGAGCTCGTGGGTTTTGTGTGAGAGGCGAGGTGGGTGAAGTGCGAAGAGTAAGGTGAGAGGGGCAAGGTGAGTTGCAGGCAAGTGCGCATCATCTGATGTCGCCGCTTGTTGGCATTTCATTCAATCGAACAGTCAATCAAACAAATTGCATTCGTTATGCACGAAATTGAATATGCTGCCTGCCACAAGGGCGCTGCAACACATCTCGATGACTGAATAGTGAGTGGCGGTGGGGTGTGAACAGAAGGAGGGCAGGAGGGAAGGAGCTTGGATGAGGGTGTAGCTTTGAATTATGGTGTTCATGTGAATGCGTACAACCAAAATATGAGCAAAACGAAAACACACACACAGCGCAACAAACGCCGTTGCAGTTGCAACGCTGCCACACGTCTTCTCGCCCCCATGCCGTTTGGCAACTTAAAAGAAAACTTGCTGATGTCTGTTGCAGAACTGTTGAAAAAGACGCAATTTGTTTTGTGAAAACCATTTTGTTTGAGTTTTGCGTGCTGTTTGCGCGGGAGAGAAAAACTATCAAAATAAAATTGTTGGCAATAAAAATGTATACAAATACAGATAGACAGGTGAGCACTGTACAGGTGCTGCACGCCACACGACTTTTGTGCAGGCGGATACACACAGAGAGAGAGAGAGAGAGGGAGAGTGAGTAGAGAGAGAGAGAGAGAGAGAGGGAGCGATGGATGCTTGAGTCAACGGACTTACTTATCAGCGGCAGCTGCGAGTCGGGAATACAATTTTGTATCTGCAAGTTTACTCGATTCGCAGCAAACATTATTTATTGGCTTCGCTTTTGGGGTGTGTGCGTGTGAATTGGAATTTATTTAAATATGTTCTTGTGCGGCACACACACACACACACACACGCACACACACACACACAGAGCCCGCTCTGGCTGCTGGCGGCTGTTGCTTTTCTATCGATGTTTCCGCTTTTTGGGGCACAACTTGCCCCTTTTTGCACCTTTGCGCCACCTCTTGCCAACATTTTTATGGCCTGCCATTTGCAGCTGCTGTTACGCAGCCTCCGCCAACTGCTACCAACTACCACCAGCTGCCCCACACCTGCCACTTTATTTATGCTCCGAGGCATTTTATTGTTGTTGTTAAACACCGGTAATAGATTTCTTTTTACCCCAGTTTCAGCTTTAGCCTCAACTGCCACTGTCAATAGGAGGAAGAAGAAGAACAACAACAACAACAACAGTAAATAGACCCAGCCCAAAAGCATCTCAATATACACACTTACGAATTTCACCTTTTCCCAACGAGCCTGAAAAACAAACAGCCCACAGCAAGAGAAACAGAAACTTCTGCTGCGGCAGGTGTTGCCTGTGTCTCAACTGGCTCAGAACTAGTTTTGTGCCGCAGCAGCAACTTGCAACACTTAAGTACCTGCAACTAGAGAGTTTTACAAAATTTTTGAGCCAGCGATCTGACGACAGGGCACTGCAAAAATCTACTAATGACACTAACTGAAAGTGCCACTTCATTCTGCAATTACCCAAAGTAGTTCTACTTACGCTGGCAGAGAGAAGTCTGTTCTAAACACACTCAGGAAAAAAATCAACCTGATTATTATTATTATTATTATTCTGAAAACGGAAGGTTGAGTTTTTTCTTCTCAATTGTTTTTGAACGAACGCAATTAGATCCTGGGAGTTTTTAATACTGCGGCGACTAAAAACTTGAGCAGTATGCACGGCCTAAGGAGACTTAGAGAAGTTTAATGGCAGTCAAAGGATCATTAGGTTGTTACGGCCGACACTTCATCAAGCCGAGTACATTCATGATTAAGGCTCAGATTGATATCAAAAAGAACTTGAAGCACAGTCAATCGTTTAAGTGATTCAATGTGGTCTGGCAATCGGATATATTATAAAACAAGATGAATTCAAGTTTCAGATACATCAACTCCTTCTTATCTTAATCTTCATGTGCATCTGCAGCTGCAGCAACTTTATCCACTTCGATGAGTTCAGTTCATGGCAAGTGATTTTTGCCTAACTTCTGCATTTAAATGCTGCCAACATGAATTTTATATAAGTGAATTTTATGTAAGTAGCCAGTTCAACAATTGCCATATCTACTAAGTATTTTGAGCTTACGTGGCGCCGTCCCATTCGTTGGCCATTTATGAAATTTTATGACTTCCATAGCTGTCACTTTCAGTTTTAGAGTTGAGCGACAGCTGCTTTTGGCCCAACGTCGCGGAAACTTTGATAATCGCTCATTTGATTATGAAAGTAGTGCGCTTCAACTTTTTAATTGAGCTATTTTTCTTTTTGAGTTATTTATCTTCATTATCGCTTAATACTTGACCAACTTGCTCATAGTAAACGCTGGACTGTGCCACACTGCAGGAAAATGTTCGAAATTGCCAACGCTGATGTCGTCACTATTAGCCTTATTTCACTATCAACATTTCACACATTCTCGCATGAAAATTTGTTGCCTGTGCATTTTCCCGTAAGCAACAGCATTCTGCACACTCAATATTCGAAAAGTATGTGGAGAATGTTAGAAATTCGACACGATTATTTTAGGGTTTTTTGTAATTTTTCCTTCGAATATAGTTATTTTTTTGTTCAATTGTTAAAATTGAATGTTAACAGCAATTTTGAATTGAAATCCTTTTCAATTTTCAAAATTCGTTTCATTTTTATTCAGTTGTTTGCTGAAGAGTGCTTATTGTATTATTGTGGATTTATTATTAATTTTCTTGAATATTTTGAAAATAGAAAACTTGAACTTTTCCGAAATTTTAAATTAATTGAACTGATTATACGCGTGGCCTGTGAATTGAGTTAGCTTTTTTTGCAGTGTTGCAGTCAGTGGTGCCATATCGTTTCAGATGTTTTTTTTTTTATTAATTTTGCTTTACTCAAATAACAACAAGTTTTGCAGTTTTTTCTGCTTTTGTTTTGCATTTTTTGGCACACACAAATCATGGCCGGGGCGAACATCAGGAGCAGCCATCAACGTCACAAGCGACAATCAAACGCAACTGCAGAGGCTACTTAAGGGTTGGGGCATGGGCGTGGCTATCGTCGTAGTGGACGTGGCAAGTGGGTTCTGGATCACGACTCGGACGCAACTCACACATTGTAAGTAGTAATCAAAGCATGTCGCGAGCCGAGCAGACAAAAGAAAGTCAAGCTGCAAAAAGTTGAAAAGTTATTAAAGTTAAGCCAAACACGAACGGAATATCAACTAAGTTTTTTTTTTGAGAGAGAGAGAGAGAGAGAGACAGAGAAGTGGAGAGAGAGGGAGGGAAAAAGAGGCAGATACTCGCTCTAGAGCAAAAATGAGACGAAACCGGAGTTTGCCATTAAAGAAAATTTTCGAGTTTGCTTACTATAAACGGACGAAAAATAGAAAATAAAATATCTCTCTATATGTGATATATATATACGACTGCACTTTGGTAAATCGCTGTGGCAGTGGCAGTAAAGTGACCGAAAATTATCAAAAATTCAGGGCCATGAAAGGTATGCAGGCATCAGGGTGACTCGAGCTAAATGTGTGCGATATTTTATTTTATCAAACGCTTAAGCCAAAATTCAGTTAACTAAATCAAACCAAATTTGTATATTTGATATGCTTGTCAGCTTAAATCGATGCTCAGCCAATCAAATAGTGTGTGAAATTTGTATGCATAAACTTGACAAACGATATAGTTTGGGTGCTCGGCTTGACTACCCCTAACATATTACAAAATTGTGTGCCTAATGAAGTGTGCAAGTTTTTCGAAAGTTCGACGCTTTTGCAATTGATACGCATTAGGCGCCTTGGCCAAGGGACGCAGCGTGGCAGTGTCACAGAGTGTGGGGAAGAGTGTGGCAAAGTTGGGGCAGAGTGGCAGGTGGGGCTAGTTGTGTAAAATTGGTGACTTTGAAGTGCTCTTCACAACTGCCTCTGGGCTGAGCATGAAATATTGAAAACCCAAATCCAAATCAAGGCCTAGCCCATCAGCGCACACACACACACACACACACACACACACACGCACACACTCACTTGAAATCTTTAATCCCAAAATAATTGGCTCGACATTTTATGGCCACGTGTGGGCGCACAGACAGGCGAGGCGCCTCCTTATACTCAGTTTACTTTAGTTGAGTTCCGTTCCGTTCCGTTCAGATCAGTTCAATTTCATTTTATTACATTGCGTATACGCCGCATTAATTTTGGTCTAATAAAACCAACAACAAACTGCACAACAATTTCAAACTACGTACATATGTCCACATTTAAGGATACAAGTTTTAAAGAATTTTTACGGCTCTCACTTTTGTTTTTGCGCCTGTGACTGGCAAACTGTAAACTTAGTTAGGATACCAATATTTTTTTAAAGCCCCGCAAATGCTATGTTCATTTATTGGTCGCGTTTGTGACGTAAGCATTAAAGACGACAAGTCTCAACAATTGGTAAATAATTTTGATTTAATTTCATTGCCATGAATCGGCAAATTGGAAACCACAATTTTTAGGCTACAAGATTTAGGTACAGCGTATCTCCAAGTCGAGCTCTCACAACTCCGTCGACTCTCTTATTCGAACTTGTTGTCATCGAAACTTGTTGGCTAAAATGCAAATCTTTTCCCAAAGTCCGCACCCGATATGTGTGCGTGCTATGAGTGTGGTTTGTGTGCTTCCTGCGACAACCTTAGGTGTGTGCATCTAATTTATGTTGAATTTAATTACCTAATGTCAGAAATTTGCTTTGATTGTTATACGCTCGAGAAACAAATTTGTGCACTTTTTTTATGTTCATTTTATTTACATACATTTTTTTGTTCGGAAACACAAACTTGGGAATTTTCCAGTCAACAAACAAACCAAGTTAAAAATGTTGTGTTTGTGTGTGTGTTTTCTGTAATTTGTGGCATTGGCACGCATTGGCCCAACCAGATGCTCGGCATGTGTAAAAAGTTCTTACTTAAACCTTAAATTGAACACAATTCGCAATTAAATAAACTTTAATAAAACTTTCGGGAATCGTAAGCTGTTAGTTTGCATTTGGAGCACGTGCAACAGTTTCATACCGAATTACATCTCAGATCAAACTAAATATTTAATTTGAATGAAATTCTACACAGCTTTAAAGTCTGTGTAGCTTACTTTCACAGTTTTTCAATTTTGTAGTACAATTTTATTGCTTTTGTTGTGTATTGCATATACAAAATATTTATACCAAGCGGAATACATATATTTTCTCAAATGTAAGTATATTCTGTTTAACTTAGTTATGTTCCGCAACGACAGAACACAGATAAGGAAAATGAAAGTTAAAAGAAAATGGTGTAAGCTTCTGTTATTTACAGAAAAATTGCAGCTTTCAATTCAATACTTAATAGTTGTGTTTTGCTCAAATCTGAATATTTGGACTTGTTTTTATACCCTGAACCAAAAGGCAAATGGATATATATATTCTTATTGATCGGCATCAACAGCTGAGTCGATGGAGTCGAGACTTAATAGCTATAGAAAGTTGGAATGTAAATTTCCGTACGCCTCACGCACCTCGATGATATTGAATTTTATAGATAGCTGAAATCGATTCGCAAATAGCGATACAAATCAATTTTCGATAGCAATCAAAGCTGCTATTTTGAAGATAAAAACTTTCAATTGATATGCAGTGCACTTTGACATATTATTGACAAATTCAGAATTTCATCAAGACACTCAGCCGGCTGCTGGGTATCTCGTAGTCGGGCTCACTCGCCGGCAGGATTCATCCTTGTTTTCGTTGTATATTTTACAGGACAGGCTTACTAGCCACATTTGTTTTCTGGCCAATTTCGTTCTCCTTGCTCAACTGCAATCCGTTTATGGCGTTTTGGCAATTGCGCTTCTGCTGATTGGGTTCGGGCTCAAATTTCCTGGCGACTGCAAACTGTAACTGACTTAAACAAACACTCAAACACACCCACACACACACACACATATTGCAGCGATAACTGTGCATATAAACTTGTCCGTATGCCCATCTGTCTGTCCGTTGTCCACAAACTAGTTCCTGAGTTTTTAAGCTATCTTGATCAAATTTGGCATGTTCATTCGTATTTTGTGCTGCAGGCAGTTCATATGCCGGATCGGATCACTATATCTTATAGCTGCTATAGGAACAATCGTTCGAAAGATGAGCTCTGGATGAACAACTTTTGTTGTTTAATCAAATATCCCAACAAAATATTATCAGACCACCATTATTATTTGTTTTGCTTTTATTATTATTATTTGTGTTTTATATAGGAACAAGCTGTCAGTTCCTTTTCAAATTATAGTGAAATTTAGCTGTCGGCAATTTGACTGCGGTCTATAAGGGTATGCAATCTTCGGCGTCCATTTAGCTATTCGTTTTTTTGGTTTTGGCAAACAACCTGACAAATTTGGCAAAAAATTGTGGCAGACCCACAACATTGTCGACATTCTTGTTGTTCTTATTGTTGGTATTATTGTTTGCTTGTGCCTGTGAACAATTTGAGCGGGCTAAAAAGCGAAGAGCAAGCGGCAGTCACAACAAATATGTGCGGATTTTTTTCAGACTTTGTGTCTGACATGTTGCTATTGTTATACTCGTCTGTCGCTTGTTATCGCGTACTGTTTTGACTGCGGCAGCACTTAGCTCTACTAGCTGTACAACACACAAAAACAAGCCAATGCCGACGGGTGAAGCAAACAAAAATGCCCTATAAATAACACTAGGTCAAGCCATAAATAGTTTGGTAATAAAAAAACCTGCCAACCGGGAACAGAATATGCCACACGATGTCAGAAATTTAATAATTCGTATATTGACTAAGTTTTATTCGGTTATCTTTTAGGACAAGATTTTTTGTTTGTATTTCTACGTTTAAGAAATATTTTTGTATTCATTTTAAGTTTTTTTTTTGTCGTATGATTATAAAATATTTCGAAAACAAGAAAATGGCAAAAGCACCTAGCATGAACAGGTATAATTTTTCCTTTGACATCTACGCAGAAAGTTGCTTAATAAAGAAATATGCCATTCGTATATATATATATATCCATACACACACACACATACACGCAGATTGGCTTTGAATAGACGCTCATGATTATTTATGCAAAGTGAATTAGAAATTTTTATGGCTTCGATAAGCTGCAAATTAATTTTGCGCAGCATCAGACATCAATGACGGGAAAAAGGCGAACTGTGGCAGAAGCCACATTTGCAGGTGTACATAAACTGGATACAGCAACCAACTGATATACATATGTATATGGCGAAGCCAGCAAAGCCAATTTCAATGTGTCTACATATTTATAAGGGTATTAGTACGATAGATGGATAGAAAATGGTCTGTCTCTGATAAAAGCTTTTCGTTTTTGATTTTGTCCACATCGTCTTAAATACAAGTCGCAGCTAACTAATTTGAAATACTTAAAACTCATGTGATATTCAATAGACGATTTGACAAACGAAATCAGGTCTTTGTCTTGGAAACGCATCTCAAAAAAAATACAGGAGGAATTGCAACTTACTTTTAGTTCCGATGCACACTGCTCCAAAAATGCAGTGTTAAATTTATTGGTACACATGTCAAGCCACAGTCACGCACCACTAACACCAACACGTACACCGACAACAACACCAACAACAACACCAACAACAACAACAACATCAACGACAACAATACAACAAACATTAACTGCCTTACAGCACCAAAAACGTTCCATTAAATTTACGTTTTACAATTTTAAAACACAAATTACCTGCTACATAAAACCAAATAGTTGCCAGCCAGAAGCCCGGACTTACCATTTATTGGTATAGTTCCCAGCCCGGTGGGTGTGTGGTTGCTTGGGTGTGCGGGTGTGCGGGTGGGTGGGTGTGTGTAGACTGTATTGCAGCAACAACTTTATTGCAGCAAACTTGCTAAATTTTTGTATTTGAAAATGAATTGTGCAGCACAAGTAGAATAAAGTAGAACGTTGCAGTCGGGCGTAACCGACTGCATAACACTCTGATACCAATAATAACAAGTGCCGCAAAACAAGCTGAGTGCAGCCCAGAAATATCGATATTTGAAACAGGTTCCTACTAATCTATCCTCCAAGTAAAAATGATTGGTGTTACTAGCAATATACCTCTAAAGTTTGGTGACTCTGGCTTTCAAATTTTGTAAGATATATGGTTAAATCGACTTACACCCACAGATATATCGGTTTTAGAAGGCGAAGTAGCTTTAAAATTGTGGCTTTACCGATTTGCGATTATCGATTTTTATCGATGCCCTAGCCTCCTAGTGGAAGTAGCATCGCAATTTTAACATTTCAAATGTGTCGATAAAGTTGCGTTCATACAGACGGACAGACGGGCAGACGGATATATATGTATACCAATATACTCCGAATACCTTCAGTATCAGATTAAATAGGGACGAGGGGGGCTGGGTGAAATGCCGTTAAACTCTTGTTGCCAAATAGTGCAACAACCAACAAGCGACAACCAAAAAACAGCAACAACAAATACCAGCAACAATAGCAATAGCAAACAAATCGAAACTTGTTTGTTTGACAAAGACAGCAAGCACAAGTGAAAGAGCTACCAAATGGTGCCGACAATGGCGGGGAGTAAGACAGACAAGGAGAGAGGAAGAGAGAAAGAGAGAGAAACTAGCGGAGCACACTATACAACGTTGCTAACATATAAGCATAAGTTATTGCTTAACAAAAAGTTCTTAAAACACCATTCATTGCATGCAGTTGAAAATGAGAAATTGCTGCTCGATGCTGGAAGAGACTTGCGTTATCAGCGATGACAACTATGGATTACCAAAACAAGCCAGTAAATATAGAGAAATATTGAAAAATATTCGGTAAATTGTGTCAGCGTATTTAATAGACAGAGGAAGGCATGTCCCAGCCTTTAGAGTATATGCTATTTATTATCATCAACGGCCGAGTCGATGTAGCCTGAATAATAGCATCAAATTTGTAATGTGAGTTCTCGTATACAATGCGCATATCAAGTTTATTTTATTATTGGCGATAACTTCACCACTCACATACAGTTATCGATATGTACTTATCGATAACTGTCTGAAACACGCAGACCAATTAGAGCGCTTCAAATCTCAAACCTCCTATGTCATTTCATTCACTTTAACAATTTGCGAATATCGATCAAATCGATATTTGATAGCAACAAACCATCTTATATATATATATATAGACTTTCAACTAATGTATAATATATACTTTGACATATTTCATTATGATTTTGTGTACATTCTTTGTATGTGCAGGCGTTTGTCGTAAGTCTGTGATTGAGTTCTGGCTTGTGTAATATATATTTTGCTGCCTCAGAATAATATATTCTTAAGCTGGGTGTAGGGTATCTAGGGGGTCGAGCTTACTTTAGAGCATTCCTACTTTCATAACATGTTAACTTTTATTTTATTTTGTACCTATTTATTATATATTGATTTCATTTTATTATATATTTTTTTCATTTAATTTTTGATATATGATTTTCGCTCGAAAATTGTTCGAGTGGATTGAAGTAGGCTAAGTTATAGGAATCGAGCAGTGTATTCATTTTGTACACTCGTAGATCTGATTTTCATTTGAATTAAATAGCTCGAAAATTGTATTTCGTTTTTAAATAACTATATTTCGTATAATTTGCAAAGTGCTATTGTGAAACTAGAAAACCTCGGATTTAAACATTCATTGTGCAAATTTCAGAGTAACTATTCGATATTGTTTGATTATTTGTATTTTCGTATTTTCGTGAGAAATGTTTTGTGGTCTTCGGTTAATTTTTAAAAGCAAAAAAAATGCAGTTAAACGCAAGTTAATCGACGAGCAAGTTAAACATAAAATAAACACAGAAGACACCAATAAGCCTTCAGCAGCTTTAGTTACTGTAAATGAATATCCAGATGGTAAAACTTCGGCTAATGTTACAGACTTAGCTGCTGATAAAGACTCGGCTGTTGCTTTAAATGAAGCTGGAATAGCAAACAAGTTTGGATTGATGCCATATGACTATAATTCGGTTGCCCCGTTGTTGAAGCATCCATCGCAAAATATATGGAAACTGTGGTATTTCTATTATGATGGCACCAAGGCCTGGCCGGACATGCAAAATGAAATCACCAGCGTTGCCACAGTCGAAGACTTTTGGCAGGTATATAATCATATCAAGCTGCCGTCAGAGATCAAATTGGGTTGCGATTATTCGTTCTTCAAGAGCAACATTCGCCCCATGTGGGAAGATGCTGCCAATAAGTATGGCGGTCGCTGGGTTCTCACTCTCCATAAGGAACTCACAGACGATTTGGATATCCTTTGGAAAAATGTGGTAAGATCATCAGCATCATCAGCCAATTGCAATCGATTCACCATCTAGAGTCAATCCATCCTTAGATGTTATGCTTGATTGGCGAAGTATTCGGTTATATGGATGAAATATGCGGCGCTGTTGTCAGCATACGTGGACAGAATAACAAGATATCCATCTGGACATCGAACGGATACAATAAGGACACTGTTCTGGCAATTGGACACAAGATACTCCGAACCTTATGCCTGGGTCAGAAGAACGTGTTGCATTATCAGTTGCATAAGCATTCGATGGCCAAGCATGGTTCCCATATTCTGGCCACCTACACTCTGTAAATGTCTTGGAACCGTTCTCCCAAAATTACGAAACAATTTGCGTTGCTATTGTTTCTGTGTATGATCGAGATCGATCTTTGAATGATTGTTGTATCGTAAAATGTATGAGCTAT
The DNA here is from genome assembly GCA_037043625.1 of Drosophila melanocephala. Classification (NCBI taxonomy): domain Eukaryota; kingdom Metazoa; phylum Arthropoda; class Insecta; order Diptera; family Drosophilidae; genus Drosophila; species Drosophila melanocephala. The sequence goes on along the minus strand of JBAMBD010000523.1, from coordinate 2,210,065 downwards.
ATAAATAATAAATAAACAGTGTTAATACAAATTGCAAACACATTATTCAATGGATTCCCGCTATTCACTATTATAAAACGAATTTAGTTCTAGGTGCAATCAATTCTCAAATTTCCATTAATCATTATTTTTGACTTGAAATAAATATATGGAAAATATAAATACAATTAGTTTAAAACGTGTAAAACCATATTGATAATCTGAAGGATGAGCCAAAATGTAGATTCGAAATTTTAGGTAGCTTGACTCCAGTCTACAAGGGTATGTATAATAATAAGTATTTGAATTTAATGGACCTACTAATAATAAAATAGAGGAATACCCAATTCAAATTCACCAAGTTCAGCAATGACTCGAGATAAGCAAGTGTAGAAGCCGTTAAGACCACAATAATATGTTTATTTGCTGTGGTAAGCTAGAAACCCGGCCAGGTTGTCAGGTGTTTTAAGACTCATAGTATACTATGTGTATTATTGTCGGCAAGCTTCTAAGCAAGCAGCATTTGGCATTTAAAATTCCCATCGGTAATATGCGAGAGCTCTTAAAGTATGACTTTTCAGATACACTGAGACAGCGCCGTTGAGTTCGGAGTCCCAAGTTGGCCAAGTCAATGGGCGGCATCAACAAATAAGCAACGGTCCGCAAAGGAAACTACCTAAAATAAATGCAGACTACCAATAAATGTGTGTGTGTCTGTTTGCATGCATACGTGTATATCTGTGTAGGTACACTCAGAAAAAAATCTAAACTAATTTTAATCACCGCAAAATTAAAATTAAAATATTTTTTATTTCTTAGATATAAATACAAAATAAACAACAAAAAAAAATGCTATAAAATTAAAAACGTTTTTTCTATTTTTAAATATTTATTTCCTAATAATTGAAAATATTTATAAATATTATAAATGTAAACCGTTATTTTAATACAAAAAAAACCATACAAGAGTCCTTTTTGTATGCACAAATAAAAAACAAACAAGGAATACACCTGCTTTTTGAATAATCGGGGGGATTTTCTAAAATTCAGTTAGATCTTTTTGCTGAGTGCATGTATGTTAGTTTTGTATTTGGGTACTGTCTGCATTTGCGTGACCCACATTAATCACGTAAGTCCACACCCGTACAGTTGCTCTTGCCCTTGCCCCTGCCGTTGCCCTTAGATGTGTCCGATCTGGAGCCTAAGCTCGAGCCGGGAACCCTTCGGTTGCCTTCAGCAGAGCTCAGATGTCGCACCATTACATCCAATAACAAATCGCAACAAAATCACAAAGAATCGAATTTAAAAGCGAATTACAATCAAATGTATTTAAGCACCAAGCCGACCAAAATCTAACCTCCAACTCTAGCAGCCGTCAAACAGGCAAACACCCACAACCAACACACACCCAACCAACACACACCCAACCAACACACACCCAACCAACACACCCACCCAACTCTCAATCAAATACATACGAGCAGAAGCCGAATGAGAGCCCCCAATTGACTTTGGTTGGAACGAAATAAAAAAGACAACAACCAGACACACATTTGGTGTGTGTGTGTGTGTGCGTGTGGGTGTGCCAATTGTTGACTGACTCGATTGAACTTTATATGTGTGTTGTTGTTTCCTTTTCGGGATCTTTTCTCTTTTTATTTGGGTCTGGGTCTACATTTTTATATGTGTCTCTTTCCGTGGGTGGATGGCGTTTTTATATAGTGCTGCTAGCGTCAATCCGTTGTCTTTGACGCCGACGGATGCTGTAAAACGACACCCCCTCCAACACATACCCTGTTCCACTCCCTTCACACACACACACACACACATGCATGCGCACATAACCTCAAATAGGCCGTTACGAAAAGAGAATGAGAAAAAAAACGCAGCCACAAAGGCAACGTTGCATTGGCGAACATAGCAAAGAAAAAAGCAAACAACAAATCCCACTGCTCCCACATGAAATCATCGAAATTACCTCCATGATGGACTTAAATAAGTTTTTTTTTTTTTAACAATTTGACGGGCTCGGTGGCAGTTACCTGATTGTCGCAGCCATCAGCACGAAAATTTGAAGTGAATAAGCCATCATCTTGCTGAGGCACCCAGCGAAAACAGACTTCAGCGGACCACCCAACTTTTGAGTAGCTAAAATTTGCAAGTAATGCTCAAAATGGCTTATGACTATGAAAATCAAAAATATTCATATGCTTTATATGACTATAAAAATCAAAAAGTCACATTAGAAATGCTAGGCAAAATAAAGGAAACACACATTAACAGTGACTAATTGTTTGATGTAATTGAGATGTATACATTTGGAGATTTTTATACTTACATTTATATTTATATGCTAAATACGCATACATGTGTTTAAGTTCAAGAACACAATAGCAACGATTTTGTATTTTATATGTATATATATTTTTTATTTTTTTTTGCATACTTGCAGCCGTCAGATATTCGATTATACACAGTATGTTTATTGGCACCACCAAGCAGGAAGCTTGAGCACATACTCACTCACACACACACACACCAACACATATAGTCGCACCCACAGGCATCGATATGTACTTGGACACGGACATGGGCAGGCGCATGAAAACCAATAAATATTGTTCATCCACTCGAATGCTTTTTAACTGAAAATCGTTGAACCCTTTGCCACAACCCCCAAAAGGGTGCTACGAACTACACCAGTGTGTGAGCGTGTGTGTGTGTGTGTATGGCATAAGTATCGATGGAAAAGCAGCAACAAACTACTCGTTGTATCCAGAAACAGATCGATGGCCAAGCCTCGACCGGCTGCAATACAAAAACTCTATCGAGTCCGGCTAGAATGCAAGTAAACATTTCTTACGATATGCATTTTATCTACTTCTGCGTTCCACACAGAGCATAACACAACACAATACAACACACATCCAACTAAACATATGCATGGGCAAAATACTAGAAGCTGGCTGAGCAGAAGCAGTAGAAGTTAGGTTACCTCACACATGGGAATGCCGTTCATATTCGTCAAGGATGCCAGACAGTTATGTGGCTCGATGGGTCCTTAAAAGACCCTCAGCTGTCTGCTCAACGCCCTAAGCGACTTGTGGAACCATTTTTAACATTCGTCCTAAGCATCGAATAGAGGTGGCTGTTTATGAGCACGATACACAGCATTTGAATGAAATCATCTTTAAAATATTCTATTTATATATATTTGTATATGTATTGTGTATTGGTGATGTATTTTCGGCAATAAAAAATATTTGGCTTGATTGACCGTATTGATCCATATAATTGTTTGTTGTTTGGTGACCGCTTTTTACAGTTTTCAAATTATGTCTTTCGCTGAAGAGTTATTGACTCCCTCCCAACGAGATTCGAATTGTATCGGACTATAAAAACTTAAAAATACATATACATAAAAAACATATATACAAAAAATTTAATACTCATTTCAAGAATAAAAAACAACTTTAATATTAACAGACTGCATTATCATACATAATACTTTATGGATCGTTAATATAGAAAAAAGATTGGCCTTATATTTGTTCGCGTCCTACCAAAGATAGGCCACCTCTAGTGCAACAGCCGGTGATGAATTTCTTTGAGCAAAACATTGCTGCAACAATTAATCATGGTGCCAAAGTTAAAATCAAGTAAAAGCTAAAAAAATATTTACACAAAAAAAAATGCATATATATATGTATGTATAAATATAAGTACACATATATAATGTGTATAAAAAGAATTTAAAATGCGCTCTCTCTCTGGTGATAATTTAGCTGATGCTATAAAATAAATTATGTGTAGCTTGGGGGCTTGATAAAAGCGTGACAAGCCGTGATTTCAACTGGGCGTCGGGGGAATTGAGTGCTGAATTTGAATGTCAGTTTTGGACGACGTAATTCTTGGCGCTGCTTTTGTTTTATTTAAATTGTGTGCGCGTGCAAGGGGTGTGTGTGTGTGTGTCTGTGTGTGCCTGTGTGTGCTTGTTGGTTGGTTGGGCGACATTGCGATTGCAATAGCATAATAAATGAGCGACTTCAAAGGGTTACAGGGGCGGCAACTGCAATACTTGTTTAATTTATTGTCTTATTGAAAATTCCCATCGATTTTCAAACGACAAAGAGAGAGAGAGAGAGAGAGATAGAGTGTGAGAGTAGCGAGAGAGAGAGAGAGAGCAGGAGATGGTGGGGTAAGGTGTTACAACGACGCTGCGTTGTGGCGGCAACAGCAATAATAAATTTTCTAAATGTCATTAATCTTTTTTGCAGTTGCAGTTGCTGGACGAGATCTGCTTCAAGGGGTCGCCAATGGGACCGACTCTGACTCTGACTCTGGCTCCGACTTTGACCTGGGCTCTGGTTGTGCGTGTGTAGGTGTGTGTGTGAATGTGGTGTGGGTGTGGCTGTCACTGCTGGAGGGATGCTTAGTTAGCTGCCACTTCAGTTGCCGCTTGATTTCTTAGTTTGCAATAAAACAACGTAATAAGATGTCCCGACTTTCCACTCTCACAGCCACATCACACTATATGCACGTGTGTGTGTGTATGTGCTTATGTGTGTGTGTGTGTGTGTGTGTGTGTGTGTGTGCAGTATGTGTGTAGCTACATTTTTGCGTTCGCACTCACCACTTTTTAGGATGGCTTGTTAGTCGAGGATTCTAAGGCATGTTGCACAGCGACGTCAGCAGAATGCAGAAAGTCGTCCTGCCTTCGGGGGTAGGGGTATGTGGTGGTTAGGATTGGGAATTGCTGGAAGGGGAGGTAGGAAAGTGCCCGTCAACATGTTGGAACGGTTCTGCAAAGTGCAGGCGATCCATCAACGTTGAAATTCGAAGTGAAATTTTCGCTTCGTGTTGGAGTTTGCAGCAGTTTTGTAGTTGGGGTCATTGAAGCAGCAACACTTTCATGTGAATGCGTTCTGTTTCTGCACGGCTTGTTAAATCCTTCGTCATCACCAGATTACCGATATCCATGCATATGCTTACCTATTCATATTCGTAAAAGTCATCCACATTACACAACCCATTATGCTTAGATTGATTATCTTAATTGTATAAATAAATAAATACACCTTAAGTCTGATTCACTTTTTTTGTTGTTGTTTCAGGAGGAGATCAAAATGTCTATATCTATAATCTATATTTATATCTATATCTATATCTATATATATCTATTACGATATCAGATGTTTATATTTAATTATTATACTTCGACTTGTTACTTTTAATGAAGAATAATTAATTCTCATGTCATTGAGGTCCAGGGAGACAGCTAAAAGATAGACAAGCAGACTTATGAACACACACTCCCACACACACTCCCACACACACTCCCACACACACAGACACACACACATACAGACTTTTGCCATTATGCTCATAATTAATTTCAGTGTGTAGCCGCAAAAGTGTAACGCAATTAGTCTGCCAAATAACCCGAACTAATCTACAAAAGCAAGTCGTGTCAGCTGCAGCCTTTAACTGATTTTTCGTGTTAATTTGGTATATTCAAATATATAAATTTACAACTGAATAATGCCAACATATATAAATAAAAGCAGCTACATCTCTTCCCTTCAAAATTTGATCAACAACTTGCTTGTCATCTTCTGGAGTCTGTGTTCATCGAATAAGAAAATAGAATTTAGAGCACGTGGTACACAATTATAAGAAATATAATTTAATCCTCCCTAAAATGGTTTATAATAATCACTATTCATTGGTTAATTAATCAATATTTAAAATGTGTGAGTAATTTTAAGCAAATATATATTAACTTGAGTATTCAAATACATATACATATTTATCAATTAGTAAAGTCGATCGTTGGTAACCTCCATTCGAGTTTCAACTTTGATGGCATGTTTAGAATGTGGTTCACTATTTTATCGGAAAAATACTAAAATCGTTAAAATTGTCTAATACCAAAAATTGTTGAAATAAATGACAACGAAAATGGCAACTGCAAGCAATGCGGCATTTTGTGCGAATTATGTGTGTGATAGAAAAATCGTAGCACAAAAGACAATTTCAAAGCATTTTTTCAACTCAATCAAAAACGCATGCCATTCAATTTGAGTTCATGCGAAACGTAAGCCACACCAGCCAGCAAATTAATCTCCGCCATTCACTTAAAATGTATTTCAATTGAAAGACAGACGGATAGCTGGACAGACAGATAGTTGAACAGGTGAAAGTGCAGCACTGGACGCAGCTGCATTGTCAGAATCCCATCCAATTCAGCCGGTTGACATGCTACATAAGCTTAGATTAAAAGCTGACCTCTTATCTCTCCTATTCAGGTAGCTTAACTGCTGCCTTCGTGGCGAATACAGAAGGGAACATAATAAAATGTATGTCGGCGCCCAACTCAAACTCATAATGCTGCTTCAGTATTGACAACCATTGAATGTGGCAGGCTCAATTCCAGTGTCTTTTAAAAAGCGACGACAACAAAAGGAGACGCTGCAGAGAAAGCAGCTTATGAGAGCCTCGAGAACTAACCATAAGCTGTCCAAGGTTTTTTCTTTTCTTTTTTTTTTTTTTTGCTTTTTCCTAGCGGGCGTACTTTCAATTAACGAGACTCCTTTACAATTAAAGCGGTAAAATAAAAATAAAAAGGCTAGGATTTTGCTAGTCTAAAGACGAAATAAAAGTATTTGATGGAGATTAAAAAATAAGCCGGCGAGTGTACTTAATCTGCAACAAAATTTGTAAAGTATATTCTTCATCTGTATGTAACTATTGTTTTTAGTATATTGAAAAAATATTACTGAAAGTCCAATCAAATATAATAGCATCTTGTAGGCGCCTGGCATATTTCAAGCTGTGGTATGCGCAGAGTCTGCTGATTTTGTGATAATGATTAGGAATCCTCAAAAGCATATATTCCATAGATAACTTTCCTTGAAAACTAATAAAAACAAATATAAAACAAGAAACACAAATAAAATAGATTTTGAAATGTTGTGCCTCGAATCTGATGTGAGTCTTAATAAATGTGTGCATACATTAAATGGTTCATTGAATATACATTTAAGTGTCGATTACTCTGCCAAAGGGCTGATGATATGTGTGGACTCTGCTTTTGGCTGGCGTTTGTCTGTCTGTCAGCTGTCAGCTGTCTGATGTTTGCTCTTGCTTTATTGCATTTAAAAATGTTTTATATTTAATACTTTTGGCGCTCCCACTGGCACTTGGAATGCTTTTTGCGGGCGCTCCACTGCATAACATAATAAAGAAATTTTCCGTTGCTTTTTATGTCTGCCACCAACAAAAAATGTTTTTTTTTTTCTCGATGTTTTCGCTGTTTTTTGGACTGTTTTTTTTTACGACAGTCGAATGGCTTGTTTATAATAATTTCACATTTGAGCCGCTGTCAGAGAGGCTCCGCCAATTACTTAGTTATGTAAAGTAACTCATTTTCGGGTGGATCACTTGCTGATGGACTTGGCAGAGCTCTTGAATTATTCACTGGGACGCGTGAAAATATTTTACATACGCTTTTCATCTTGGTGTGTTTAAGTGCTGAGTACACATTGCCTTCATTTTTACCAAAGTCATGCGATATTTATGTGCAGTTGTGCGTCCTTTACGACGATAGTTTGGCGCCTTGCAGCACAAGCTGAGTGCAAAGATGTGTTCCACACTCTTTTGGGGCCAAAGTCGAACTTAATTGAAGTTGTCAGTGCGCCACTTAATACTCGCCCAACCAAATGTGGCTGGGAAGAGGGGTAGGTGGTGGGTGTTGGTGGTTGGAGCTCAATTTGTAAAATTGGCATTGCAATAAATATTTGAATTTATGGCTCAATTACAGATTCAGTTGGAGCAGTTGGCCTTGCAACTAATTAAGAGAAATTCTCTAAGCAATTCAATAAATTTGCATGCAAATTTTATGGGATCACCAGAGCCATAAAATAATATGATAAATTGGTTTTATTTTTTTAATTTTAATATTAATTTTATTATTAATGTTATTATCATTATTATTTTTAATAGTCCAGAACTGGAATCGCCAATTTACCGATTGCAATTTAAAATCGAAAGCAGACCCCAAACCTGACTTTTTTACGCTCCAATTACAGATACTAATAAAATTATGGTATTATTATTATTGTATGTATATAGCCTGTTCACTACGAGCATATCCGGGAATTCATTAGTTTTTCCAGCTCATTTCTCAAATAGCTGAGACAATCTCAGTCTGATTATTGTTATACAATATGCCAAAATTTGTTGTGTAGATTCTCGTTGTTCTCATCACAATTGCCATAAATATTTGGAATGTTATGGTTGAAATAGACGGTCTGAATCCACAGAACACCATATACTTTTTTCTGCTCTCATCTTCTTTGAGAATATTGTAACTGAAAATTTGTATAGCCCATATACATATGTGTGTTCGAATAGGTGCTAGAGGCAAGGAGCAAGTACTATGCCAAAAATTATAGTCCGTATCTGGGCGTAGTATTTGAAACTCTTAACAGCACCATGCACAATTGACTTCAATTAAGAGATTGCAATTATTTCATTAATTTGTGAAAACAAATGCCAAACGAACTGAACAACTTTTGCGATGAAAATCACAAATGTTGAAATCAAGCAGAAACTGCGGGCAGGACAGGAGCACAGGCGGGAAGGGCAAGGCGAGCAGGAGCATGAGCTGGGCAGGAGTAGGCTGTTGGTTGGCGCTTGTGCCTTTGTTTTTGGGTCAAAATAAAGTGTGTTTGCCTCGAATATGGGTGGCTTTTTTGCTGAACATTGTTGCCGGTTGGCCGACTATGCTGGTTACCCGGTTCGTTGCCGCTGCTCCTGCTGCTGCTCCTCATCTCTTAGCAAGTCTTCAAACTTTAGCCTGGCCATGACCCCCACCCCTTCCCCCTCGCGCCTCGACAAAACTCACGCCTTTACCGCGGAACAGTCGCGGCTTGCGTTGATTGTTATTTTATTGCCAGCGCACGGAGAGTCACGGACCAAAGCAGAAATTGTTTGCTGCTGTTTGCGGTTAAAATCTCATTTCGTCGTGCAAGCCCAATACCACAATTTAACTCACACACAACCTGTCTGCCCTCACCGCCCAGCCATCCAGCCCTCCAGCCACGCAGCCTTTGCCTTGAAAATTGGCGCAACATTTCGCAATTAAAATGCGAGCACAAAAACACAAAATACAATCTGTAACTATTTGCTGCCAAATGTATGAATGTACAATATACCATTTGTATTTATACATAAATAAAACAAGTCTGTTGTGCTTACAGAATATTTTATGGAGCAGCATTTCGATTAAGGCCCGTATTATAATGTAAAGTTTATTAAATGTTCTATGTTATATAAAAAATTGCGCCTGAAAATATAAAGTTGGTTCAACACTCAAATTGTTGTAAGCTTTTTTAAGGGGTATTTTAATTGTGCCACGTCAGGCGTTGATTCATTCAATGCCATCGATCGTGTTTGTCATTCGCAGCAGTAACCGGAGGCAACAACGCCTTCAAAATCAGATTCTCAACTTCTCAATTATGGACTCAACTTAAATTTCCTTGATAATGCAACAAGTAAGGGCACTGATTGCTGCTCAGCTCACATAATAATATTGATGTCCTCTTCCTTCCAGCTCTATATTGCTTTTGTACATATATAGAAACATAATTTGTAGATTTGTGATACAATTGCAAATAAAGTTAATAAAGATAACAAAAAATTATGTTGTTCGTAATATAGTGATATATATATCAGTATCAACATTTAATATTATCAATTTTGAAATTTACAATGATAAGACAGTGGAAGAGGACTATAATCGTATCGTAACAGAACTATAAGCAATAAGACTTCTCCCAAGCAAATATTATGATAGAATATATATTATATATTATATATGTATTTATTGACAAATATGTGTAACTAGATACCTAAGATAAGTATGATAATCGTAGTTAATTTAAGATAATGTAAAACTTTTCAATAACACTGCTACTATTTATCGACTATAGACTGCTTTATAGTGGATAGTAGCAGTAGTATATAGTAGATCTTCAGTTTGTGTTTTTAGTGTCTGCTTGTATTCAACCATGTCTATCTTCTTAAACATTAAGTCTTATTTTTGTAATTATAAATAAAAGAAAAGATTGTCTATTTTTGTATGCATATTTTTAATTAAATCAGGAAAACACATATCATTAATGTTAATAATTAAAATGGTTTATAAGCTAGTGTGTACAATATGGAAATGCTTCCATGTCTACTCCCTATTTATTTTTGATGTTGGTAACTTTTGCTGATGTGAGTTGCCCTAGAATTTGAAGATTAAAAAAAAAAAAAAAATGTAAATAAAATAAAAAAAAAAATAACAGGCTAATGAGCATGTCAGGGGTATTTGAGAAATCCACAAGGACAGCAAGTGTGAAAAAGTAAACGTTGAAGGGCATTTAATAATGACTTGTTGACAATTCAAATTATGCAAAATGTGGCTTATAAATGTGGCTTAAATATGCATATATGGATGTCCGGCATAAGTACACACACACAAACACAAACCTGCATGTAGCGCACAGCCCACAAATCATTTCCACTCATGTTTATTTAAAGCAACATGCTAAAATTAGCGTTTGACATGACAGACGAGAAGTTTGATAGAGGGGCAGAAGTGACCGGAAAGAGGAAGGCCAATGGAGCTGCAATGCAGTGGAGACCGAAAGATATATATATATATACATATAGAGGGAGAGAGAGAGAGAGAGAATGGGAACATTTAATTTACTTAATTACTTGGTCCTTGATTAACATATTTAAATGAAATGCCGCAACGCTGGCAAATTATTTCACATGGCGGCTGGGAGGGGCCCATTACGAGTACGACTACTTTTAGGCCATTGTTTGCCGCCCCCCTCCCCCAGCAAAAACTGTTGATGAGGGAGGCGTGTCAACATAATGCACGCCTGATTGCCATCAACCGAGCAAATGGCCGGCTGACTCAGCACATTAATGTCGGGGAGTTCGCAGCCCGGATTCGGAGGTGGATTTATATTTACAATTGGGATTTGAGTTTGAGTTTCTTTTAGATTTTGGTTTTTGATTTGCATTTACTTTGAGATTTAAATAAAAATAAATAAATTTAATTGAGACTGCTTCAATTAGCTTCACGTATTGCTGACTGCCATAAAAGGAAAAGGAAGTTAATGTTTAGTATATGTACTAAAATTAATTACTAAACTTGCTGAAATTATTATTGCTTGTTCAAATGGAAAATTGATCTCGCCCTCAGTCGAGAATTTTCCCATAACTTTCATCTATTTTTAAGTGCATAGCAAACAGGTATTGCTCATGAAAATCGTATTAGTTTTGATAAAGTGAACATTTTTATAGTTTATTAATCGAATGTTAGAGGCCATTTGTCAGTTCAGTTGATGGCCGTATTCAAAATGAAAGACGGTCGTGATTCCTCAATACAATACAAATGAAAGCAGATAAATGTAGTCGACGCGAGCGGAGAATGCGAAATAGAAGCAAAGCAAATTGGCAATTGGTTCCTCAGCAGTAACACCATAAAAGAGCCAAATGAGTTTACGGCTTGCTGGCTGGCTGGCTGGCTGGCTGGCTGGCAGTAAGTGCACCTTGTATAATTACAATTTGGGTTGACAGTGAAACTTCTGCCTTTCCCAGCCACTTGGCAGCAATAACTAGCAAACGAGATAAGGCTGTTTGAGAAGAGGAGCCTGGACAATAACCAGTACAAGCGCCAGCACCAACAGGACGAGGGTTGTCTTACTGGTTAAGCAGATTAAATGCTTTATGCGCAAGTTGCCAGGCGACCAGGATCAGCCGCAATGATAAAAATAGAATATACGCCAGGACTCCAAGACAATGGTGAACACACATACACACACACGCAGGCATACCTACACTTATATGTACAGCTGCGGTCAAAATAATAGTACTGCACACATATGTTTTAGAAAATGTTCAAAATAAAATACTTAAAATACAGTTAAAAAATGATGAACGTTTTATTTAAAACAACAAGCAAATAATACAGAAGATGAGTATACATTAAAAGTTGGCATATAAATTTAATAATTTTTATATTTATTTTGTATCTGAAATTATTATTGAAATTTGTCATTATAATAGTAGTGAAAAAATAGTGATGTTTTCTCAGCTCTCCTTCCGACTAAATAATATTACTAGAAACTAGACATGATGGGTTGTTATATTTAACTACGTTTAGTAGTTGGGAACAAACTTGTATTCTTAAACATTCCCAGATGAGAAACAGCAGAATTGAATTTGAAAATGTTGAAGAGGTCTCGATTTTGAGAGAGAGTACTACTATTATTTTGACCGCAACTGTATGTGTGTTCGTGTATTTTATATAGATGTGCACATTCCTCATGTGGAGCATGACGCACGCCACGTCTAAGCTGCCAATAGCCGAGGGCGTGGCCAGAAACCGCCAAAGGCTGGAAAAATTGGTCGCAACGCACAATGCGAGCAGCGGCAGCCAAACAAGCGAGCCATAAATAAATTTAAATTGCGCCAAAAATCACACGCTATTATTATTATTTATTATACAAGCAATTTGCAGGCATTTGTATAAATTTCTCTCTCCCCTTCTCCCTCTCTCTCTCTCACTCTCTGGGTGTGTGTGTGAATATGTCTGGCTCTGGCCACGGACAAAGTTTATTAGAAGTTTTGTCCCAAAATCAACGTTCGACAACTTTAAGCAATTCACAACCGTTCTCTTTGCCAGACGCGCAATTTGACTACCTCTGTCTTACTCTTTCTTTCTTATCTTATCTCCCCCCCGCAGCACTCTCTCTGCTTACCTCTCTGTTGTAGTATTGGTCGAGGGAGCTCGACTTTAAGATGCCCAGAACCCAAGTCTTTACCCATAAAACGGACAGAATATATGTGATTTGGTAAATAAGAAAATACGAGAACGAGTACAGATGATCAATAACATATCAACGGATATACATTCTTGATTTGAAATTTATATTTTAACAACTGTTTGCATTATTGCTATCAGTAATCGATGTTTATCGATTTGGTGAACACGCAGTAAGTTATTAATAACATGAAATAGACTGTATTCTAAATTTTGTAGTCTCTATTTCTAATAGTTTCTGAGATAGGCGTGTCCATACAGATGGACAGACGGACATGGCCATATGAACTCTTGCACAACCTAATTTTTAGTCGGCTTAAGCATTTGGAAGGAGTTCAGAGAACAAAGCAAAATTATTTAAGGAAGCCAACATATCGATTCAGTAGAAGCTATATAATAGACGAATGGATTTCTGAAAAAATAAAATAATAATGTAAATGCAATCTTGAGAATATGTGGAATAAGGTATTAGCAATTTCCAGTAACATCGTATTATATATTATTTATTTAGCTACAACCATTCAAACATCGATTTCGATAATATACAGAAACAATAGTAACGCAAATTGTCTCGTAATTTTGGGAGTAAAGTTCCAAGACATTTACAAATACATTTGGCCATCGAATGCTTATGCAACTGATAATGCAGCACGTTCTTCTGACCCAGGCATAAAGTTTGGATTATCCTGTATCCAATTGCGAGAACAGTGTCCTTATTGTATCCGTTCGATGTCCAGATGGATATCTTGTTAATCTGGCCACGTATGCTGTCAACAGCGCCATCCATTTACTCTAAGGATGAAAGGATTCAAAACGAGAAAGTGACAATAATTGGCAGTCTTGGTCTGCCACCTGTGCTACTAAAGATGCCGATGAGGCAGATGATGCTGATCTTGCCACATTTTTCGATAGCAGCATCAAGATGTGGAAAAGTCAAATGAAATTATGCAACACTTTGGATTTTAAAGAGATCGTAACTGAAGCTGGTCTACAAAGCACATTGACACATTGATTATATAACTAAAAGTGTTGCATGTGGAAGAAAGTTTCATTGTAGCTACCAAGCACAGCGCACAGCACAGTAAACGGGGCCAGCTGTTGCAACTGTGGCAACTTTGGCAACGATGGCAACTGTAGCAGCTGTCTTTTAGTGCGTATTAAATAATAATTAGGATTGTTGCAAAGCAGGCAGCAATGGAATGGAATAAAACACGTATGCAGTTGTTCCACTTTGTTGAACGCAATTGCAATTTTCGGCTCGGATGCTTCTAGCCGCAATATGCACAATAAATTATGTTACACTTAGTTATTGAATTTATTACGCTGACATATGTATATAGTAATGTGTTGGATGACAATAAAAATAATTTGTCTCTCGACACACATACATGCACGTGCGTAAGCATATTGCATAATATTGTTATTATTTGTTTATTGATGCATATATGGGAATCCATACGCATGCCTATGTATATGTATTTGCATCTATCTATGCATAAATGTATATATGTATCTGTGTATATTCGTAAAATGTTGGACTCTCAAATTGTTTAGCCATAGCTCATTTTAACTTAATTTCATAGAACTGAAGTGCAATCAAATAAAAATTAAATGCATTAGTTTTCGTTTAATATGTAGTATATATATATATATATGAATATAATATATATATATATATATATTAGTTATAAAAATAAGAAAGGTTAAAATAAACAATGCTTTCGATATTCAAATATTTGTGCAATTCGCATACATATATAGTTTCTTATATCCGTTTCGTGTGGTTTTTGAATTAAGGAACCCGTTTGTAGACAGATCTCGGCAAATATCTATATAGATATATATATATAATTATAGTATTATTTTTTTTGTAGTTTACTTATGAATTATGTGTAATTTGGTACAATTGAGCATATTACATACAAGACAAGTACATGTATATTATTATTTATGTTGACACATTAACCAGTTAGTATTCGGTATATGTAGTATATGTTAGTTCTGTGGAAATCTGACTAGTTACGTATTAAATAAATTCCATACATTTGGTGTTTGGATTGGTTGTAAATAGATTGTATGATAGCATAGTATCGTATCATTAGTGGTACTACTAAGCACATATAAGTGATATGCCAAATGCTTCATCGGTGACTTTCACCATATTCGTTTACTGGTTTTCAGTTTTTAGTTTTCGGTACACGAAAATGTTTTGTAATTTATACTAAATACTATAAGATGTCCATGCATTTCATTGTTTTGTGTTGTTGTCACACAAAGGCATTAAAAATAACCGATAGATGGAAGGTGTTCAATATATATATACATTTATATATATATGTATATATATATGAAACATAAACATTGACTACACGTACATACTTATATTTTGATTTCATTTCCTTAAGAGTATCTCGTAATTAAAAAAAAACTTGTTTTTATTTCATACTCAAGAATGAAACGGCTACATTCCCATAACTTATTCAATTTTATAGTGTATATATAAAAAAATACAAATTGATTTCTTCGCTTTTTTTTTTTTTTTTTGGTATTTTGGTATTTTGTTCGCACTTTGGAGTTTGGCAACGAAAAGGCAGAAATACTATCCCAAATATGTGCTCTCTCTCTCGCTCTCACTCGCCCCTCTCGCTCACTCTCATGGCGTAGCTCTCTCGCTCATGCATTCGCACACACAAACACAGCTCTTTTGGGGCAAGTTTGGCTTACAAGCATACATAAGTGTGTATTTTGATTTTGATATAATAAGAATACAGAATACAGTTTTTTTCTTCTTTTTTTGTTTATCTATATATCTATATATATATATATAGTAAACCCCACGTTTGCCGGTTCGAATCGAGCTCTTCTTTACATACAATATACATAAATCGTTTTACAAGTAGCTAGTCACACAGTTATCTATAGCGGGCACTGACTGTGAACCGTCGTTTAAGGTTACAAATTGTTTATATCTACTACATACATATATAATACTTAAAACATTTATTTTCTTATTTTTTTTTTTGGTTTGCTTGTGTGCAATGCGTTAATTTTAGAGTTGTTCTTTTAAGTTTTGTTTTGCTGATGTTGTTGTTGCTGTTTTATTTTGTATTTGTTGCGATCCAGGCTCGGCTTAGAGTCGTTAAATGCCCGCTCCCAAAAGTATGCAAAGGATTTATCGTCAGATATTCTTTCATTTTTACTTAGGCACAATGACTGACGTTTCTCAGTAAAACATAATACGAATTAAATGAATTAAATTTCGGCTAGCCGAAGCACTCCATAAGCTTGCAAATTGTAAATGGGCACAGCTTTATTGAACATGACAAAAGTTGATTAAAGAGATTTGGCTGCTAGTAAAATCAGTAACTATGCATCAGCCATCGACTTTTTAGATGCATTCAATTACCTTGTACATTTTTAAATGCTATGTGATATTGGGCAGATACTAAAACCTAAACTTCCAAAAAAAAAAAAAAACTGAATTATTATTTTAATACCTATCTACACAGTTCTTAATACCACCTTATCCAATTTTTGACCAATACAATAATCTAGATAATCCAAGCTGGCTACGTGAGTTGAATAGCATCGGGCAGGTTTAATTACTTAATCAATTAATATTTAAAAATATTTGTATTGGCTGGGAAACCATTGAGTTTAACGATAAGTAATTTAGGCAGCGGACAGACTTATTTCAAAGTGCTTTTGGCAATCTGCAAGCTTACACATATTTATAATTATATATATATATATATATGTATGTATATATATATATAAATATATATATAGAAGTAAAATTACAGTTAAAACAATAAATTCTATAAGCTACATACACATTCCATGGAACACACAAATCAATAGCATTTTGCGTTTGCTAACAATAGTTTTCTTGTGCTGCCGTTTAACAGGGCTTCTTTTGGTTTCTTGGTAATTAATTTGGTTTGGTTTTTTTGTTTTTGGTATTTCGATGACGTAGTGAGATCTGTTTTACGTATTATGTCTTTACCAAACTTCACATTTCTTGGTCGAATTCATGCGTTTGCCGGCCTGGCAATGGAAAACCTCCGCAAACTCCTTCATATTGGACAGGGTGCCAATGACACGGAACTGCGATGGCGAATGCGGATCCTTTTCCATCTGTAGCAGATTGGTTTCATCCGTGGTGCTTGAACACCAAACCTATGTGAGAAGTAGCAAAGAATTTACGATTCAATTTGACATACATATTCAATTAATGAATCATGAATCAAGACGCACCTGTGCAAAGGAAACGAAGAAGAGCTGCTGATGCGTCAAATTTAGGCCGGGCAATTTGAGGGTATCAGCATCCTTCTCGGGCTTGGTGCGCAGATAGGCATGATAAGCCGCCTTTAATCCACCATTATCAGCAATATTCTCGCCTGCACAGTAAGCAAAGAGATTTGGAAATTTTTGTCACGCAAATCCAAATCAAGAGCAGAACTCACCCAAAGTTTGTTTGCCATTCAGATTGCGTCCGTTTAGTTTGTAGTTGCCATATTGGCGGGATATGCACTCGGACTTCTCATTGAATCGCTCGATGCTCTTCGCATCCCACCACCGATTGATGTTGCCAAACTTATCATATTCCCGTCCCTGATCATCGAAGGCATGGGTCAGCTCGTGGCCCATGACAACGCCCATGGCGCCAAAATTCAAACTTTTCGGATTGTTGATGTCAAAGAACGGTGTCTGCAGTATGCCGGCGGGAAATACGATTTGATTTTTCGTTGGCGTATAATAGGCATTCACTGTTTGAGGTGTCATGCCCCAATTGGTCTTATTCACCGGTTGATCGAGTCTCATCAGATTACTCTTCAGATTGTAAATTGCCACCTGGATATTATTATCGAAATACGCATTCGTAGTAATGTTCAACTCGGCATATTTCTTGTCTAGCTCCTCGGGATTGAGTATGTAGTCGGGGAAACCGATCATATCCGAAATCTCGTTGGCCTTCTCAATGGCCCGCTCACGCGTCTGCTTGTCCACCCAGCTGAGATTCTGTAAATTCAGCTTGAAGGCTTCGCGTATCTCGCCGATCATTTGCTCCGCCGCTGGCTTGGAAACGCCATGGAATGCCTGACGTACAAATATGGCGCCCACTGCAAATCCAATCACATTGTTCGTGTCGGAGACACAATAGCGCCACACCTCCTCGCCGCCATCGGAGCCCATCAGAGCCTTTCGCACGCCCTTATACGCATCTCGGAAGGGCTTCGACAAGCAGCTGGTCAGCGTACGGACTGCCTGCCAAACCAGATAGTTGTTCAGCGTTCTGCGGATGAAATAAGACCCAGTTTAAAAACACACATCATAGATAAATCAAAGCTGCTGCCCTGGCGACATCAGATCAATATATATTATATGATTTTAATGGGAACAGATTCTCTTCAGATTCTCTTTAGTATTGTTATGTGGCTACAGATATAATTGAAATGCATCAATTATTTACTCAATTTCTTTCAAGTGTGTCCGACGCTCTTAATTTATATCGAGTACGATGCTTTTAATTACTTTCATCCAAAAATGAAAGTTGTTTATCCAATTGACAGCTGCCATAACGACATCAGTTCAGAGCAGTTCAGAGTCTGTATTGAAATATAAACTTACATTTTGCCCGCCTCCGTTTGCTGCATGCTCATAATGATATTGGACAGATTCTTGAGAAAGTCGGGGGCATAGACGACGACAACCTCGTCGTTTGTGACACGCCTGTTGACCATTTTCAAGGCATTGTCGAAATGATCCGTCCAATTGAGGAACGGTGCCTGTCGGGTAAGATCCCTGAGTTTCATCGGATGATACATGGCCTCCTCGTTGCGTCGATCCTCCATCGGTATTGTGATATTGGCCAGTTTCTTCTCAAAATTGATCACGCCCTCCATTTGGATGCGTGCCTCAGTCTCATTGGCGCCGAGGAGCACGCATATTTTGGTCATATACTCAATATACTCGCTGAGCACCTTGCGATGAATGTCCGTCTTGTTGTTGTAGTAGTCGGCGGTGGGCAGCGTCAATCCGCCCTGATCTATTTGGATGACATGCCGTGTAGAGTTCTTATCATCCTCGCCGATGGCCCAGCCAAACAAACAGTTGAAATTGTATCTAAAAAATAGATTGAGCATTAATATTATTGTCATCACAAGCATTCCATTGAATCTCACTTGTTGTGCAATGTTTTGAGCGTAGTCCCCAATTGCCATTTGGTCACATTGTAGCCGCTCTGCGTCACATTCCAGCCACCAATTTGGAAAAGTAAATCGTTCATTGGCTTGGCCCCCAATTTTTCCATATGCTCATCGACATCCAGGCAGGACTCATAGTATACTTTGGCCTTGCGTTCCGCCTCCGATTTAAAGGTTTTTGCTGGCTTCTCCAGCACATTGCGTATTATTAGCTGATTCATCTGCTCCAGCTTGCCAAATGTGCCCCACGTCGATTTGCCCTCCGGAATCGGATTGTTCTTGATCCATTGATTGCTGCAAAGGCAAATAGCGTGCTGCTAAATAAGTATTCCATAAGTATTATTAAGCTTCATTCATTTCAGATAACTCTCAGTGACACATTTTCTATAATATCAAGAACTCAACGCTGTGTCTATTTGACTTGTATTTATGGTGTAATTTAGGGTAAACTGGTTCGTTCCCAGCAGTTATTTATCCTATTGATATTTTCTAGTTTACTTAAGAGCTCTGCACATTACACTACCATCTTTGAGACAACCTTGTAGGCTGGCAATGCTCTAATCGCTGCCTAACTGTCTGACAAGATGAATATACCCTATCTCTATATATATCTATATCTGTATGATCAAAAATGTTCCTAATGGTTTGCATACCGCCCCTTTCGAGTACCAGCTAATATTCTTTTCCCCTTTATCGATGGTATATTTGACTTGCAATACTCAGTAATACCGCCCAAGTGACTTTTCATACCACGCATAACCATAGAAATCATCACAGGGATCGATGCTGGCATCTATAGACTTGAGAATCTCGCTGGAGGCAAATATACAATGCTCGTTCAGGCAGGGCATCTCATTCTCCCCCACACAGTCTGCAATAATATATAATTAAATAATACATTTTCTTTTTCTTAGATGATTTCACTCACCCTTCTTATGTTGGACGTGTACCACGTGATTGGTCTTGTCAGAGCCATTTGAGATTATCATCGTGAGTAGTGCTAAAATCATAATCGTCATCACAAACGTCGTTATAAGCAGCCATTTTTCAGTTTTATTCCGTGATCGCCAGTTCCATGTAGCCTGTAGCCAAATGCAAATATTATTAACCATATAAGACTTGTGATCAACAAGCCAAAAATCGAGCTCTAAGGGAAAATAGGAGCTCAAAATTAGTAAGTTCTGCTTTTGAGCTTAAGTATCGAATGGGAAAGCCTTTAAGGTGGTTTTCTTGGTAGCTTATAAGATTTGCTCTCATAGCAGTTAAAGCAAACACTGTCAGCAGTTTACTTAAAACTTGCAACCTTGAAATTAATCAAATCTACGACGCTGCCTTTTGGATCATTGTCATAAAGCGACACGCACCCTATCCACCGAATCCGGCACGTGTATTTTATGGATCGTACTCACCCGGGCCGTGTGATAACGTATCTGCATGCCGGTGTGTCCCGTCGCCTCATTCAGTTGGATGCCACCAATTGAACTTGAATCATCTTCAGTAAACTCGGTCTGTTTATAGCGTGTCATCTGTAAGATGCATACAAACACAATGACAAGCTATTAGCTATGATCCACTTTATATTGCTACAGGCAACATCCATACATCCAAGTGGCTATAGTTGAAAATTCTTCTCATCAGCAATGCAGTTGCCAAACACCTCAACTCAACTTGTATATGTGTAAATTTGTAGTCAGCTCAGGTCAAATCAGATCTAATCAGATCAGAGCAGTAGGTAATATTCATAACGAAACTGGAGTTTGACAGAGTATCACAGAAGAAGCCAACGATTGATCTAATTATGTATAATATATTGCCAATATTTTTTTAAACAATTTATATCTATTACTTTTGCTTTGTTTGTTGAAATATTGGAATACTAACTATTTATAATTATGTTAAATAAATTTGGCTTCCATTTTCAAGATGAAAAATAAATTGTGCACTGTCGCTAGGCAAATGACCAGCGCTGTAGTCAGTAAGTGCCTATTTGATTATTTATTGTACGTCTGATAATAGCTTGAAATTCTCAAAGATATACACTATACTCGCACCCCCATGTTTATTTGTATATTTTTTCCAGCTCTCTCTTTCTCTCTCTCTCTCTCTCTCTCTCTCTCTCTGTCCGTCTCCCATTGCGTTTGCCTCGCCCCTCCTGTAGAAAGACTGTCCCCAAATAGACCCCAGACCTTTGTGCAAATTTGGCATTTGAGCCGGTCAAATATATGTATAAGTATTTCAAATAATTTTAACCCTTTGTTGTGTAAACTCGACTATTTTGCATATGAAAGGAAACGCTTGATCTCTATTTAAGATCTGTATGTGCACTTAAATGCATGAAAGAGCTTAATAGAATTAAATGAATATTATATTCAAGATATTTTCAGCTGACAACTTATACAATTCTTAAAATGCAAATTACGCACTGAGCATTTAAAGAAAATTGCTGTATAGAAAATTAAGCTGGCATAAAAGTATAAAATAAATAAGTAATAATGCATACAAATATATTATTATACTGTTGTAGGGGTTATTATAATTTTGTCGTGAAGTTTGTAAGGCTTACATATATATTCTTAATTAGCAACACTAGCTGAGTCGACATAGCCACAGTCAGTCTGTCTGTCTGTTCCTATGCAAACTAGTCTCCGAGTTGTAAAACCGATCGTATCGGATTACTATATCCTGTTTTATATCCTATAAATATGTCCGAAAATCTTTGAAATCAGACTAACATATATAGCTCCCATAAGTCCAACCGGTCGACAGATGAATCCAAACCAAATATGCTTGCTATTAGGCGCCTAAAAAGTCGATAAAAAATCATCGAGCTCCGACTGCTATATTTTAAAGTTTCAATACGAACAATCGATATAGTTTTTAAAACTTATAGAACGATTTTGGCAATTTGACAATAGAAGCATTTCTATGTGGCTACAAACATAATGAAATTAATCAATTAATTACTTAATTTCTTTCAATCTATCCGACGCTTTCAATATATCTCAAATTCGCATCGAATTCGTTTTTGATGAGGTCACTTATAATGCAAATGCGAAATTTCTTAATTTTTAATTAATATCATCCAAAATGGAAATTTGACTACCCTGTTGACTATCTGTTACAGTCACAGATACAATACTGAACAGCAAAAAAACTGCACAATAGCTTGAAGAGTTCGCAGCAATGATTGGACTTGGCCTTAGAACATTCATTTTACTAGTATTCTGGGAGCCAGCCCCTATCGGAGAGAGTTTATGTATACATTCTTGTATATTTATTTACTTTTATATATGTACACTAATGTTGTTTATTGCTTACTATTTTATCGCTACATATTTGGCCATATAAATCGGAATTCTTCTCAGTTTAGCGATAAGCCAAATATTCATTTACACTCAAACACACACACACACACACACACACTCGCACACGCACTTCCACACCTACCGTGCTACAATCGGTGAGCCACATTTTCAGCAATGAGGCGGCAAATAAAACAACTACTTAACAATAAAAATGAACTTGGCACATAACGTAAATTTTCCGAGCTTGTAGTTTTTTCTCTTTCTCTTTCTTATTTTGGTTTTGTTTGTGTTTATTTGTATTGTTGTTTAACTTGCTGGACAAATATTGGCGCGCGTTCGACAATTTTTGGGCGGCTAGATCTTGGTCTATGAGCGAGAGAGGCAGAGAGAGAGACAAAGAGAGAAAGGGAGAAACACACACTAGCAAAGAGAGAGAAAGAGAGAGAGAGAGAGTGTGTGGGGGCGCCAAAGATAACGCGTATATACGATATATCCGATGCTCATCCCATGACCGTTGAATATACACTGAACGATGCCGAACAACGATACCGAGCAGCTCTCAATGTCGATGCCGATGGCGATACCAAAAAACAATGAAGCCCAACTATATATATAGTTGGGCTATATATATATATATATATATATGTGTGTGTGTGTGCGACCATATGCTCCTGGGTTCGGTTCTCGTATTCAAATGGTTTTGCACTATACACAAATTAATTGAGTCAATTGTGTAAATGTGTGTGAGACTATTGCCCCCCATTCCCTAACCAGTGTTTTCTGCATAAATATTAATACAGTCAACACGAAGGAATTCGCTAAATATGAATTGTTATTGCCGAACAATTAAAAGGCATTGCCGCTTTTATTTTAGCGCTCTCGTGCGTCAATTGTTTATTCAATATTTGTAAATATGCTCGAAATCTCCAGACAAACAACCAATAGTATATATGTGTATATGTATTTATTTATGTGCGTATGTATGTATGCATGTGTAATATTTCAAATACGAGCAGGCAATATTTGCGATATGATGACGTTAGCATTTTATGTACAACACAAAACCATTTTTCACTACATATCTATGCTTATTTAACAGCCAAATTTGTGGCAGTAAAAATAAATTTATTATCATTATAATTAAAAAAAATAAATTATTACAATTAAACAAGAATTTTTAATTTTCAATACACATCCAAAATCAATCAGAAAGTTGTGTTTATCATTAATCATTGGAAATCATCATTAAAAAGAAAGAACAAATATATGGCGTATACTTGATATGATCTAGAAATTGGACTGGCAGCAGTGCGTGTCACTTTCCCAATAGCCACTGTATTGATTTTGCATTGGCTTACAATATGCCATTTATCACAAACACCATCACCTACACACACACACAAACACACACAAACAAATACGCATACGCATACGGCGCATATGAAAACTGTTGCGCAGTTTACTTTTTGCGCGTTTTCATGAATGTCTGACGGGGCCTGTGGTCATCCTTACTGTATACAAGGGTAATATTTACTCTGGGCTGCTTGCTTTGAAGGTAAACAGAATTTATATGGCACTTGCAATACAATTTGAAAGCAAACTAAATGACACTCAGAAGCCGGCAAATCACAACTTGCAACGGAAATGAATAATTTAAGTTATATTCTTCGTGATATGTTGTGAGATTCTTGATCCAGCCACACATATGTGTATGTATGTTTGTATGTATGTATATCTGTATGTTTGTATGTATGTATGTCTGTATGTATGTATGTATGTATGTATGTATGTATGTATGTATGTATGTATGCATGTATGTACATATGCTCAACGGAAACAACTGATTAGCTGTAAAAAGAAGATACATGAGACACAACTTTGCCGCGAATTTCGTTCGCGAATTGCAAACACAATTGCTAAATTTTTGGGATTATCATCGATTTGGACAAGTCGAGTAAAAGCGGTAGTTTTTAAAAACTATGACGATTATACGAATGAGAAATTGAATACTTTTTAGTATATCAAATTCCATATTGCCAAACAGATTTATCCTATTAAAAATAAATAAACCATTACGATGATAATGAGAAGAAATTCTCAAAGCACAGCAGACCATGTCACTTAAGCCACAAGAATATCCAAGGGAATAATCATGTCGGAAAGATAAAGATAGCCCAAACGGGACATAAATGATCGAATTTGTACATGAATCAGGATGGATGGAAGATCTATAGTGGGATACAAGTCCCCCACTAATAATTTAAACCACTTTGAAGTGTTTAAATTGTGTTCCCAGTGTGAAAAAGCATTTTACTTAAGTGCATCATAATTTTGCAAGTCAAAATCATGTACTATAAATGTGTTTTCCAGCTTGCAACTTATGTGGCATTTTATGTCTATTTAGGAAATTCTTTTAGCCTTCATTGCGCTCCTAGTCGATTTTAAAATATTAATTTTAATTTTGTTTGATGCCCTCTTTTTATTCTAATTTAAATACATCTTTACAGATACAGATACAGATACAAATAAAGTGTATACCCTTTTCTGTATTTTTGTTTATTCTATGATATATTTTGGAAGCATTTCAGAAAGCATTTAGTTGATATGTATTTTAAATGATATTGAGCCAAAATTCATTCTGAAACAATGTCGTTGGTCTGCTCAGCAAATGGTGTATCAGAAATCA